>QVAJ01000158.1:1087386-1107632 GCA_003546035.1 Mixornis gularis
CAGTTTTTCAAGTGAGGAAGGATCACATCCAGGTGTAATTCCAGCTTTTCCAAGGGGGAACACCACAGCCAGGTGTAATTCCAGCTTTTCCAAGGGGAAACATCACCATCAGGTGTAATTCCAGCTTTCCCAGCAGGGACAGGAGTGGGAGGAGGTTTGGGAAGCAGCAGCACCTGACCCAGCTGCCGTGGCGGGGAGCAGCAGGCCGGGAGTGTTTCCAAACGGAAAGGAGAGGGCTGTTCCTGTCGGGGGAGACAATTGTCACCACCTTGGGCTGCTCATCCCTCCCTGCAGGGCCCCAGCGACAGCAGCAGCCTGTGACCCACCAGGTGGGATCCTGGTGTCCCTCCAATGTCACTTCAAAGGGACATTACAGAGGGGTCGACACCTCGTACCCAACACTGCCACAGATTTCCAAGCAAAGCCAAGGAGAGCTGGGTGCCTTAAAAGCTGTTGTGGTTTATTTTCTTGTGCCAGGGTTGGGATTAAATGTGCAAGACGGTATTTTTTTCGTTTGGGCTTAGATGTTTATTAATTTTTATTTATATTACAGCCTCGCAAAGCGTGAGTTCTACAGCGCTTCGAGCTAACAAACTAAAAATGGCTTTTGTTTCTCTCTCTACAAGGCCTTTTAAGGATAAATTGTCCAATTGAGAAATGACAGCTAAATTATTTTTACTTTTAGCCCAATAACCAACCACCCATGGCCCACAATGTGGATTTTTCTATTTAATTACAAAATACTACTTAGACCTGTGAAGAAGAAAGTGAAAAAGAAGGACTGGCCTACACCCTAAAACCTCCATCTTGTTTTATATATATTGCTAGATTTTAAAACTTTAAACTTTGTATCACACACTTCTATTCAGACTCCACACCCACAATCCCAGGGCTGTCACTCAGTTTTGGGAGCCTTTTCCACGGCCTCAGGTCAGTGCAGTGTTTGCTTGGGGGTCAGTGTCTGTCAGCACAGAAAGTCTGAAATTCTCAGTGCCCAGGGCTCCAACTGTGGGTGTCACCCAGCTGTGACCCTGCAGTGACTCCTGTCACGTCTCTGTGGGTCACTTGCAGTGTCCCCTTGGTTTTTGCAAAGCCCAGAAGCTGCAGGAATTCCTTTTGCTCAGCCTGGAGTGGGCTGGTGCTGCTCCTGGAGGTGTTTCCTGGCATGCTCAGAGTGCCAACATCCAGCACTGCCCCTTCCCCAGGCCACAACCAATCCCAGGGAGCAGCAACCAATGGATAACTGCAATAAATATGCTGATAAATGCAATAAATGCACCGATAAATGCAATAAATGTGCTGATAAACACAATAAGTATGCTGATATGACAGCATTTATGGGCTGGTCACCACCTGACACAGACAGGGCAGCAGACCTGGCACTGATTTGTCCATTAAAACATGAGGTTCCCAAAGGGAATCCTCAGATGGCCACGGTGCAAAGCAAAAAGGGAAAGCAGGGCTGGGAGATTTTCCAGCAGCTGTGAGGCAAAGGGATTCCCCAGGAGCAAACAGAGCTGGGCTCCACCTCTGCTGCTTTAAAATGCCTCAGGTCACTTTGCACCACTTAAAAATCTGCTCCAGCCTGGAATACAAACCTGGAAAGGCTCACTTTGGGAATAATACCTTCACCAAAAGCCCAGAGCTGGTGGCTTCCCACCTGCCTCAGTTTCCCCACTTCCACCATCGATGCTGAGCAGCATCGAGGGAAGCACAAAACACCTCGAGTGTCTGGCAGGAGGTTTGCATGCAAACATTAATCCCCGTCCCAAAATGATTAATTACTATTTGCCTGCTCTTATTGTTTGTTTTCCATCAGCATCCTAGCTTTGGTTCTCTGCTGAATCCCACTCCTGATGCCAAGCCAGGGATATTTTAGGAAATGCAGATTATATAATATTTACATCTGTGCCACTTGTTTATTCCTCTCTGTCGGTTAATTTTATTACTGCTCCTCTCTCACGAAAGCAGTGATTTGCAGAGCCAAAAGCAGGCTACGTGATTTCAAGGATGCACTAATTTTAATAATTAAAAAGCTGCTGCCTTCCATCTGCTTGGGAAGGGAAGGGAAGGGGAGGCAGCAGGAGGGCATGAGGCTCTCGTTGGGAAATCCTGCTCTGAACCAACCCAAAAACTGATGGGTTCTCACCCAGTTGTGAGGGTTTCTCTTGATTTTCTTCTCTGGGAAGCGGAAAGAGACCCCAAGAAGGGAGAATAAGTAATTATGGGGTTTTTTTGAGGGCTTGTGGAGGAGCTGGAAAACTTGGACTGAAATAAAGCTGCGTTTGCCACTGGTCAGAGCCATCTCCTTTGGCAGAAATGTGAAGTTTGCAGCAAAGCCAAGGTTCTGCTCCTTGGTGTGGCCAGGAAGGAGCAGCCAGCTGGAGGGAAATGCTCCTGTCCCCATCAGACAGACCCTGGGGACCCCAAAATGCAGCCCAGTTCTGAGGAGGGCCAGCCCCCAGAAAGGACAGGGACACTGGCAGAGAGCCACCAAAACAGGGGAAGTTCTGCAGGGGACAGCAGCCCCACAGGGGACCAGCAGGGCACAATAAATTCCCTTTTGCACTTCCAGAGTGTATCCAGAGGGTCAACAAGTGGTTAAAAAGCCCCAAAACCGTCAGATCTGGGCCAGCTCTGGGGCTCCTGGAGCTGCTGTTGGGTTGGGTGAGTGGGTGCTGGAATGGGGGACTCCAAACACCAGAACAGACCCGTTCAGATAGTCAAGGATCACTTTCTGAGGATGGAAATCCCGCAGCAATCCGTGGGTTTGCTCCTTTCCAGGCTGTCCCTCGAGGCTCTGCTTGCTCATCAAACCCAGCCCTCCCCACATCCCCAGCTGGAAAAGCTCCAGGCATTAATCTAAAAATCTAAAACCCCACAGAGCTGCTCAACACCACCCCAGAGCCCTGAAAAATCTAAAACCCCACAGAGCTGCTCANATCTAAAACCCCACAGAGCTGCTCAACACCACCCCAGAGCCCTGAAAAATCTAAAACCCCACAGAGCTGCTCAGCACCACCCCAGAGCCCTGAAATCTGCCCCTGTGCTGGACAGAACTCCTGCAGGATTCCCCCTCTGATGACAAAATCAGCATCTGCAGCACGTGGGGAGGGCTGAGACAAATCCCAGCGAGGGGATAACAGCATTTCAGAAAACAAACCCCCCTGGTGCTGCTGCCAGGTCTGAGCAGGGAATGTGAGGAGCAGAACTCACAGAAAATACAAAACATGAAGATCAGAGCAGGCGAGGGGACAGTGGGACAGGGGACAGTGGGACAGGGGACGGTGGGACCAGAGGCAGGCAGGATCTCTCCGGGATCTCTCCGTGGCACGAGCTCTTTGCAGAGGAGCAGATGTCTGTGCTGGCAGCAAGGGACAAGAGGGGATTTGTTTGTGGAAAGGAAAAAAAAATAATCTTCTAATTTGGCTCGTGCATCAAAAGCTGAAAGTTCATCCCCAAAGACACAAATCACCCGGCGTTCCTTCTCGCTGGTGTTGGCAGCGAAGCACGACAAAATCTGGACGTGGCAGTGCCACCAAAGGCCACTCAGGGGACACTTTGTGGTGCTGCCCAGCACTGCAGCATCCCACACCACCCACACCACCCTGCTCCAGCCTGGTGGAGGGCACAAAAAAACCCAAAATCCAACCCTGGGTATGATGTGTGGCTCCCACCAGGCTTGGAGAATTCCTGCCTCTCCTCCTTCCCTGCTTAGGAAAATCTGGAGTCCAGCAAGGGCTGCTCCCCCAGGCGGCCAGCCCATAATTACACGCAGTGTTAAGTGCAGAAACATTTCCAAGGCTCTGCTGAGGGCAGGAGCAGAGGGAGGGGAGATGGTTTTAATTGAAATTCCAGCCCCCTGTGTTTGCAGCAGGGCAGGGGTGGGCATGACCAACGTGTCCCTCCTCAGCTGAGGGGCAGGAGGAGATTCCTGAAGGGCTTTTCTGGGAGGCAGCACGGCTGAGGAGCTGGCAGGGAGCCACAGGAGCTCCATCCCTGCTCCCTGCAGGAATCAGAGCTCTCTCTCCCAGCCCTGCAGCAGGAGCAGTGCCCAGGAAGGTGCCCGAGCCCTTCACAGCTCTCCCAGCTCGTTTTTGGCTGGCACAGAAAATCCCAAAGAATCAATCCCCTCCCCTTCCTGCTCTCCTCAGGTGCTCAAGCTAAATATGCTGGTGCCCAGCATCCCCCTGGCAGGGTGAGCTGCTCCTGCTGCCACTGAAATTTGTCAGAAAAAGCCCTTTTCTCCAAGCAGGAGCTCCTCACGTGCCAGCCCCAGCCCCACCTGAGGCCAAAAAAACAGCAAATAAAGGATAACCAGAGAGAGGGCAAAGCCCCTGGGCAAGTGGGGCTGTGTCCTCCACACTGGTGCAGTCACAATGGTTTTTCTTTCCATCTGTTTACTGGAGGACAAATAATAATCAAAAAAACCAAAACAAAACAAAAAAACACCCGTAGAAATATTTTTGGAGCAGTAATAAAAGGAGTAGTAAAGCTCCGAGCACAGTGAGATGTTCACTGGCTCCCCTTCCATCCTTCCAGGGTGACAGTTACACCCCAAAAATCTTTGGGGATGACAGAGAGGACACAGAGATCCCAGGGGATGCACAGGAAGGCTCAGAGGAGGCAGCTCTGCTCCTGATCCCAAACCAGCCCTCACCTCCCTCCTCTTTCATCTGGGAATTTTAATTATTGGTGTTGGAGCAGGGAGGTTGGAGCAGGTGACCCCACTGCCCCTCCAACCTCACCCTTCCTGGCATTCTGTGTTACCAATAAAAGGTACCCAGACTCTCCCATTTTCAAACAAAGAATGGCTTAACCTGAAAAAAATAAAAGTTTGGGTTAAAAACCTTCAAAATGGCTTCAACTTTTCCTCAGCAGCAGAAAAATTTCTGTATTCCTTCCCCTAAAAAAAGCAGGTGGTGTTTGCCATGAGGGTGCAGACTGCAGTGATGTTCCCCAGCCTGTGTCTGTGGCAGGGAAAAAATCTGTTTGCCAAAGACATTTTTATTCTGCTCCCACACAAGCTCCTTCTCTGCTCAGCAAAAAGGGAATTTTCCCATTTTACAGGAGGAAAGAAAATCTCTCTGCTGCTCTATCACCCCAGCAGCCACACACAAACACCCAAATTCCCCTGGATGGCCCCTCCAAAGGAGGTGTGACATCAGTTCCACGTGGAAAAGCAATGAGTTATCTTCATCCAGCTCATCCTCGCAAATTGATGTTGCTCCCGAAAATAGACAACAATTATAATATAAAAAACCACTTTAAATATGTTTGCACATCATCTGCATGGAGCCGGGATCCAACAGCAGCAGGGTCACCCCGGGGCTCAGCAATCCCAGCAGGGGAACACAGCTCTGAGTGACAGCAGCTCTGACCTCCATCCCTGCAGGTGATCCAAAAAATCCCACCAGCAGGGATCTGCTGCAGCCTCCACACCCCTCTGCACCCCCCAAACCTGACCACAGCACCCTCCAGGCTGAATTTAGGCTTTGAAAATCCTTCTCAGCATGCAGGGACAGGTTTGTGTGTGTGTGTCCCCCCCAATTCTGCTCCTGCCCTCCCTTCTGCAGCCTCAGCCTGCGTGGCCCGAAGTGATTTTGGTGCACTGCAGAGCAGGGTCACCCCTGTGCCAGCAGAACAACCCCAATTAGGGCAGGGAGCAGTTCTGAGCCCAATTAGCGGCGTGTGAACTTTTCGGAGGGTGTTTAATTGAAGGACGGGCGCCTGACTCGGGCGCTGCCGAGCCCGCGGGCACCGGCAGTGCTGAGGATGGATGGTGAATTTTAAGGGGTTTTGTTAACCCAGGAGCCTCCTGCCCCCAGGGCTGCTGCAATCGGGAGATTTTCCTGTGGATGTGACCCCTGTAAACCTGCCCGAGCCTGCCTTTGAGGGGTTTGTTTCTCATATCAAGGAGGGAAAGGCGCACAGAGAAGAATTAGCACAGAATTCAGAGAATTATTTGGGTTGGAAGCTTAAAGCTCATCTTTTTCCACCCCCTGCCATGGGCAGGGATGTTTTCCTCTATCCCAGGTTGTTCCAAGCCCTGTCCAAGGTGGCCTGGGACACTTCCAGGGGTGGCACAGGGCACTGGAAGGTCACTTTACAGTGTCCGTGCCCTCCCTGCTCTGTCTCATCACTCCATTCATTCCTGGGAGCTCCTGGCCCCATTTTTGGGAAGCCATGGAAGTTTACCATAAAAACCTCCTGCTTCCAGATCCTGTCGGTCCAAGGGCAGGAGGAGAGGCAGCAGGAAGGATTTAACTGGAGACAGGCGAGTTCCTGTGGCTGTGACACCCCGCAGCGCCTCAATTCCAGGTGAGAAAGACAAAAAAAAACCCCAACCATTTGTTCAATCAGCCATTAATGAAGGCATAAATCATTAGGAGAATAATTCTTCCCGAATTGAATTACTCCTTCCAATTAGCTGGCTTTATTTCTTTCCCCTCCTTTCCTTCCTTGCCTTCATTCCCGGAGGAGCTGAGGGTGCATTGGAATCAGGCTCCAGCACTTGTTGCCTCCTTTCCCTTTTTCTCCTCAGGCTGTGGCAGGAGAAAATGAAATCCGTGATGTCAAAGCTCAAAGCCCCAGGAGAATTTACCCGGTGATGTTTGGGGCTTTACTTACCTTTGCATGGAGCTGAGCCCTCCTGGAAAAAGGGAGAGTTTCTGATTTTATCTTAAGGAACATTTACCGATCCTGTTTGGAGCCTTTCAAACCTTATCAGCGCCTGAGACGTGATAAAGAGGCAAAGCCAAAACAGATTTAATCTGCCCAACATTTCTGCACCGCTGCCTCATCCCTGATGGAATCTCGGCTTGTTTGCAGCCTGGCACAAACAGGGAATGTGCAAGTGGCAGCTGCAGGAGCAGAATCTCCTCCTGGTCCTACCCTGCTGCTGCTCCCAGCCCCAGGGATAAAAGCCCTGGGGTTATTTTTAGGAGTTTCCTTTCCTTTTGTCCGTTTCAGGAGAAAAGGTTTTCTGACAGGGTTATTCTGAAATGAAAAGGGGAATCCCTGGGGTATTTTCAGGAATTTCCTTTTCTCCATTTCAGGTTTCCCCTCTATAACATTTATCAGCTTCTCCCCAAAATCCCTGCTGGTCCTGCAAAGCACAGACTTGGCCACGACAGATTTTTTTTTTTCCCCCCACAAATTTCTTTTCCTTTTCCCTCCTGACATTCATGAAGGGATTAAAAACCTTGTCTCAGTTTCTTTCCTTGCCCTCTGTACTGACCAGCTCTCCCAAGCTGCACTTGAAAAAAAAGTTAATTCTTAATTAAGCTCTTCCATTCTGTCTGATATTCATTATTCTTCCCATTACTTCTTAAATCAGCTGAGTTCCTTGACTTTTTTTTTTTTTTTTAAATGCAACTCAGCCTATTCTCCATTCACTAAATCCTTTGAATCCCTGAATTGCATTTTTGTTATCCTTGCTGTTATTGCTTACATCCTGTCTGGGCCATGGTGGCATTTAGGGTTTGTTGTTTTTCGGTGTTTTTTTTTTTTCCCCTGAGGCTTGGATTTGTGTATGTGATGTGTGTATGGATAAATAATCCAGAATTTGCTGAGCTGCATGCAAATTGCAATCTCTGGGAGAACGGCAACCTGCACATCGCCAAAACGAGCATCACTGAAATATGGGAAATTAATTTAGCCCCGTGAAGGAGATAATTACTATTTTGCAGATTGAGAAAGTGGGGCATAAAGAGATTAAGGCCTAAAGACCCAATCTAGCCAAAACCCAATCATATGCTTAATTTAAAGGAGATTAGATAGTTCCCTTAAAGCCAGCAGGAACAGCCTTTGCTTCATGTCAGGCACACATGGAACATTCTGCTGGGCTGGGATGAGGGACAGGGCTCAGTTCAAACCCAGCTCCAACAACCCTGGGCTGGAATTTGCACCCCCAGCCCCTCCCTGCCCGGGCCTGAGCTGCTGCTGATTTTCCAGATTAATTGCTATTACCTCCTAATGTGTGTTAAATGCACGGAGGTGCTCAGTTAAGCAGCTTTAGGAAATTACACAAGAATTAATATATTATAGACTGCTGCTTCCTCAGGGGTTAATCCAGCCACGGCTGTGAAACAAGAGGAAAATGGGATTTTCCCTCCTCCCAGGGCCCTGGGGGACAGCAAAGTTCCCTCCTCTCCATCCTGCTTGGGGCTGGGGTGGTTTCTCTGCCTTTTTTCCAGGAGAAAACAGCAGGAACCAGGAACCCTGGTCACTGATCCACTTCTGCCACCACAGGGAGACAGAGAGGGCTGGATGTGGCACATCCAGAACACTCAAATGCCAAAGCTGACACACTGGTGACACACTTGGTGGCCTCTCCCTGAAGTTTCACCTCAGCTTTGGAGCTGGCCTGACATTTTAATGCTGATTTATTTATTTATTTATTTATTTATTTATTTATTTATCTATCTATCTATCTATCTATTTGTTTATTTATTTATAACACTTTATTTTAAATTTTTTTTTAACTTTTAAAAAAATTTTTTAAACTTTTTATTAACAGCTGAAAGCACAACCAGGACATCTCCTCCTCCTACAGAATCCACATCCCAAGGAATCCACGTGTTCCATCTCCATCCTCACCCCCCATGTTTCTCCACAGAGCTGCAGCCCTGGCCAAGGCTGCTGTGGTCCATCTAACTCGTCATAAATCTTCCAAACTAATGTGCAAACACAGGTTTTCCATAAAACACCAGCACAGGAGAGTTACGCCAGTCTTGTGGGAAAGTAATACCCATCTTAATAAAGTGTGTAAATACATATTTATTTGCTAGACTGGAACCGGGGAGGCTGTTCTGGTCTGCTGGAGAAAAGAAACACACGTTTTAAGACTGTCTAGGTACATAATTACCTCAGAGAGCGAGCGAAATAAATCATCAATGTTGTCTTGCTCTCTGAGAAGGAGCTGCCCTGAGCTCTCCTTTCCCAGGCAGGAGCATCCCCTGGAACTGTGCAAACCCTCCCAGCGATCATGAGGGGAAAACCAGTGTACAGAGCCCTGGAAATGCCTCTGGAAAACACCCAGCCCAGGATGGATTTATTGGTACAGCCAGAACGAGATCCTGACCCTGTGGAGACAAAGTGAAGTGAAGGAGGATCGATTTGGGAACGATATCCCGGCTTTACCTGGCTGCCCACGGCGCCTGGGGAGGGGATTGGAGGCTCCAGGTTCCAGCTTGGAGTTTGGAGCAGTGAAACCACCCCCCCTCCATCCTCCTGCCTCTGCTCCCACCCAGGAATAACCTTGAGTGTGAAAAGCAAAGCTCAGCTCTTTCACAGGGTCGGGCCATCCCTTTTTCTATTAAATCCAGCTCGTTGTCCATGAGGATTTAATGAGTGGATGGAACCGAGGCCTTACCGAGGGGGATGTGAGGCCTGTGGATGTGAGGCCTGCAGCCGCCCGTGGCCACCTGCAGCAAGAGCTCCCTCCCCGTGCGTCTGCAATATGCTTAGAACCACTGTTAATTATTTATCAGCCTTTTAGAGAACGTTTCCAAGCGGGTCCAGGAATAAAAGGCTGCTGGCTCCTCTTCCCTGTCTCCTTTCCCCCCCCTCTCCCTCTCCATGGACACCCTGAATCACCACAAACCCCAAACCTGGGGCCAGCCAGTGCTGGAGCAGGGGGGAGCCTTGAACAAGGACTTCTCTCTCCTTTTTTTTTTGTCATTTTTCAAACCTCTCAAGCTGCTGGAAGCCTGCTCTGCACGGGAGATTCCCAAAAAAAGGCTGGAGGGAGTGGGGAGGACCAGGCAGGGAGGCGGCTCAGACAGGGATAAACTTAGAACTTAGCACAGAACCTCGGCAGACTGTCACAGCCTCGGGAACACCGAGGGGCAAAGCACCCTGCACACCCAGATGCCCGAATTGCTTTTTTTCCGAAGAGCTGGGAGGTGCCAGACTGGGCTGGGTTCACAAAAAACATGAATTATTCATCGCGGCCCAGCCTGGGGATCCTGGGTGATAAATAATTCTAAGTAGGAGCTTGCTACATGCCTCAGCTGCAGCCTGCCCCTTAAAAACCTGGGTTTTTCTATTTTTTTTGCAGGAGTAATATGGATTAGGGAGCTCATTTTGATGGGATAAGTAGTTTTTGTAGTGATTCATTACGTTGGAAGTTGCACTTCGTTTTGCAAGGCTGCTGGGAGCAGAATCCTTCAGTCATTGCTGCAAGCTGTGGGTCAGAGCTCAGCCCAGAGAATCCAGATTTGTTCAAACAAACGAATTTGGTGCTATTTTGATGGCAAAAGAGGATTGAGCTTTGCACCCCTCCAGTTCTCCCCTGCATCTCCATCCCACCTCTCCCCTGCATTCTCCCTCAGCCCCGGCGGTGCAGCCCCAGGTGCTCAGAGATGCCTGCAAAGGGTTAAAAAGCATCATTTTAGTTAATCACTCCTGATGACCACTTGCAAATGAAGTGCCCAACCTCTGGCAATGCCCCAGGAGCTGTGCAGGAGCCCAAACCAGGTGATTAAAAGTCTGACTAAAATTTCTGCCCAGCAGCTGTGGAAGTTCAGGCTTTTTCCTGCGCCAGGATTTGCTGTTCCTGCAGCCCTTTGACAGGGGGTGATTGACAGTGAGAAACGGACCCATTTCCCCTGCTCAGCCTTCACCTCTGCCAGGAAAAAAAGCCCCAAAGGAGTGAGCAGGGCAGAGCTCAGGGCAGCTGCAATTTCTGTGCCAAGGCTCTCACTCAGACAGAGCCCCAGAGCTCCAGGCACAGGGTCAGGATCTGCTCCTGTCCAGCGATTTCCAAACTAGTGGGGTCTGGCAGGAGCACCTGGAGTAACAAATGGGGATTGCTTCTAATCACCTAAAGTTTAAACCTTCTAAACCCTAAACCCTTCCAAAGGGAATGGCAATTTCACAGGGAGTGGCTGTGCTGGAATTGCACCTCCTGCCCGCTTTCCATTGAGGCTGATGAAGGAATTCCCTGCTCCTTGTGGTGGTAACTGGGGACATGAAGGAAGTGCCACTTTGCCAGGCTGTTAGACACGGTTATGGGGACGTGGCTGTGCCTTCCCTGCACACCTCGCTGGCCCCAAAGTCCCCAAATCCCACAAATCCCAAACTCTTGCAGTTTCGGCAAGCCCAGAGGACAGCAAGAGTGGGACACCAGGGCTGTGGATGAGGTTTGGACCTTGGCAATGCCCTGCTGGGGTGAGGGGAGCATCTCTCTCACACCGGGATGACTCTGAATTGCTGAATTCCCTTTTATTCTCCCACAAATCTGAATAAATTCCTCCCCAGCAGAGTTGTGCGCCCAGAAAAACGAAGCAGAGGATGTTTTACAGGCTGTGTTTTCCAACTGGTGCTGGAGACCCGTTGTCCCTGTTGACGTCAAAGAGAAATTTGAGCCTGCACCGGCTCTGAGCCTTTAATCAGAAGTGATCTCTCTGAAAAAACCAGCAAATTAGGGGCAGAGTTAAGAGCAGAGCCCAGGAGTGCTGATCCCCACCTCCTTCCTTTAATCACAGGACGAAGCTTTGTCCTGGTGGGAAGCAAACAGGGCAGGGCAGGAGCAGAGCTTTGCCGTGAATTGGAAACGTTCTGACTGGAAATGGAAATATTCAGACTATTGCTGGGGTTCCAGTCGTTAATCCCAGGTTTTCTCTTCCCTCATTCCCACCTCTCAGCCTGCAAAGGGAACACGCAGATATGGCTCTGCAGGAATTCCTGGGTGTTGTAACCCTCAGCAAAAAAGATTTGGGAGCATTTTGGAAGCCCAGTCTCACTCCACTGACACGTGAGTTTGTCTCCACCCGAGCAGGATGTGCTGCTCGCTGGCATCGGGGGATTTTCATCCCTACAAATTTTAAAAGCAGCTTCACCTGCTCCTGCCAGAGGTTTTGGGCCTGTCCAGAAGGGTCCCTTGACCCTGGGAGTCCCCAAACCAGCTCCATAACCCATAATTGACGTGGGACATCCCACTGTGTTCACACAGACTCACAAAATACCCTGATTTGGAAGGGACCCACCAGGATCTTCCAGTCCAACACCTGCCCCTGCATAGAACAACCCCAAAAATCACATCCTGCCTTATTTTTAAGAAATCCCCCCCACAGCTTGTGGGTCACCAGTGGTTTGGCTCTGGGATAAATCCCTGCCTGGCCCTTTGGGGATGGATCTTTGATGAGGACACAGATCATGATTATTTCATGATAAAACATGACACGTTTTTCCTGGAGGAATCTCCACCGTGGGTTAGACTCGGGGTTAAGGAGGCTCAGACTACCTGACACGAGCAAAACCTCCCTTCAGAAGAAGAGGCATCACTGAAGGGGTTTGTCTTGAGCGAGAAGCACTTGGTTTTTTCTGTGCAAAGCAGGGAATTGACTCCGTTTCAGCTGCTTTAATTAAACTGAGTTAAAAATCCATCGGCGCAAAGTTTCCTGCCATGCCCACACAAAATCTGTTCCACGGGAAAAAGCAAAAAAATACAATGGCTATTACTTTCTGTCAAGTTCTACAGGATTTTCTTTTTTTAAAGAGAGGCTGAACAGCTCATCCCGCACCAGTTAAACTCCGGCTGCTGCTCCCAAGCTTTTTATTTCCAAGGGATATATCTTTGTTAAACAAGGCAGGCTGAAATCCTGCCTTCCCCATCCATCCTCTTCAGGAGCTGCAGGGATGGAGCTGCACCAGCACAGCCCAGGGAGCGGGATGGAGGGAGGGGGAAGCAGGGGCAGCAGGGGGGTGGCAGGGGAAGCAGGAATCCTGCGTGGAATGAGGGATGGAATCCTCACTTTGCCAGCAGAACGAGGGCTCTGTGTGTCACTGGGCACCCAGGGCAGGGGACTTTTGGTCCCAAACATCATTTAATGCCTTCTCTGAGGGACCAGATCCCTCACAAGTGACAGATCCGTGGATGTAGAATGGGAAGCTGCTCTTGCCAAGTTCAATTTTATTTTTATTTATTTTTTTTATCTCTCTCTTTTTTTCTCCAAGGAAAGGCTTATTTGTACACCCCGAGCCATAAACTGAGTGCTGGGATGGGGGAGGCGTGGTGGGGGCAGCTGCCCCACTCCCCAAGCACATCTATGCAGGGTCTGCACTGCTCTGAATCCCCGTGGAATGGGGAGCTGGGCAGGGAAAGCCTCTCCCAATCTAAGCTGAGGCATTAAGCTCCGTTTGCTGCTCTCATTTTGATAGGTGCCATTTCCAGAGGGGGAAAGGGCAGCTCCTTCATGCAAAAAGCAGCACGTGGGACTTATAATATGCCAAGCACTGCTGCTGAGCATCTCTTGGTATCATCTTCTACCAGCAACCCCTGATGGGGAGATTTCCAGGAGGATTAAACTGCAAAAACCCTTTTGCAGCATCTGCTGCTGGAAGAGAGAGAGGGTTGCTATGGCAACCACATCTGGCCTATTCACACGAGTTTTATAAGGAGAGAAACAAATAAAAAACAAAGCGAAAAACAACACAAAGGAGAGGTGACTTTGTGTGCCTCCATCAAAGGGACAATCAGAGCAATGAGGAATAATCCAGCCTGGCTGTTTGTTTGTGTCCCTGTTTGCCACCAGCATTCCTGGATCCCCTCCAAAGCCAGGGGCTGGGACATGGGGAGTTCAGCAAGGAGAGGAGGATCATTCAGGTAATTGAGGTGTTTGTGTGTGTGCTGTGGGTGCCTGGGGATTTCCTGGGGTTTCCCTGATTCCCAGGAAAGATCCCAGACATCCCTGGCCACAGTGGGGTCCCCCAATTCCAGCCATGGGGTCCCCCAATTCCAGCCTTGAGGTCTCCCAAGTCCAGCCATGGGGTCTCCTAATTCCAACCATGGGGTTCCCCAATTCCAGTCATGGGGTCTCCTAATTCGAGCCATGGCGTCCCCCAATTCTAGCCATGGGGTCTCCTAATTCCAGCCATGGGGTGTCCCAGTTCCAGCCATGGGGTCCCCCAATTCCAACCATGTGGTTCCCCAATTCCAGTCATGGGTTCTCCAATTCCAACCATGGGATTCTCCAATTCCAACCATGTGGTTCCCCAATTCCAGCCATGGGGTCTCCTAATTCCAGCCATGGGGTCCCTCCATCCCCTGCATCCCCATAATCTGACCTGTGGTAAGAACTGTGGTTTCTCTGTAGGTCTGGGGTGGATAAAGGATCAAAGTTTTTCCAGGGAAAACAAGTGATATGGATGGGGAAGATGATGCTCCCAGAGCAGTGGGAATTCTGGTGTTCCACACACCTCCAGGAGCATTTCCTGCTCCAGCACAGCCCAACACGAGGCTGGGCCATCACTCTTCCCATCCCAGCCCAGGAGAAGATGGCTTTAGCAGGAATGCTGTGGGGAAGGACAAGGGATGGCTCCAGCCTGGCTCAGGCACCTGCTGTTCCCCACCTTTGGGAATGGCCTCACTTTTAACTGGAGGAATTATGCTGGATGGTCTTGGAGCCGATTTTTCCATCAGCTTCATTTGCATTTCAGGGCAGAACTGCAGATTTCTGTGGTGGTTCCAAGGCAGCACGTTTGGAGCAGGGTCTGGAGAAGGTCCATGCTGGAGAGAGGAACGTGTGGACCTCTGGCAGCTGAACATTTCATCATGGCAAAGCACTGGGGATGGGCAGAGCTGTTCCAGGACACACATGAGGTGCCTGGAGCTCCAGGACTTTCATGCCAGGGGCTCAGGGAAGCTGAATCCCAAATCCTGGCAGTCCATTACACACTGTGCTGGGACACAGAAGGGCAGTAATTTACTCAGAGACATAAAATACAACTGGATCAGGGGATTTATCCATGCTGGCTGAACATTTCTGTGGGGCAGCTCCTCCTCCACACCCACAGGATGATCCAGAACCCTGATCCAGGATGATCCAGAACCCTGATCCAGGTCCATGAGGCACCAGGGCTTGTTCCCAAGGCCAGGCAGGCAGGGTCATCCCAAAGGTCCCAGCCCCATGGAAACACGGAATATTCCTGTCATTTTCAGGAATACACACACACACACACAAAATTTACCATCTGGCCTGGAATTCTTTATGCTCTGAGCTCGATGCAAATCAGCCCAGCTCCACTAATTGCTGGGATGTTAATGATGCTCACACACCGAGGCAAGGCTGGCTGGGCAGGGCAGTGCCAGATGCCACAGCCCCACCGGCCTTGCCAGGCTGGATTCACGTGCCTTGGGATGTTCCCAGAGCCTAAAATGCAGAGGTGACAACAGAAAGAGCCAGGAAAAGGGAAAAAAAGGATGGTGAAGTGAAGCAGGAATGGAGCCCTGCAGATAAGCTGACCTATAAATGCCTCGGAGTGGAGAGGGGAGTGAGAGACCAGTGCTGGGGGAATGTTCTCTGCAGCAGATGGGCTGAAATCCTCATCAGCAGATGCAGGCAGCGAGAATACGGGAGTCAGTGCAGGGAAAAAGCTGCTGCCTGTGGAGGGAGGCTGCACAGTCAGCACCAGCATCAGGCAGGATGGACCCTGACCCTCCTGCCCAGCACCTGCAGGGCTGCTGCTGCCTCTGATGGTCACAGACAGCACCCCATGGTCCCCAGCACCAGCCAGCCCTTCCTCCTGCTGCTCCAGGAGTCCCTGGTTTTCCTTCAAGCAGCTCAAAACATCCCTCTCACTGCAAATCCACAGAGCTGTGGCCAAAGGGAGCCGAGTCTGGGAGCCCAAACCCGATGGATTCCCATGGCTGCTGAGCAGCAGGAGGCTCAGAGCAGAGGGAAGGGACCTCGTGTGCCTAAGCTGGCTCAGGGCTGGGGATCCTCCAGGTTCCTCTCCAGAAACCTCCCCCTTTTCCTCATTTTGTCCTTTTACCATCAGAGATTTCCCTTCCCAGCACTGGGAACAGGAGAGTTGGAATTCCAGGGCTGGACCCGTTTATTCCATGTCCCCATGGAACAGGCAGTGCTTGTTTCCATACCCCACACAGGATCACACAGGCGAGGTGAGGATTGCCAAAAGGGCTCTGTGAGGAGCCTGGGCTGCCCTGAGTCCTCTCCCTGCCCCAGATTTGAGCTTGGAGTGGAGGGAATCCCACAGAGCAGGGCTGGGGGCTGCCAGGGGTGGATCAGGAGCGGTGCAGAGGGAGCTGCCACCTTCCCGTGGCCTCCAGGCAAATGGTCCCTAAAGGATTCCTTGTTTCCTTTCATTAGGCTGCTCAGGCTCATTATTTCAAGTGCTTGGAACAAAAGCGAATTGAGTGGCCAAGGAGGTGGTGCCGGGCAGGGACACAGAGGGTGAGGTGGGACAGGGATGAGGAAAACCTGCCCCAGCTCCCAGGATCTGCTCAGGTTCACAGGATCTGGCCTCTCACCGGGCTCCTGGTCCCCCCAGAGCTCATCCCTGCAGCCCAGGAGGGTGACACCAGCTCCACCAAAGCCCAGCCAGATCCGTGCAGGAATAACCACAGGAAGAGCTCTGGGCTGGCACCAAGCTGGTGCCAGGCTCTGGTGTGCCCAGCCCAGCCCAAGGATGTAAAAGTGGATCTAAACTGCCTGTTCTGCTCTTCCCCTCCTTTCATTATTCCTATTTCATCAGCAGTGGCAGGAAATCCTTGAGGAGTTTCCCAGAGATGCCCTGTGAGGATGAAGGCAAGGCCAGCGAGCTCTGACACTGCCCTGGTGTTTATCCAGCCCTGATTTACACCTTCCCTGAGAGCACAGAGCATGGAGCAGGGCCAGGCTCGTGCTGCTGACCACTGCAGCATTTCTCCCCTTCCCCTGAACCCTGCCCTGTTTTGGAGCTAACAAACCCCCCAGCAGCCTGCCAGCTCCTCCTGCTCAACCCCAACGAGTGGAAAAGAGAGGAGGAAAAAAACTAAAATGGGGTGGGGAGGGGGGGGAAATCACCCTGGCATCACCATGGCAACCTGCTCTATCCTGGAGCTGCAAACCCTGAGATTCCCACTCCCCGTTTTCCCCTTGTATTGGATCAGGCAGGGAGGACAGCTGGCATCACTCTGTGTTGGGAGTGGAGCTTCAGAGCAGGTTGATTTTGTTCCTCCTCCCTCAGGAATCAGGATCAGGTCCCTCCAGGGGGGTGTTTGTGTGGTTTGGGGCAGCAGGACCATTCCTGGGGCAGGGAATGCTTTGCCAGGCCTTGTGCTGGGTGGGCTGTGCTGGGGCACTGCCCCTTTGGCCCCCAGTTCTGCTCCCCAGTGGATGCTGCTGCAAAAAGGTTTTGCTTTCTGCCTCATTCTGATGCCTTGAGTTTTATCTTTCATGTATTTCAGGTTCTGTGGTGCCCAGGGGTGCAGCTCTGAGCTCACAGTCAGTGTCACTCAGCTCTGCACACAGCAGGGACACAAAACAAATCCTTCTCCTGCCCCACACCAAGGACAACTTTCAGCCCAAAAGCACAAACAAGGGTGGCTGGAGGGAGGAACAAGAAGGATGGGACCTCACAACCTGGAGCTGGAACTGGACAATTCAACCCCAAGATGCAAATGGACCAAAACTTATAAAAGTGTGAGACCTCATGACCAGCTGTCCATTTTGTGTCCATTTTGGGTCCATTTTGTGACCATTTTGTGACCATTTTGTGTCCATTTTGTGTCCATTTGTGACCATTTTGGGTCCACCCTAGGTGTAGCCCTGGCCAGGCTCTTGTACTGTCCAGGATGTATCCTAGAGGACTTTCAATAAATCTCTACATTATTCTCCAGCTCTGTCCAGTCTCTGTTCCAGCTCAGCCTTCCCAAGGCATCAATTCCCCCTCCTGTGCTCCTCATCACCCCACCCTTTGTCCAAGCACAGACCCTCTCCATCTCCCTGGGCTGCTCCTCCTTCCCACATCCCTCTCAACTCTGCAGGGATGATCACAGAACCCTCCAAAACCTCCCACCCAGCCCAGCAGGGACTTGTGAACCTCGGGAAATCCATCAGGAGCTGCGTGGGGCTGGAGCTGCCCCGCTGCTGTCCCAGTGCCCTTGAGCTCCAGGACCAGGGGACACTTCAGGCAGGGATTGCTGAGGGAATGGGCTCTCCAGAGGGTGCTCCAGAGGGAATTCAGCCTCCCTTTTGTCTCATTTAGTGCCATACACCGGCCCTGCTGTGCTGGGAAAAGCAGCCAGAGGTGTAAAGGAGGTGGCTGTGCCCTCTGGATGCCTCCATGACATCCCAGGGTGGGAGCACAAGGCTGCCTCTTCCCAAAGGATCTCAAAGGATGAGGGAATCCCAGAGGATCTTCACCCCCAGAAGCTCTCCCCTCCCTCAGGGTCACTCATTGGGGCACTGCCACCATCCTGACCCACCTCCCATCCCCACAGGAGGAGATGCTGCAGCAGATGGGCCAGAGCAGAGAGAAAATTGCTTTTACAGCTCAGGCAGCAGCTCTCCATTTCTCTATTTATATCCCACCCCTGTTCCTCTGCAAACCCATTCCCCTCTGTGGCAGCAGTAAAAGTGTCACCAGCTGTCCCCTCAGACAGCTGCCCACCACGGCTGCCACGCCAGGCTCAGGGTTTGGGGTTAATGAAGCTGCATCCCCATCTCCATTTAGGAAAACGAGCTGCCAGGCATGCCCTGCTCCTCCAGCAGCCTGCCAGGGCCGTGCTGCAGGTTTGATGAGCCCTCCTGGGCAGGGGCACAGATGCTGCAGTTGGCTCTTGGTGCCCCTCCAAGCCGGGTGGGTGTGGAAAGCAGGTCTGGAGCTGTTCAGGGGATTACGGCTCTTTAACTGCTGGTTTAAGTGAGGGCAGAGCCCCGGTGCCTCCTGGCACAAGGTCTGGGACAAAGGTGTTGGGAAAAGCCCCAAAACGAGCTGGGTTTGCAGCATTTGCATTCACCATAGGCCTGTGGGAAACCTGGCAAAGGGCAGCACTGAGGAGAGAAATGTTTCATTATCTTCTGCCGGGAGTTGTCTGGTCCAGCACCTCATGAAATGAACATTTCAGTGAAACCCAGGTGGGGCAACACCTTCGCCCTGAAGCTGCTGCTTCCATCAGGCCTCAGCACATCTGGATAAATCAGCCCACAGCTGGAAACCAACCCCCAGTTTGGCTTCTGGGTTTGTAAACTTCCAGTTTGGCTTCTAGGTTTGTAAATTCCTAGTCTGATTTCTAGGTTTATAAACTCCCAATTTGGCTTCTGGGTTTGTAAACTCCCAGTTTGGCTTCTAGGTTTGTAAACTCCCAGTTTGACTTCTATGTTTGTAAACTCCCAGTCTGATTTCTATGTTTGTAAACTCCCAGTTTGACTTCTGGGTTTGTAAATTCCAGTTTGGCTTCCAGGTTTGTAAACTCCCAGTTTGGCTTCTAGTTTTGTGAATTCCCAGTTTGGCTTCTAGGTTTGTAAACTCCCAGTCTGATTTCTAGGTTTGTAAACTCCCAGTCTGACTTCTTCCACAGTCGTGCAGGTCAGAATTAGCTCCCAGTCCCTTTCTGCATGGAATAGTCGAGGTGTCCTTTACCAGCAGGGAAACTGAGGCACGGGCTGGCCCTTCTCGCGAATGGCAGCACAGAGCAGCCCCTTCCCATCTGTTCCCCCTCCTGTGGACAGCAGAGGCTCCAGCCCATCCCCGGCAGCCACCACACCTCCCTGGGGATTTGCTTAATGAAGATGAAAGGAGCGAACATGTCAGTCACAAAATCCCCGAAAATCACACAAGGACCAGAGCGCCGTGTCCATCAGCCAGGGTGGAAGCCTCAATTAGCAAATGTATCAATCATTAATGACAGCTTCAGTAGCGTTTGCAGGGAGAGCATCACAGAAATGATCGGGAATTATAAATGCTCTGCTGCTGGGGGCAGAAATTCCCGGGAAGTGAGGCAGGATTTTGGGAATCCAGGCTCCCAGGGTGGGGCGTTTGTGGGTGTCTGACACCCCAAGGATCGCTGCTGCCTTTAGGTTTGCCAGCACAGAGCCATGGAGGATGTCCATGGTGTCAGGAAAATTAATCAAATTAATCCACAAATGCCAGAGGTTGATGTCCAAAAAGGAGACAGAGGAGTCCTGAAACTTTATTCCAATAAAGGGAGAGGCCATGGGGCATTTCCCATGGGGTCTCTACAATTTTTGGAGGATGCAGCCTCCTGTTTATCCAAATTTCCCAGCCCTATTTCCTTCTCTCTTTCCCCACTGGCTGAGGTATTTGAGAGTCCCAGACTTCCTGAAATGCCTAACACCTAAAATTCCCCTTTCATGTATAACCCCCCTTTTAATTTTTAATTCTTATGGAATTTGTGGCTTTTCCCCATTGTTCCCTTCATCTTTCAATATCCAATCCCATTGATCAGCCAACCCACGGTTTGTTTGTAAAGGCAAACATGAATATTTCCATTC
>QVAJ01000158.1:1108364-1127167 GCA_003546035.1 Mixornis gularis
GGATTGGTGTGGGATTGGTGTGGGATTGGTGTGGGATTGGTTTAGGATTGGTGTAGGATTGGTGTGGGATTGGTTTAGGATTGGTGTGGGATTGGTGTGGGATTGATGCCCCCTGTCCCCACAAAGGTGCCATCACTGAGCTGGCAGCACCTCTGGAGCCTGTCCAGGCTCCCAGAAAGTCCCTCAACCCTTATAAAGGGATTTCTTGGTCCCAGCTCCATCCCTACATCCCACAAAGTCCCCAAAACCACAGGGCTCCCATCCCACGTCGCTGATTTGATTTCCAGGCCTGAGGAACTCTTGTCTTGTTCGGGCTGGTGAATAATTTATAATTTGCTTATGAGCAAAGGCAGTGGGGAGCGTGGGCAAGGGGAGGGAGAATAAATATATATTTATAAAATATGGAAAAAGCGAAAAAAAAAAGAAAAATCACAATAATGCCCAAACCACCCCTGTAAACTGTTCCTTTGATCTAATCCAGAATAAATTATACATAATGGAGCTGGATGGGTTTGCTCGCCGCCAGCATGAATAAAAAACCAGGAAGCAAGAGAGCAAGCCAAATCATCTGAGCTAATAACAATGTGCTCGCTGTAGATGCTTCATCTGGGATTATTTTGCAGCAGCCGGCACAGATTTCCATGGAAAAGAAAGTAATTTTTTAACTGGGGAGGTGCTGTGCAGGCAATGAGCTGTGGTAATGCTCCAGGATGCCTGGGGCAGCCAAGGAGATTTTTCTTGCTCATTCTCTGATTTCTTCTTCTAAGGGATATCTGGAGTCACCAGATCTTTCAGGTTTTTTCTAAAGGATACGGGGCAGGTGAGTTTTCCAAACTTGTGGAATTCCATTGAGCCAACAAACAACAACAGCAACAAAAACCATCAAAAAACCCCCCAAAAAACCAACCAACCAAAAAAACTTTTAAAAAAACAAACCCAACCCAAAAAAAACCAAAAAAACCCCAAAAAACAAACCAAAAAACCCAAAAAACCCAAAACCAAACAAAAAAAAAAACACCAAAAAACCCCATTTAAAAAACCCACCACAAAAACAAACAAACAAACAAACAAAAAACCAAACAAACAAACCACACAAACAAAAACCTACCCAGAAAAAAAAACCAAAACACCTCACCACTTTTTTATTTACATAGCAGATACATGGGAAAATGTTGAGAATTCCAGATTATTTTCCCAATTGTCTTCACCCTTCCTCCTCCCTCCTCCTCCCCTCTCTCATGGAAGTGGAGTGAGGATGGATCTGTCCTGAAGAGCTCAGCTGATGGCTCCAGGCTGCAGATCCAGCAGCAAACACAATCCATCAAGAATTCCCAGGCAGCTCCAATGGGAGCCAATTCCCATCCAGAGGCCGATGGAAAACCATTCCCGTTCACGAGTCCTGCACTGACTTCCTCAGGATGAGGAAGGTATCGACCCAATAGCCAATACTCCAAAAATAAAACTGTTCCCTCAGGGCTTGGCTTCAGCATCCAATTAAAATTCCTCCCAGAACTCCCAACCCTTTGGAATGTGCAATTCCAGAGGCAGGGAAGGAGCCGGGTGCTGCTGTGGCACGGCCAGCTCAGCCACTGATCACAAATACCTCCTCAAATTCACAGTTTGGTCATGAAATAAGAGAGAGATGGGCAGTGGGGATGAATTTGGGAAGAATAAAAGGTCTCTGAAGGTCTGAAAGGTCCTTTCGAGGCCCAGCACAGCCTTCAGAAGAAATCATCCTGCTCTGTTTTATTTGGGAGAAAAGCTCCCAAATAGAGCATTTTCATTTTCATTTTGGGAGCAGGGAGAATTCCAAATCGTCCCATCGTTGTGGGGACAAGCTCAGGTCCATTCCCTGCTCCGGGAGCTCCTCACAAGCTCCTCTCCCCCCATCACCTTTCAGAAAATTCCCTCCCACACCAAAACCCGCCAACCCCGGGGGTGAGTGGGATGTTTGGAGTGTGAAGTGGTGCTGCACATCCTCACCCCGGCACAGCTGCACAGGGGGAATGTGCTGCTTCACAGCTCTGACTCCCTTTTCTCACCTCTCTGTTTGTTTATTTGTTCACAGCTCTTTGAGGAATCCACCTGGGGAGGAATTCCCTTTCCTTCCCTCCTCCCATCCCAGATCCAGTGGAGAGGTGGAATCAGAGGAGAAATGGAAAAGAGTCACAGCCTCCATCCCTGCCTCTCCCGAGCTCCCAGGAATGCTCAGCTGCTCCCTGCAAGTGCTTCACCACGCAGGAGGGGGCAAAAAACATTTGGAACGATGCTTAATTCCCTTCTGTTCCTTATTCAGAGGTGGAGCTGAAGGGGTTTGAGCTGCTCTCACCCATTTAGAGTGAGCAACCAGGGTGTGAGGGCGGGGTTGGAGCTCATGGCTTATGACAGAGGAGAGATGTAGGAAAAATGAGCAGGAATAATGCAGGGATAACAGCTTTAAACTGCCAGAGGGCAGGCTCAGCTGGGATTTTGGGAAGAAATCCTTCCTTTTGAGGGTGAGGAGGCCACAGTACAGGGCGCCCAGAGAAGCTGTGGCTGCCCCTGGATCCTTGGAAGTGTCCAAGGTTGAACAGTTGGATGGAATTGTCCAAAGTTGGACGGAACTGTCCAAAGTTGTAAAGCTTGGAGCAACCTGGGCTAGTGGCAGGTGACCCTGCCATGGCAGGGGGTGGCACTGGATGGATTTTAAGTCCCTCCCAACTCATGATTCTGTAACAAGCTTTATCCCATCATCACCACACCTCGGGAGGGCACCCACAGCCTTGGAGCTGCCCAGGAAGGAGCAGATCCAATCAGTGCCCAAAACCTTCATGGGCATGACCAAGACAGGGCTGGCTGGGCTCTGGGACCATCCAAGTGCTCGTTTGCCCAGCTAAAACACCAAACTGTGCCCAGGGAATTTCCACTCCCTCCAGGCTGAGGGGTCCTGCTCCGGAGCCGGAGATTTGTCACTAATTGGTACCCGGGAGTGCTCAAAGGAAATCTCAGCTCTGAAGTCAGGGCTGGAGGAGGAAAACTCTGGAGCTGTGGAAGGAGTGGAGCAGAGATCAATCACAATTATAAAACCAGTTAGGAGGAGAGGGCTGCTCAGCGAGGTCACTTCAGGGCGCTCTCATTAGGGAAGTCTATTAGGGAAGAGGCTGATAATGGATGGGAGGCTGCCACACGGGCTAATTATAAACATCACACGGTGCTTCAGGCTCGGCTACTCCCTGCCGGGGCTTTGCTCCAGACTCCAGCTCCTTGCTGGAGGTGCCACATTTCCTTGGAGAAGCTGCAGATATTTGCTGCAGCATCCATGGGTGGGGTTGTGCCCATCCTTTGTTCATGTATAACCAAATCAGCAGGAGATTGGCTTCCAAAATAGTGAGGGGTGGGAGCTTCTCACTGCTCCTGGTGTGGCCCCAGCACAAGCAGCCCCTCCTGGATTCATTCAGCCACATTTGGGGTTTTGCTTTCTTCACTTTTTGACTTTGTGACAGCCTTTGGATTAAATACATTTTTCACCAAATTCCTTATTTGTTGGGAAAACGTGTCCCCAGCACCAGGCTGGCAGCAGCCAGCTCTGCTTGTCTGTGCCCTCCCAGCCCACACCAGTGTGCCCATGCACCACTGAGATGGATCCAGCCTGGAAAAACAGGATGGATCAGGAGCTTTGGATGAGTTCTTCACACAAGGAAGCTCCAGGGAGGAGCTGAGCTGGTTGCAGAGATCAGTTTAACTCACACACTGTCCCACATGGGGCAGAAAGGATTCCTAGGCTGAATTTTTGCCTTTTCATGAGCTGCACCTGCTCTGTGTGCACGGGCTGAGCACAGGAACATTGTGGGAGCCACAGCCCAGGTTCCTGAGGACAAGGAATTGCATAACTCCAGCCCCAGCCTGTGCTGGATCAGCTCCCCCGCTGGAATAAATCAAGAGAGATCCATCGAGGTCAATCCTGGCCAATTGTATCCACTTCATCTTCTCCCGGGAAGCGCCACTGGACCGATGTGCAGAGCTCCTGCCTCCTCCAGGGCCCACTCTAAACCCATTCCCAAAAGTGCTGGGATGGAAACTCCTGCTGCTGTGGCTCCTCTCTGAGTGCCTGAGCCACAGCCCAGCCGGGGCAGAGCCAAACTGCCCCAAAAAACCAAACCTGGGATGGGCACCAAGTGGGAAACTGAACCAGCTGCCCCAAAAAACATCATCATTGAGGGAGACAGGATTTGTTTTTCCTTTTTATTTGCCTGAAATAGCTGGGAGCTGGGGTGGAAGGAATGGACATATGGGAAGAAGGGTTCTCGATAATTCATATTCCAGGATGGTCCCGCTCCCAGCCCCAGCGGGGTTCTCATATTTAATTAAAAATGGTAAAATATTTATCTCCATTAAGTGCTCTCCCTCCCCAGCCCCTCTCCCCATTTGAGAGGGAGAGGGATGGAGCAGGGCAGGGATATTCCTGTGGATCCTTCACAAACAGAGAAATAATCAACAAACTGGAAGTTTAAGGCCTTTTTTTTTTTTTCTGGAGAATGTTTCCATGCCCATTACTGCTACAGCAGCTCCCAAATTTAAAAGCAAAGCACAAAACAAAGTGATGGGGATGTCCCTGGAGTGTGGGGGTGTCCCTGGGGCAGAGGGGTGACCACAGGCACTGCTCCCCATCCCCTCAGCAGCCACCTCCCCATCCCTGTTCCTGCCATCAGCCCCCAGCCCTGTTTCCACTGGAGGCTGACCCCGGGGCTTTGATGGAGACATCTTTCCAAGAACCCCAGCCAGCCCTGATGGATGTTTTATTCAATTTTTATAAATGTTCCTCGCTCTAAAAGAGTAAATGAAGAGTTTGGGGCAGTGCCAAGGGGTCTCTTTTCTGTTTCCCTTGGCAGTAAAATCAGCTTTCAAATTATTATTGCCATAAGGAAACACAATATTCAAACGCGGGCCTCTCTGCCTTTTATCTCCGTTCTCCTCTTCCCTCTGCTGATTGCCCCTCTTTTAAATGCAGATCAGCCCTGGCCCTCCCCATCGCTCCCTCCCAGTTTTGGGGAAGTGACAATTGGATTTTCACGAGTGGAGGAGGATGGAGAGGTCCTGATTTCTGTCCTTGCTTTTCCCATTTCAGGGCAGGAGAAAAGGCAGAGGAGGAGCAGAATTAAGGCCCTGGACTATCCCCTCGTGTTCTTGGCTCCCCACACCTGCCCGAGGACAGAGTTCACCGCAACGGGAGAGGGAACAAAACCAGGTGGCACGGCCGGGAAAGAAGTGTTAAATCCCCGGGGCTGGAATTGCGGCAGGCGAGGAGGATCCCACAGCAATCCTGGGGCTGAATCACAGCTAAAAAGACTAAAGGTGGCTCCGAGGAGCATTTCTAGGAGGAGCTGAGGGTCACATTCCCAGGGGACATAAATTGACAGTGGTGGCATTAAATCCCAGCCAGCTCCTGACCCGGAGCTCCCAGCCTTTATTAAACCCGGCCTGGGAGATGTGGCCGGCATGAGAAAGCACCGGAGATTTGCATGTGTAAAATTCCCTGGAACAAAGGGCACAAGTTCACACACGGGAACGACCCCGGGGTGACTGGGGGAAGGTTCCAGCACCGTCAGCTCTGGTGATGAGGCAGGAGCAGAGCTGGGCTGATGGCAAAGGGAACAGACCGTCAGGAAAATGAATCAAATTAATCCACAAACGCCAGAGGTTTATGTCCAAAGAGGAGACAGAGGAGTCCTGAAACTTTATTCCAATAAAGGGAGAGGCCATGGGGCATTTCCCCTGGGGTCTCTACAATTTTTGGAGGATGCAGCCTCCTGTTTATCCAAATTTCCCAGCCCCATTTCCCTCTCTCTTTCCCCACTGGCTGAGGTACTTGAGATGTACAGCCTTCCCAGAGTGCCTAAAACCTGAAATTCCCCTTTCATGTATAACCTTCCTTTTAATTTTTAATTCTTACGGAATTTGTGGGTTTTCCTCATTGTTCCCTTCATCTTTCAATATCCAATTTCGTTTATCAGCCAACCCACGGTTTGTTTGTAAAGGCAAACATGAATATTTCCATTCATCAACCAGTGGGATCCTCCCCATTGTTTCTTTTATGTCTCAGCGCTGGTTTTATCTCCCAGCAGACCCAGAGTTTGTTTGTAAAGATGAATCTGTCATTCCTCTCCAGCCTCTCCTGGGAGCCCAGGCTGTTGGGTGCCAGCTGGGCAGGCAGGATTTGCCATGGGGCTCACACCAACGGGAGCAAAGGGGCGACATTCCACCTGCCTTGACCCTTTTTTGGGGCTGCAAAAGGCTTTGGTGACCCCTCCAAGTGACCACTCCTGGCCTGGCAGCCTGGAGGGGACACCCAGAGAACTTTTCCTTCCCCAGGCTGATTCCAGCCCAGCTCCCTCTGGAGCTGCTGGGATTTGGTTTGTCTAGCAGGATCAGAACGAGCTCCCAGCTCCTGGAAATAACTCCTGGAGCAGCACTCCATCAATCCCAGCCCCTGCACGGCCCAACTGCTCTTTGTGTTCTTTCCCAAAGCGCTGCAGCACGTGTAGATACACAGAAAAACACAAACGGGGATAAATTACCTTCCAGGCAAAGCCTGAGGAACTTTGAAATCGCTGGAAAAAAAATCAAAGCACTTTCCGGGGGGGAAAACGTGGTAAATTGGAAGGGGAAAAATGCTCAGAGAGGCTTTTAATGAAAGCAGAGCCAGAGAGGGAGCTCAGAGCCCTTTCAAGATGTTCATGAAGTGAGTGCCAGCACAGCCCTTGGGGGCACAAAAAAGGAGTTAATGCCCCCAACCATTTTCCAGATGGATGTGGATGTCAGAGCCAGCTGAAATCTCCCATCCCATGCAGGGAGAGCATTTGGGGTGTCCTCCTGGGGTGCTGCAGGAGCAGAGATTTCCCAGCTGTTCTCTGAGCCAGGCAGGAACCAGCCCTGAATGCAGCTGAGCAAGCCAAGGATGGCTCTTCCAGGTGAAGGAACAGCAACAACAACAACAAAAGGTGTTTTCTAAATGAAAAACATCAATCTGAAATGCAGCCTCAGCCTTCTCCACTTCAGAGTGACGAGGTTTTGATGTCGGAAGCTGGAAGACAACCAGCAAGTGATGGAGAGGAGGAGGCTGAGGCTGAATTCCCTGTTGGGAACACGGAGCCCTGACGTCAGCACACGGAGCTGGGATCAATCCAGCCCAACGCTGCAGCCAGGGGGGCTGGAAAACGTCACCCTGATCTTTGATGTTTGCATACTGGAATGTCTCATGGATTGTGTCATAAACAAAGTGATTGTTTTCTCATTCCTCTCTAGAGGAGGGACAATTGATAAACTTCTAGTTTGACCAGTGGAGTCAGAGAGGTGCCCAATCTCTGGTCAAACTCCAAAAACTATATGAACCCAAAGGAAAAATAACCAGTCCCTCTTTTTGCTCTGACACCTGAGTGAGTGACTGCCGTTCTTTTCTTGTCCTGTAGCGACAGGAAAACACTTGTTTTAATTCCCCACCACCAGCAGCACAAAAACCAGCCCAAATTAAAGACCTGCAGCCTCCTGGGGTTGTCGTGGAGCCTTGATGGCTTTGTCCTTGCCCACCCTGACAGGGCCACCACGCTCAGGGACCTGCCTTGTTGTCACAGGAGCGTGGCTGTGTTTTCACCCAGCCAGCCACAATATTTCCCTGGCTAATCTCAGCCAAGATGGAGCTGGGATGGAGATGGATGCGTGCGATGGAACGTGTTGAGATATATTCTGGATGTGTCGCCGGGAGCAGGGAGGCAGCAATGACTCCAGCAGTGTTTTTCCCCAGCCTCAATCTTGGCACACTTTGGTTTTTCCTCCCAAGGATCCATTAGTCACTGCCCTGAATATAAACCAGCCCAAGCAGCCAGATCCCTCAGCCTCGCAAAGATCCCCCACATTGTGATTCCGAAATAACACCGCACTCCTTTAATGATCAATAGCAATTACTAAGTCATTTATATCCAATAAAGGCTCCAGCAGGAGGTCTGGGTGATATATTACTGTATAAATTCACACTATGAAGCAGATTAACAAAGCATTATGAAAAGCAAGCTTATTATTTGCATGAACATGAGGCTCAAGAGCTAATTGAAGCAATCCAGCAAAATGTCAATGACTCCTTTTGTGTATGAAATATTCATTAAAGGCGAGCACTTATTCGTGAGCGATTGTTTATTTATACCTTTTCATTTGCATTCCGCTATAAAACCGGCTGCCTTTCCATTAGGGCACAGCCAGCATCACTTTTCTTGGGAATGGCTGGGACTTGGAAATTGCCTCCTGTCTGCAGAGAGCAGTGGGGGATTTTTCTCAGGCACTGGATGCTTCTGATGGATCAGGGCCGACGGGGAGGGAAGGGGAGCAGCTGCAGAAGGGATGAACATCCTCGTGCTTCCTCATCCCCTGTGATCGCCGGGGCTGGGAGTGTCCCAACTTCAGGGACAGAAAGATGAGCAGGTACAGCAGCAGTTTAAGGGAAAAAACTCTTTAATTCAAAAATCTGACTCCGTTTATATACATTTGTACAAAGGTCAAGAGATTGGCTACACAGGTGGCCACCTCTCCAACCTGGATGATGGACATCACCATCAATCATTTCTTCTCTCAGAGGAGAACTATGTAAACATGCTAAAAATACACATTGTTTAGATGAAGCTGCGTGAGAATTTGCAGCATGAAGACAGAAGGCAGAAAATTCAGGGTGACCATCCCCCCTCTGCCCTCCTGTCCCCTGGTGCTCTGGACTGGAGGTGGCTTTGGAGGAGCCTCATTTGGACCCTCCAATCCTGTAACTGCCAACCTTGTGATGCGTTTTTCGCGGGCATGGATTTGATGTTTTCACATTGATTATATTTTTATTTCTGTATTTTACGTTTAGTAACCCTAACAAGCAGCATTTGGCCCTCTGCTCCCTCCAGACCCTCCCTGGGCACAGCCCACAGGGATGGATCCAGCTTTCCCTGGATTTATGCCCGTGAGGATGCTGAGGGTGGCACCAGGAGGGGTCAGCCCGAGGCTGGCAGGGCACAGCCTTGCCAAGGAGCATTCCCATTCCCTCTCCCCAAAACCACTGGAAATTACTGGAGATGGGTTTGGTTTCCATTCCTCTTGGCATCGTGTCCAAACACCAGGACAGCAAGCAGGGATGGGAGTGCAGAGGGACAGCAAAGATCCCATTGATCCACCGGGAAAACATCCCAAAAAAAGGGGAAACTTGAGCCCCTCATGCCCCAGGGAGGAGGCACAGTGGGATCTCGAGGCTCTGGGCACCCTTTGCCTGCTGCTTTCTCCAATTTTAGCCCCAGATGAAGTTTTTTCCCAGCCCATCCATTTGCCAGGACAGCTCTTGGGCTACAAATCAATGCAACACCGCATCTTATTTGCTCTGCAGCCAGCTGAGCAAAACAATGTAGCGCCAACAGAGACATGAATCTCCCTCATTTGTCTTCTGCTAGAAAAATTTCAAGGCTGGAGCGCTTTTTTCTGGCTCTCTGGCAGCACTGTCAGGAGGGTGACGTGTTAGGAATGGCTGGACGGGGGCTCAGGATTTGTTTTCTCAGTGATTTCCTCGGTCTAAATTGCAGCTTTACTCACACACGTCCCCAGGTGCCGGAGACAAATGTTTGACCAACTGCTTAGGGCGGGATGTGAGGATCAATCTGGGATCCCTGGTCTCAGGGAGGCTGCAGGACGGGTGGAAATACAATTACACTGAGGGGAAATACCTCTGAAAGACCCCGTGGGTGAGGATTGCCTCGTGGGACTCGAGATTTGCTCCTTGGAAGGTGCAGGGATGAATTTCCTTGGGGGAACAAGGCCCATTCCTTGAGCAGAGTTCTCCCTCTCCCTGCTGTACCTCACCCCAAAAATCCCACTGGACAATCCCTTCCCGGCAGCACCTTTTGGGGATTGCAGCCATAGGCATTTTGGGGGGTATTTTGCTGCTCCCCTGAGCTCTGTTCTCATGGAGGGGTTGCCCAGACCCCTTGGTTTGTTATCACTCAACCCATCTCCAGCTAATCACCATCTTCCTGCCTGCCGTGCCTACATCTCAAAACTAGCTTTCATTTCTATTTCACTCGCAGGCTTTATATTTCCAGTATTTCTTGCCAGGCAATCACATTTGTAAGCTTTTCCCGTCTCATCTTTCCCAACACCCGAGGATGCGCCAACCCGAGGATTTGGGGCGCCGCGCTGTCCCCTCCATCCCCAAATCATCTCATCCCCGAGCCTGGGAGTTCCCGATGCTGTACGAGCCGTGGGAAGGGGAGAGAAGGGAAGGGAAGGATGTGAGAGCTGCCGGGAAACTGCTGACAGAGCGCGCCGGCTGCGCCCTTAATGGCTTTTAAATCACCGAGGTTCAACAGGAAAAAAACAACCCCTAATGTTTACTCACACTTGCGCAGCTCCTTATTTGCATATAATTGCTTCCTGTCACAACACTCCATCCCGAGCCTCTAAATCCCGGCGAGCAGAGGAGCCCTGAGCAGGGAATGGCAGGAATAAATCCCGGGATGCCTCAGGTGTCCTGTGGCCGAGCAGGGAGCGACAGGGACATCCCAGCAAGGGATTGGTTAGAGAGAGGGAAACAGGCAGAAAATAAAAATGAGGCAGGTGAAAACACGGCTTTCCCTCGGGATTTGGATGGATATTTATCAATGCTGGGAATGTTGGGGACGCTCACTGCCAGCACTGAGCACAGCTCCCCTCCTGCAGCCTTTTTTTTTATCCCTTTAACTCACAAACCCCCGTCACTCGTCCTCCAGAGCAAATTAAAAGATCCCGATAACCGTAGAATGGTTTGGGAGAAAAAATCGCTGCCCAGAGGTGGATTTGAGGTGGGCCAGGGATGGCAAGGGATGGCTCAGGGGGTCCAGGGTGTCCCCACAGCCCCAGGTGCCCGGGGACAGCAGGAGGGGAGCGCTGGCACTCCCTGTGCCTGTCCTACTTTCCTGCTCATCCCGTGATGCACTCACGATGCATTTTTAAAAAACCTCCGTCTGTCTGGAGGATTTAACTCCAGAGACACTTTCTGAGGACGGTGCTAGGGATGTTGGAAAACATGATTTCCAGGGAGGGTTGAGAACCAGCTGAAACCAGCCCTCCATGGATCTCTGGAGCTCTTAATTAGAGGAGAATTAACGCCCTGGGAAACATTTGATTCCTAACAAGGGCACAGCTCCCTTTCACTGGGATTAGCATCCCTTGGACTCCTCAAGCTTTACATCACCCTCCAGTACACAGATCTGCTTCCCCACTTGTCCTGGCATCACCTGCCTGCGCAAAAAAAGTCTCTCCCCATCTTTTTTAATCAGCTTTTCTTAAGTTCTAAAAGGCCCCAATGAGGTTTTTAGAGCGTTTCTCGAGTCAGGCTTTGAAGGCATGGGGTTCTCTGCCTGTCATCTCTTCCAGCATTCCTCCAGTTCAGGGGAGGCTCTGCATTCCCCAGGCTCTGGGATTTCTCCTGACAGACCACTGTTTACCCAGAGACCATGAAATTTTAACAGAGTTCTGCTTTGTCCAAGGCATGCTCGGGTTGGGCAGAGCAGGAGGAGGGCACGGCGGATGGGCTGAGGAGACACAAAAAAAAAGGGAGCAGATTTCGGCTGCCATGCTAGAGGAGGTTGAGACGAGCTAATTAAGCTCTTAGGAGAGGGGGGGAAAGTGCCCTATATTTCGTTTTATTCCACTTTATTTCTCCTCTTCCCCAGCCCCTCGCAGACGTCACTGCGGGGCGAGCACGTGTGTCAGCTCCGATGATTTATTCACGAGCCACATCGGCTCTGCCTTCCACTCCAGCGAGCAAAAATTTCAATATTTCATATGGAAATCTCCAGCTCCCTGTCCCTGTTTCTGCCTAAAGCTGCTGCTCCTCTCTGGGGTGCAAAGTTGGGCTGGGTGCAGAGCACTGCTGCTGCTGCTCCAAAGTTTTTCCCCGAGTTTTCTGGATGCTGTTGACGGAGCGTGTGACAAAGCCGGGGTGGCACCGTGTCCCCTGCCAGTGCCACCAGCCCTGGCTGTGCCTGTGGTTCATCCATGAGCTTGGAATTCACCGGGATTTACTTGTTCATGACCTTTTTGTTCAGTCCCTGCATAGAGAAATTCCCTCCTGGAGATTTAAGGGCTCCCACCTGGAATTCACCAGGATTTTTACCTGTTAATGACCTTATTGTTCAGTCTCTGCATAGAGGAACTCTCCTGGAGATTTGAGAGTTCCCACTGGAATTCACCAGGATTTTTACCTGTTCATGACCCTTTTGTTCAGTTCCTGCATAGAGAAATTCCCTCCTGGAGATTTAAGGGTCCTTTCCGGAGCAGGTCCAAGGGACAAGGTTTTGTCTTTCCCTGCAAGGATTTGCTTTGTGCCTGGAAAACCAAGGCTGGGATTTGGGGGATGCCAAAAGTTCTGCACTCCCAGAGCTTCCAGAGGCTGTCCCAGACCTGGGACACTGAGCTGGGCTCTGGTGCCACCACCAGTGACACTTCCCTGGGCTGGTTTGGGATTGAAAACAAGGCAGAGCAGCATGTCCGGCCTGATTCCTCCTAGGGAGAGGGGAAAAGTCTTAATTAATGTTATTCTCCATTCGATTAATATCATTCTCCATGAATGGTTTTAATCAGCCTCGCACGCTTGGCAGCAGGGCTGCATTTCCAGGGATGAGCTGCCCTAAATCCACCCAAATTTTGGATGAAGAAATGGGATGGAGAGTTTAAGGGGTGCTGAGATGAGTTGGTTTCTGCCCTGAAAACCAGCACAGAGCCTGGCCCTGCTGCTGCTGCTCCAGAGGGGCTGAGACATCTCCCTCCTTAGGCTAAAATTTGGGGAGTTTCCGATTTTGAGATCTGCAATCCTCAGAAAATAAATCTCTTTTCCAAGCCCACCCCAAATCCTCCAGCTTGTTCCGCCTTTTGAGCTGCTTGGCACTTTTGAAACTTTTTGAACTCGAATTTGGGGTTTGGTTGGAATGAGGGATGTCAGTCAGCTGGATCAGAGCAGGAGGCTCATCCCACTGCTGCCATCCCATGGAATATCCCATGGGGTATCTTAAGGATAAGGGGGATGAGTACGTGCAGGGAGTGAGGGTGCTCTGACATTTTGAAATTTTGAACCCGAATTTGGGGTTTGGATGGAATGAGGGATGTCAGTCAGCTGGATCAGAGCAGGAGGCTTATCCCACTGCTGCCATCCCATGGAATATTCCATGGAATATCTCAGCAGCACGTGCAGGGGGTGAGGATGCTCTGACTTTTTAAAATTATGAACCCAAATTTGGGGCTTGGTTGGAATGAGGGATGTCAATCAGCTCAATCAGAGCAGGAGGCTCATCCCACTGCTGCCATCCCATGGAATATCCCATGGGATATCTCAGGGATAAGGGGGAGCAGCACGTGCAGGGGATGAGGATGCTCTGACTTTTTAAAATTTTGAACCCAAAGTTGGGCTTGACTGGAATGAGGGATGTCAGTCAGCTCGATGAGAGCAGCAGGCTCATCCCACTGCTGCCATCCCATGGAATATCCCATGGAATATCTCAGGGATAAGGGGTATGAGCACGTGCAGGGGGTGAGGATGCTCTGGCAGCTGATTCCTGCTCTGCACTCCCATCCCACCGCATCCCACAGCATCCATATGGAACAGGGCCCACGGAGAGGGAGATGAGAGCCACCAGAAAGTGATGGTTCAATTGGAGAGAATAAAGGAAACAACTGGGATGACAAATTCATTCCAAGAGGAGAGAGGGAGGGGGGGAAATTCATGTCTTTTACTGCTCTCCCAACAAAAACATGAAACACAATCAAATCAAAGGGCTGGAAGTGCTTCCAGTCTGCGACATGACCTGACTGAACAAGAGCCTTTAATGTGCAGGGAGCTCCCAGGAGGATTAAACTGCTGATAATAAATTATTGAGAAATATTAGGTGGTGAATGGGCCCGACGCCCGATGGATTCACGGCGATACCCGCCAGGAACAAATGGAAAAATGCAAAAAAAACTCCTCAAAGCAAAGCAAAGCAAAGCTGAGAGTTTGAGCTGAGAAAAACGGGGTGAAAGCATCTCCCAAAGGTCGTTTTGGGGTGCAAAGGGGATCTCTGGGAGAGGTTTGTGTCCATATGGACAAATCCACCAATTTTTTGGGGGGGTTCTCAATTTGGCTGGAAAACTTCTGGGTGCCTCACACATCCTGGAGGCAGGAATATCCTGGGGCTGACCCTGCCTGCTGGAATGAAGGGAACAAAGGAGCCAGACACAGCCATTAAAGGCAGCTCAATGGACTTCATTTAATATTTTTTTTTCCTGTTAATGCTATTAATCACCACAGGCACACGTCAGGAGCCTGCTGCATATTTAAACTGGGCCAGGAGCCAGTGATTTCTCCTATGCAATTTCCTAACGTTAATAATGTTTCCATTAACCATATTCAGGGAATCTGCCATTTTTTGTCCTCTTCTGGCCTCTAATTTTTACTTTTAATTATGACCCAGTGTCAGCTCTTGAATAGGTCGTCGCGTTTGAAGCATCTGCAAAGATTTCTTTTTAATAATGCAATTTCTTGGCTGTAATGGCCCTATAACAGGAGTAATTAATGAACCACACGTCCAGCGGGCTCTCAGGGGCTGCCCATCCATCCGCAGCGAAATTTGCTGGTGGAAAAGGTGCTCCAAAGCAGGAGAGAGCCAGGAAAAATCCAACAGGGACTGCTGCGAGCCCTTTCTTCAGAAGAGCAGAGCTGGGGGCCACTAGAGCTTCCTGCAGCTGCAAAGGAGGAGTCTGAAGCCACTTTCACAACCCCCAAACACTCCAAAAATTCAGTGGTGGCAGGAAAATTTCAGGAAGTGACTCCTCAGAGCAGGATTTTATCCCTTCTTTTGTAAGGAGGTGAAAGCCATTGCACTGGTGGGACACAAGGAATTCCTCCTGCCACTTTGCTGCTGAAATCCTGCAGTAAAACTGGCTGCCTTTCCATCAGGGCTGGGAAAAACATCCAGGAAAACAAGAAAGGTGCAAAGGGAAAGGCCTGGGGAGTTGGAGGGTGTGGGGGTTTGGGAGATGGGGCTGGGAGTTGCCAGCATCAAATTCCCTGTGGGATCAGCCCCTCATTTCCCCCCTTTCTCTCCCACCACATGAGCCAGCTCACCAGAGCAGCTGAGGTCTGAGCAGAGGGGATGATCAGGTTGTGTGGGAGAAGGAATAAAACTTTAAGAGTGGCTGGTTGGGGCACAAAAACCACAATTATTGTGTTAACAAAACCTCAGCCTGGTTTCCTGCTGGAGACTTTGCCCACTGGAGCTGCTTTGGGGGGTGACAAGCCCTGGGGAATCAGCCAAGGCTCGTGTTGGCATTGCCACCAAAGTCCCCAACGCAGCTGAGCTGCTGCTGTCCCCAGCTCTGAGCCCACGGCGGTGCCTGGAAACGCTGCCACGCCTCCTGCCAGCCCCCATCCCACCGATGGGTGGGAAAACTCTGATAAAACCTGGCAAAAAAAAACCTGATAAAACACATCAGCTGTGGGGAGAGAGGCAGAGCATCCCACCGGGTGCCACATCCCACTGGTGCCCGCATCCCACCGCCCCCAGCCCCCTCCCCTCATCAGTGGGGCTGATGGAACACGACAGCAAACACAGAATTAGGTTCGGGGCTGTTGCAGCAAAGAGCCCTGAATCAGCCTCCTCGTTGGGAGCTGTTAGTGTCTCCCTTGCCCTACTTTCCCCGTGCACAATTCCGTGGCTGGATGTGTGTTACTAACCCAAAAAAAGGACGTTAATAAATGAGGAACGATGCAGTCCCCACCCCTGCCCAGCCTGGCTTCAAAAGGAGCTGACTTTGCAGGGCTGAGGTGTTTAATAAAATCCATCCCCACCTCTTTGTCCTTCCCCCTCTGTCCCCTGAGCCACAGCCCCGTCCTCGGCAGGGCCAGGGCTCGTCTTGATGAGGAATCGGGATGAATCAGGCAATTAGCTCCAGCAGTGCCTCGGCGATGCCAGCGCTCTGCTGCTGCCCCAATGCACTCAGCTAATAAACGTTTGCAGGAATTTAAGTGTCACCAGCAGCGGTGACAGCGTGGGGACAGCTGCAGGAAGCTGCTGCCTCTCCCAGTGCCACGGAGGGGACAGGAGAAAAGTGTCCTCTGCTAGGGAGGATGGAGAGGTTGATTCTGGTGGGGGGCACATGGTGCATCCCCCTTTATCCCAAACACAGGAAATTTTCCCATTTCCCATTTATTCCCATATCCCATTTATTCCTTTTACACAGGAAAATTGTTGGGCGCTCTCCTCCTCCTAAAAATCAACATTCTAAGGGGAAATGTTGAACCACAAGATGAAAAATGCCCACATTCACCCCCGAGGTCCCTCCTTCACCCTGGCACGGGATGAGGAGAGGAGGGGGAGGTAAAAAAATCCCACCCTCAGCCAGCATCTGCCTCTGCTCGTGGCTGACATTAAAAAGAGAGCGAGGAGGGAAATGAAGAGAGAGCCCTGAGAAGCTTGAAAGGTAATTAAGGTAAAACTCGTTAATATTTCAAGGCAGAGCTGTGCCTATTACAGCAAAAGGCCTGGCTGGAGCCGGGGAAGTGACGGGAAGAGCTTGTCTCATTGCATAACGGCACATTAGGGGATCAAAGCAATAAAACTTCAGCGACCTGCTGAAAACCTTTGCAGGGTGAGGGGGGAAAAGCCACTGGAAAAGCCTGGCAGAGCAGAAAATAAAAAAAAAGCTGCCGGTTCTAGTTAAGAGACACGAATAATCAGGGAGAAAAGTTCCCTGCAATCCTCGCAGGGTTTGGCTAAATCTCCCGGGCTGGGATGATTTTTGGGGGGCACGGGGAAGGAGCTCAGCCCTGGAGGGGGCAGGGGGTGGGCAGAGCCATGGGGACAGGCCAGTGGCTCCTCGGGACCCTCTCCAAGGGTGAGGATGGGGCAGCAGAGCCCTGAGCAGGGTTGGAGGAACTGGGCTAAACACCAGGCTCGGACGGGCTCAGTTATTTATTGATCAGGGTTGGAGGGGCTGGGCTGATTATTGGGGTTGGAAGAACTCAATTGTCGAGGTTGGAGGGGCTCAAATTAATTATCGGGGCTGGAGGGGTTCAATTAATTGTCAAGATTGGAGAAGCTCAACTAATTATCTCTGGCAGTGATTGTTATTCCGGCGGCAGCGGGGAGGGCGGCTCGGCTCTCCGGAGAGGCTCCATCTCCGGTTTCATCGCCAGGAGGGAAGGGAAAATGGGGCTTTTTCTTCTTTTTGAACATTTTCCAGCAGTCCCCCGGGCACGAGCCGGTTGCTGCTCTAAAACCCTTGGGGGGGGAGGTGGCAGCAGGTCCCGGGGGTCCCCGGTCCCTGTCTGAGCCCACCCTGTCCCTCGCCAGGGATGGTCCATCCTCTGAGGGAAGAAGGAAACCCCAGGAAAGCTCAGTGTCTTGGGATTCCCAGGATCCCAGCCGGACCTGAGGGCAGCAGAAGGTCCCACAGAAAGGTTGGGGCTGCAAACAGAGCCTGGAACCTGCAGGGATGTGGATCCCCAAAGCTCCATCCAGCTCCTTGGGTGTGGGCTGTCCTCCAGTATTGGACTGGGAGATGTGAGAGCAGGGACGTGGCGAGGTGAGGAGTGGATTCCAGCACTCCAGTGCTCTGCTCCTGCTAACTCACAGCCCAGATTTGCCAGGAACGCATCAGCAAACGTTTGCCTCTACAACAAACAACCCAAACCAAATTTCCTGATTCTGCTTCTGATTCCTGATTCCAATTTCCAGGATCCTGTTGCAGATGGGCCTGAGGGATGCCCACGCCCATCCTGCCACAGCCCTGAGATGTGCAGAGCTGTGAATTCCCAACACGCCGTGATTTATTGATGCCACAGATCCCCGCTCTCCTCCTCTGCAGTTTCTCCGAGCAGAATGATTCCCAAATTAAATTGCAGCATTTTTTCCCCAGCACCAGCTCCCCTTGAATGCACAAGGCGAGGGGAAGAACAGAGTTTCAGTGGAGGAATCACAGGATGGGGAGTTTATTTGTGTTTATTTGTGTTTTAAAACACGGGGCTGGGCTCTCCCCGCTCAGGAGAGCAGCACGGAGCTGTGAGGAAAGAAATTTGGGAGGGAACCAGGCAGAATTGGAAGGGGCTGTGGACAGGAGAACTTCTCAGGGAGCTTTTAGGAATGGGAAGAAATTTAAAATGCATTGGAAAGATCCAACACAGCTTTAAGGGCTGGCAAAAGGGAGCATGAAAGAATTGAGGAAACAAGCAGCAGTCCAGGAGGGGAAGCCCTTTCAGGATCTCCTTTCTAAGAGGGTGAAGGATCCAACCTTTTTGGCAGGAAGCTCATTTTCCTGCTGCACTGGAGATGACACCCGGAATATTCGACTTGGATCCCTCCAGCCTCTGCAAAAACCAATTTCCCTCACGCCAGCGAAACTGTGTTTTATTAACAGCAATTTGAGCTCCGCAATAAATCCCGGCCAGGCATAATTCCTTGGAAAATGGCACGTCTGCATTGTTACTGCCTCCCTGCTCCTTGTTCAGAGCCATTTAGGACAATACTGACCTGGTGGAGTCTATTAAACAGGATATTCTGGGATGTGCCACAGCTGATGGTGTTAAAGCTTCTGGGGGTTGCTCGTACCCTGGCCAATGGTCCTGAGCAGCAGGAGCAGCCAAGAGGATTCCCATCCATCCCTCCATCCATTGATCCATCATCCATCCATCCATCCATCCCTCCATCCACCATCCATCCATCCCTCCCTCCCTCCCTCCCTCCCTCCCTCCATCCATCCATCCATCCATCCATCCATCCCTCCACCCATCCATCCATCCATCC
>QVAJ01000158.1:1128331-1206609 GCA_003546035.1 Mixornis gularis
CCCTCCATCCATCCATCCATCCATCCATCCATCCATCCATCCATCCATCCATCCATCCCTCCATCCATCCATCCATCCATCCATCCATCCATCCCGGGTGGCACTGCCTCCTTTATGGGATGGACACTGCTCCTGCCGTCCCTCAGTGTCCCTATCTCAGGAAAATGTAGGAAAATCGGAGCTGAGTTTAGCAGGGAGGGGCTGGGAGGGAGGCCAGAGAGAGGCGGGAGCTGTGTGGAATCATGGAATCGTGATTTGGGTTGGAAGGGACCTGAAAATTCCACCCCCTGCCATGGGCAGGGACACTTTCCACTGGCCCAGGTTGCTCCAAGCCCCATCCAACCTGGCCTTGGACACTTCCAGGGATCCAGGGGCAGCCACAACTTCTCTGGGCACCCTGTGCCAGGGCCTGCCCATCCTCCCAGCCAGGAATTCCTTCCCAATCCAAACCCACCCTTTCACTTGGAGGCACCACTGGGACCCCACAGCACCAGTCAGGCTGCAGGATGTGAAAAAAGCTCCTGGGTCACCCCAAGGCTGCTTCAGGTGCAGGAAAACTGAGGCTGCTGCAGAAATGAAGATTTCCCCTCGTTCCTTTGCGAGCTGGAAGTTCAGGGCAGGAGAACACAGGACGGGCAGGACTCTCACTCCTACTCCACATCCAGACAGCTCCTCATTCCCTCCCTGGGATGGGTGTGAGCCCCTGGATGAATCCAGGTTGGTGGGAGGCTCCTGCTGCTGCCCAGCCCAGCCCCAGCCCCTGCCAGAACACAGCAGCAGCAGCAGCAGCAGCGCCCATAGATCTTTTTTTTTAATTTGAAGAACGAACAGTTTCCAGGAACTGCTCCAAAGTTAGAAACAATATGATGCTGCTGGTGAATAAGTCATGAGGGCTGGAGCCTAAATCTACATATTTATGGGCACACTCCCTCGTGCAGGGGGGATGATTTATGTAATTTATACAAGTGGGAACACTCCCATGCTGAAGAGCAGCTCTGCCAAGGGTCCTGCTCTCCCCAGGCTGGGCTGTGCCCCACAAAAAAAAGCCAAGGTGCCACCCCAAAGTCCTGCTGAAGGCTGGCACTGAGCCCCCAACCTCGACCCACTGCCCAGCTGGCTTTTGGGACACAAAATCCTGCCCTCAAATCCATGTTTTCCCCTTCCCAGTGCTGCCAAAGCCACCAGCAGGATCTCTCCTATTAGAGGAACTGAAAATATTGCCAGTCAATGATATCTCAGAGCGGGGAAGTCAGCAGAGATCTATTTTCATACGCTTTCCATATCAACACTGATTATATTTTTTTTTTCCTTTTTTAATTTTTTTTTGCTTTTTTAATTATTGAACGTTTCTGCTTCAAGAAGCTCCCCCGTTCTCCGTGGGGGGGAGTGGGAAAATTATATTAAAATAGGCCTTTTGCTAATCTCTGCCTTCTAATGTGCAGCGGAGCCACGCAGTTCTCCTTGGGAAAGCTGGATCCCAGAAACATCAGAAAGTCTCGTGTGCCTCCAGGGTCTGCCTGCCACCTCCCCACCACGAGAGCAAGCGAACCTAATTAAATTGTAAAATTGCAACCCGCTCTTTTCCTTTATTTTTTCCCTTTTTTCGCTCAGCGCTCAGCTGTGCCTTTAATTACCACCTTCAATTACGTGTCACTTCAAGGCCCGAGTCCCACTTTGGAAAACTCTTTTTTTTTTTTTTTTTTTTTGCTTCAGTCAAGGGGAATAAAAAAACCCAAAACCTGTGGAAAACACGAGGGGATGGCTCAGGTGTGGAAGGCTCAGGTGTGGAAACCCAGGCTCCAGCTTAACTTGAGAGCTTTGCAAAGCTCAGAGCATCTTTGTGCCTCAGTTTCCCCAACCACCTCTCTGCCCCTGGGGCTGGCTTGATCCTTTTCTTTAGCACGGAATCATCACTGCCCTGCCAGGACCTGGCCAAACCCTCTCAGCGCCCTGCAGGGACCTGCACAAGCACAAATTTGGGGGCACACAGAGCCCCAAGCCCTTCCTGCTGGGGCGAGGAGATCCTCTGTCCCCTCACTCCGGCAGCAGAAATGCCCCCAAATGCTTTTCCCCCTGCCCAGGACCTGCCTGCCAAGGAGTTCAAAGCCTTTTCCTGAGGAAGGGCTTCCCGAGAGGCGGCTCCCCGGGCAGGAGAGGTCTCACCCCGGTCACAGGAACACCGAGGGCTCGGCTGGAGATCAAACGCCTTCGCTGGCTGCCTTCAAAGGCGGCCGGGGCAGCGCTGAGAGCCGGGGCTGCCTCTCTCAGTGCAGCCTCCTCCTCTCCTCCTTCCTTCTCAAACGCCTCCGGGCTCGGGTGTCTCCGGCAGTGCCCCCTCCCCGGCCAGGAAAATCCAAAAATGGAGTTAAAATCCCTCCGAGATGCTCGTGCTGGTGAGGCAGACCTGCCTGAGCCTGCACGGAGGAGGGGATGGGGAAAAGGGGATTTGGGGTGGCTCTCAGCTTCCCTTCATGGGGTGCTGAGCAGCAAAGGGTTCAGGGGGCATCCCAAGGAAATTCCCACATCGGGGAGGTGTAGAAAGCTCCTGGGTGAGGTGTGACTGTGCCCTGTGCTGGCAGAGGGGTGAGCACAGCCAGTGCCTGCAGGGAATCTGCTCCTGGTGCTCTCGATGTCTCCTTGGCTCCCTCTCACCTCCAGCCCCTGTGGGAGTGGGATCTCCATCCCAGCCACCTTCCTGTGTTCCCTCTGGAAAGCTCAACCCTCCCAACCTAACTCCCCATTTCTGGGTACCGCAGGTGGGGAAATTCTCCCTGCTCAGTCTCTTTTTGTGAGATCTGGGGGGGAAAAGAAGGGCAAAACTTGTGCAAGGAGCCGAGAAGAAGAGGAATTGTTTCCTGGGATTGGGTCCTTCGTGGCAAAAGAGGAAGGGGAACTACAAGGATTAGCACAGACATGAAAATTAGGAGTCAGGAGTAATTAAAAGAGCCTGGATCACCTCTTAGTCCCAGAGGAGCCCCTGATAACGGTGTGGGTGCTCATTAAAGAGATTCAGCCAGGACTCTGAAGCCGTGATGAGCCACTCCACATCCCCAACATCACAACATCCACAGGGGCAGCTCCTGCTCCCCTCTCCTCTGGCAGGCACACAGCAAATCCCTGCGCAGCCCAAACCCTGCTCAGACCCCAAAAACAGAGTAGGGTTAGATGGGATACTGGGGGAAAATCCTTCCCTGTGAGGGTGGGCAGGCCCTGGCACAGGGTGCCCAGAGAAGCTGTGGCTGCCCCATCCCTGGAAGTGTCCCAGGCCAGGCTGGATGGGGCTTGGAACAACCTGGGACAGTGGAAAGTGTCCCTACCCATGGTGAGGGGTGAAATGAGATGAATTTTCACGTCCCTTCCAACTCAAACCCTTCCAGAATTCCATGATTGACCCTGAGGGCAGCCCAGCCCTGGCAGGAGCAGGTAACACGTGGCAGAAATAATTGCTCACCCCTCAGCTCGACGTGACCCTTGGGCAGCCGAAAAACGGCGCCACAAAGATGGGAAGAATTGTTTGAACACACCATCAAAACCCTTGGGTGAGCTTGAACCCAACAGGGTGTCGTGATGCCTAATTAATTTATGTCCAAAAAGCACTTTGAGGGCATCAGATTATTAAAGAGGTTATTATAGGATTGCACAGAGATCCTTTATCCCACGAGCTGGAAGTGGGAACAGCCCCGGCCATGCTCCCACTTTAAAGAGCACAGGCAATTAGCACAGAGCCCACTGATGAATAGCATCTATTCTATTTTTTCATGTTCTGGAAATGTTGCTGCACTTTCTGGTGATGACACATTGTCCTGGCACAAGGGGACAGGGAGGAGGAGGAGCTCCTGGTGAAAAACAGGGAGCTAATTATTCCCTCCTAAAAAACCTACAGTGAGTTTGGACCCAAATCCCCTTTTCCCTGCAATGCCCCTGGGACAGTTTTCCTCTGCTCCAGCATCCCACAGAGCTGATTTATGGTGTCTGGGGCTCTCCTGACACTGCAGTTGTTCGAGGAGGGATAAAAACATTAATCAAAAGGTAAGGGGAGGTTTGAGGAGTTCTGTCTCACCAGACTGGGCAGCCCAAGGGAGCCAGGCTCACATCCCACCCCACAGAGTTCCAGGAGCCCCTGAGCTCCTCCAGGCCCTCCACTGAGAGCCCCGTGCCCATCTCCTCCTTTGGGGTTTTGGGGCAGGGAGCTATTTTGGGTACCCTGGGACAGTGGCTGCCACCACTCAGGAGACCTCAGCGAACGGCCAGAAATCAGGATTTTCCTGCTGGGATAGGAAAATGAGTTAGAAATCAGTCCCAGCCTTCAGGTGCTGAGTTGTTTCTTCTCTGTCTCCTTCCTCAAGCCAGTGAGGGGAGGATTAAGCCCTTTCACATCCCATTTTATGGCTGTAGATTTAGGGCCCCCACAGCCTGCAGGATGAATTCTTTCCCAGTCACCCTCAGAAAACCCCCTGGAGAATCAAACACACCCCACAGCAGCCCAAAGCCCCCCTTGCTGTGCTTGGAGGGGTCAGCAGCATCTTCCTGGAGGAGGAACAAAGAGTTTGAGTACAGGGGAGCTGCCCAGGGACAAGGACCGGGGGGGTGGGAGCAGCTCAGCTTCCCTCTGCGGTGGTGGTGGCAGGGTTTGTTTAATTGCAGCTCCACGGCAGAGATAATTTGTAGATACGAAGCTCAGTCCTGGTGGGCGTTCGTTTTCGTGGGCTGTCTGTGTGAACAGGCTGAGCTCCTCCTCCCAGGCTGATGCTTTCCCAGCTGCCCAGACACCACAGGGAAGGCACCGGTGCAGCTGGGAGCATCCCTGCCCCACAGAGCCCACCGAGGCACGGGCAGCTCAGGGATGGATCCTCCTCCTCCCCCTGTGCCAGTGAGAAAAGTTCCCCTGAGGGCACGACTTGCTGCTGCCCACTTTTATCTGTAGGATGGGGGATTTGGCTGCTTGGGGCCCCCCAGCACCCCACAGCGTGGGTTCCTGAGTGGGGAGGTGTTGTGGATGCAGTTGCCATGGAAAATTAAAACCCCCGTCAAGACACAGAGCTAATGAAATAATTAGTGAAAAAACGAGAGTGGAGGATCGTGGTGGGGCTTCTGCTCTGCTGTCCAAGCTGTGGAGAGAAGCTGACCCTGAAAGCAAAGAGATGGAAAAAGCAGGGGAGCAAAGCCCACCTAAATCTGAGCTGGGGCTGGGATTGTCTGAGTTTTGTTTTGCTTTCTGTCCAAAAAGCAGAAATGGTAACTGCAGGCCACAGAGAAAGCGAGAGCACAGCTCCCTTCTGACCCAGCTTACAGGGCAGCTGGTGAGGGACAGGCAGCCCCTGCTCCTCCAGGATGGGCCCACAGGATGGAGGGTCCTGGTGGCTCCATAGGACCTTCAGCCATCACTGGAATGGGGCATCTGAGAATTGGGGGGGGACACTGGGAGGGGAGCACTGCATTACTCTGAGACTGTCACAGAAGGACCAGTTTTTAGAAATTACCAACATCCCCATGGCAAAAAGGCACCCAGAGGGACAGCAAGTGCCTCTGTGGGGTGTCAGAGCCAGCCCTGAGCAGGGCTCTGGGTGGACACCCCATTCCCCCGCCAGCAGAAGGCTCCTTCCTCGCCCTGCCACCAAGCACAGCACCAGATATATCTCTGCACCAATTTATGCAGCACGGCAATGTGCTCCCTTCCATCTCCCTGAGACACCAGTTGGCAGATCTGTGCTGTGAATGTCACAGCAGTCTTTCATAATAACTTCTCCCACCATCCCATCAAGTGCGGGGAGACGGGAGTTACCATCTGCCGGGAGCTGAGCACATCCCTCCCTCGCCAGAGAAACCCTGACACCCTTCCCTGGGCCCACTCAGCCTCTCTCGGGGTGGAACAGCCTCGCTTGAGTCTCCCAAGTCTCTCCTTGGGGGATAAAAAGGTCCTTTTTGTCCCCCCACCACGCCTGCAGTGATGGTGCTGGGGGTGAGGGGTGTTAAAGCAGCTCCTGATGGGTGTTTTTAGCCCTCAGCCCTAAGATCAATCAGTAGGATTGTCTCTGTCTACCTAAAACAAGCAGTGGCAGCACTTGGAGGCAGTCAGGGATAAAAGACGCTGTATTCTGATTTTCTCAGGCAGGAGAGTGTCACTGCCCAGGGGAGGACAAAGGTCTGATCTCTGCCCAGAGCCAACCTCTGAGACAAGGGAGGCACAGCCAGGCAGTGCCAGGGAGAGCCGGATCACCTGGAGAGGATCCTGAGCCTGCTGCACCTCCAGCCCGAGTCCCCAGGGAGGGAGGGAAGAGTCCAGGGAGAGCTGGATCACCTGGAGAGGATCCTGAGCCTGCTGCACCTCCAGCCCGCGTCCCCAGGGAGGGAGGGAAGAGTCCAGGGAGAGCTGGATCACCTGGAGAGGATCCTGAGCCTGCTGCACCTCCAGCCTGAGTCCCCAGGGAGGGAGGGAAGAGTCCAGGGAGAGCTGGATCACCTGGAGAGGATCCTGAGCCTGCTGCACCTCCAGCCCGTGTCCCCAGGGAGGGAGGGAAGAGTCCAGGGAGAGCTGGATCACCTGGAGAGGATCCTGAGCCTGCTGCACCTCCAGCCCGTGTCCCCAAGGAAGGAGGGAAGAGTCCGAACCAGCAGCAACCAAAGGTTTATCCCAGCTTTGAAAGGCAGACAGAGAGGGAGCAGCGAGAGGAACAGGGCACCTGAACCCACAGCTGTTGATACAAGGAAAACCAGGTTTCCAAACGCTTTTCAAAGCTGATTCAAAAGTGCTTCTCGGAGAAAACACTTGAAGAGGAGCGGGGATCTTTGCAGGAACGCTGAGCATCGCTGGGGTGGCAAAGCAGCAGCAGCAAGGCAGTTCCTACCTGTGTTTGCACAGGGGGTGGGAAGAGTCAAGGTTGGAGTGGCAATTAGTGCAGGAGGGAAAAATCTCAGGGCACTCCAACACAATTTTGTTGACGCTGTTGTGCTCAGTGTGAGCTGGGAATGGCCAGCGTGGTCCTTGCCCCTGAGGAGTGAAGGGTTTCAGCACTTGGATAATGTGAAAAACTGTTTTCTGATGGAAAAGAAGTGAAATGCTTTTTCTCTCGTGAGGCACTTGCTTTCTTTAAGCTGCTTGCAACACTTTTCATAATTAAAATACCCCCATAACGTCACACGCTGCTTTTTGATGCTTGCTCTTTGATTTGGATCAATGAAAATGTCCTGGGAGCTTATGGCAACAGCCTCGCTCAGCATTTTCTCCACTTGAAAGAAACCCAAGAGGAAAAAACATTTGTGGCTCTGTAAGAAGAATGATTTTCCAAAAGGGCTATTCCACACCGTGCAAAAAAAAAAAAGAGAGCGATAATAACCTCACTCCAGAGTTTTCATCAAGGCTGATTTGCATAATTAACACTAAAATTAGTTGTTCTGTCCTTTAGGGCATATTGCAAAGGGAACAGAGCTGTGCCCAAGGCCAGCTGGGTCCCTCCAGGGATGTCCCCGGGTCCCCAATATGCAGCCACAAGTCCCTGGCAGAACCAGGACTGATTTCACACCTTGAGATGCCCAACCCTGAACTCAGCCAAAGCCTGGCATGCCCAGCACTCCCTCAGCACCCGGAGCAATGAGAGGAACCTTTAGATTTGGGTTTGCCTCGAAAAGACACTCGGATCAAACCTTATCACCAAAATCCCAGCGCTGCCGGGACAGGGAGCTGCCACCTCCAAACCCTCCTGGCTTTTCAGCCGGGTTCTCTTTGGAATGTGCCCGTCTCCCAGACGCAGCAATTATGCTCAGGAGTGAATAATTATGGAAAGGGACTTTGGAGCCAAAGCAAAAAAGAAAATAACTCAAGGCCAGCTCCCCAAACCGCGCTCACGCTCCGGCACGCTCAGCTACACGAGGATTTTATCTCCCCCCCCTCAACAAAATGTCAAAAATGTATTTAATGAGAAGTTCTCCTGTTAGAAATGAAGCAGTAATCTGTCAGAAGGGAAAAATCTGTAAACTTAGAGCTCATCCCCTGACTCCGTGCCAGCAGCAGCGCAGCGCTGGCAGCCGGGCGGGCGGCAGGGCCGGAGTGCCACCTACAGCGGTCGGGGGGAACTGAGCCATCCCAAAGGCTGCTGCCGTCGGGTTTGGGGCTGCTCGGCGAAAAACAGCCCGATGCTGCAGCTGGAGGAGTGGTGGGAATCGTGGCAGGGATGCCGGGCGGGTCATCAGCAATTTAATCAGCTCTCCGACAAAAATTAGAGTTTGTTTTGCAACTCGTGCTCGTAGCGGAGACTTCCAGAAATTCGTGTTGTGGGGCATGGAGAGTTCCTAGTGTGGCTTCTTCATGAGGAAGAGTCAGGGCACAAGGCTCTGGTCCTGCTTCCAGGGGCAGCACAAGGCAAAACCCTGGCACAGGGAGGAGGGGATGCAGTCAGAGCCACGCTAAGGCAGCTCCCAGAAAAATCTGCGGGAGAACATATGGCGTGTTTTTAAATGCACCCATAACATTTATTTAAAATACAGGCTCTAAAGCTCGCCAGCAAAGCTTAACAGGAGGAAAGCTCTCTTTATCCTGGAATGTCTGCTATTGTTTCACTCAAATCATTGGGCTCGTATTTATTTGGGTTTAAGCTTAACAAGTGGGGAGTATTGCAGGCAGAGCTGCCTAGGATTCCCCTGTCTGCAGGATCCCAAATCCAACCTGCCTGGCTCAGGGGGGCTGCCAAACCCGGCCGAGCCCGCTCTGCCCTGACACAATCCCTAAAGCCAGAAATGTTCCTCTGCAGGGGAAGAGATGGCTCCGAGAGGGAACAGCTCCTGGAGGAGAGGAGCCATCCCAGCGTGTGGGATGCCGTGGGATGGGCGGAGAGGCTGAACTGCAGGTGGGAGCCGAGGTTCTGTGTGTACCCGCTGTCCTGCCCGGCCCCGCGGCTTTGGCAGCCGCATCCCTCCCGTCCTGGGATGAGTCAGGGCACGGCAGGCGGGCGGGGGCTCGAACAGAAGACCACGGTGGCATTTCGGCTCCTCCGGCCGGCCCGGTGTGAACGGAAGCTGCCGGATTGCCGCAAGGCACGGGGGCACCCCCGGGATCCGTCCCCTCTCCTCCGCCTTCCGCTGAGCTCTGCCAGCACCTCCCGCGGGCACTGCCAGGACGTGTTCTGCCAAGGACAGAGAGGCCAGGAATAGCAGGAGACGGATTTCTCATCCCCTCAGTGCCACGGTGCCCGCGGCTGGCACAGCGATGCCGCTCCACAGGTACCTGGAGCAGAGCCTCGGGCAGGTGACACGTGTCCCTCAGCTTTGTCCCATCCTGCCAAGACGCTGGGAAGGGGCCATGGGGACAGCCCGGGGCTGGCTGCACCCCCGGTTCTGCCGCAGGGTCGGGGTCGGGCTGCACGGAGGTGCCTCGGTGGTGCCCAAAGGCAGCTGCACCATCTAGAGGAGAAACGGGCCCCGAGCAGAGCCCACAGCCAACAGGCACAGGAGCGACAGGAAAAGGGCGAGCAGGGGAGCCTGGTCATGAGCGAGCTGCAAATCCTTCACGGAGGCGCTGTGTGAGTGATTTCAGGGTGTCCTGAGTGAGCCCAGATGGTCCATCTATCCCAGAGAATGGGAACAGGGGGATAGGATTCACAGATCCTGCCTCTGCCTGCTTTACGTGCTACTGATCTCTGCTGGCTGCAAGGAACAGGGCAAAGGAGAGGGGAAAAAATAAATTAAAAATCCCCAGCCTGCAGTCAGGCTGACCACACACCCCCGAGCTGGGAATCAACAGCCCTGAAAGCAATTTTGTCGCTCAGCTGGACCTGTATTACTGCTGTCCCTCTGAACAGATGTGCCAGTGACACTCGTGAATTATCACAACAGAGATTTGAGGGGGTGAGGAAAAGCCCCCCCTCTTCCCACCCTGTGTTCCAGCTCCCCCTTCCCCACAGTGCTGAGGCCAAGCCACTGCCCAGCATCCAAACGAGGGGCAGGTTTCTGATCCCTTGTGCTGAGGATGTGTCCAGACAGAGATTTGGTGGGACCAAACCCTCGGGGCCATACCCACAGGTATCCAAAGGAAAAGAAGGCTGCAAGGCTGCATTCCGTGGGGTTGGCCGTGCTGGCAGCACCCACCAGTCACGCATGGCCCAGCTCCCTGGAGCAGGGGGCTGCCCTGTGCCACCCACCAGCTCGCCCACCTCCTGCCCTGTGGCAGCTGGATGAGCCCATGCCTGGATTTGCAAGGCGTTGTGACGGCCTCACCCTCCCCTGCAGCCTCCTGCAGCACAAGGGGATGTGGGAGCTCCACTCCCACTGATTTTATATTTTCTATTTGCACCACTCAGGCCCCTGCCGGCTGTGCGAGTCACAAGGGAGCGTTGATCATATCCCAAACACGACCACTAGCACGTCTCAGCTCTCAATCTGCCTCGTTTGCTGACACCCGGTTTTCTCCCCCTCCTCCTCCCACCAGCTCCTCACAGCCGGTTCCTTCCTCCCGGCACGTACGGGCTCAAGCTGCTCCGGCTTTTCCCATCCCACGCAGGCACACACAGCCCGAGGTGCTGCCTCTGCACCTTCCCTTCCCTGCCCGTGGCTTTCCTGAGCCCCAGCCAAGCAGGGAAGCCTGGCTAAGGGTCAGATCTAGCCCTCACCCTGCACAGTAAAGGATGGAGAGAGGAGAGAGCAAAATTAAAAGCACCTCAGGTAATGGGAATGGGCTTTTTTCCCATCTGATTATTCCTGGCCAGTTGGGCAGGGACAAGAATTTGTGTGATGTTTTGGGTGAAGGTTTGTAGCCCCCACACTGTCTTCTCAGCATCTCAGGAGTCCAAGGGGGTGCCGGAAGGATCAGAGAGGGTTTGGGTCATTCTCCAAGGAGCCCAGACCACTGCCAGGGGATTCAGATCAGGATGAGGAAACACTTTAAAAGAACCATCAATGCCAGCAGCACAAGCCTCATCCAGGAGAAAGCACACCACGTTTTTCTTAATGCTTCCTAGGACAAGATTTGATGTCCTGCTCTGTCTCCAAAGCTGTTATGGATCTGTTGTACTCAAGGCATTTGCAGTGCCCAGTCAACATTTCTCCATCACTGACAGCTCTGCAGGATGGGAGGCTGAATCTGACACTGTACTTAGTCCAAACTTCCCTTCACTGGCCATTTGTCATGGCCCTAAAAGACCCACGAACAGCAGGAGGACACGTGGAGTGTGAGCAGCTGCACCTGGCATGAAGCTGGGGTGCTCCTGCCCTCCACCTCTGCAGGCTGGGGCACTGGGAGGTTCCTTTGGCCCACGGGGAGAGCAGGACGAAGACTGGGGGAAAAGAAATACCTCAAATAACTGTCGGGCTGTTCTCCAAGCACTGCCCTAACCAGCCTGGAGCTGCTCCTGGGAGGTGCCCTCACCCTGCAGAGCAGCGGGGAGGCTTTGGCTCTGCACGGCTGCTCTGCTGAGGGCGATTCCCTCGGTGCTGCTTGGCTGGAGAAGAACCCGAGTCAAAGCATCGCACGAACCCCCCGGCTCAGCGTGTGTTTTCAAGCCTGATGAAAATTCAAAACAGCGGCGATCTCTGGCTTGATCCAAAACTTATTTAAGGAAGCGTTTTAAGTGCTGAACCAAACAGGAGCTGTTTGCAAATCCTTGATCAAAGCCGCTTGTGCAAAGAGCACTTGGCAACTGCAAAGGCGTCCGTGGATGAGGCTGTGCAGCCTGGCCCTGGTGGGACTGGACAGGCAGCATCCCGTGGTGGCTCCTTGTGCTCAGCCTGCTCCACAGGGACCTCGGGGACAACTCATTTCCATCGTGCTGTGCTCCAGACAGAGGCTTTGAACCCCTGCCAGCTGCCCTGTTGTGAATTCACCACAGAGAGGTTTCACTTGTTTGCAGCCAAGAGAGTCCGTGGATGCTAAAAATAGAGCACTCCTTGAAGGTGATCTGAAAAGCTGAAGATGCTTCTTAAAAACACCAGGTTAGAACTAATGGGGGCTGGCTCAGCATGGCTCTGCTGGGAATCAGGAGTTGCTCCACAGAAGGAATCCAGCAGCCTCTGCCCCTGAGGGGGCTGCAGGGATGCTCCTGGGTGAGCAGCAGGTCAGGAAAAGCACTCTGTAAATGCAGGACCTGGTAATTGCAGGTGGACAAGTCCATGGCTGTGCTGGGATTCCTCAGCAGAGAGTCAGAGAGGCAGTAATGAGGGCAGCTGGAGCATGTTGTTTTCTTTCCCTCCCCCTGCCCCATTAAAGCTCTCAGCAACTGCAGCACAAAGTCAAAGCAGTTTCCTTTTGAAATATAAAGTGAGTGCAGCATCTCTGTTTCACTCTGGCTTTTCTCCATGTAGCAGGGCAGGTATCTATCCCAAGGTACATCTTTGATCCTGCCCTTTAAATAGGCCATTTTAAGGCTCACAGACCCCTTTTCATCACCAGCCACCTCGGCCCATGGCACCAAGTACCCGTGTTTATATCCTGGCTCGTGGCTGGAATCAAAGGCTTGCTGTGGGAAACTGCACATGGTTCATTAAAAAGTAAAAAAAAAAGCCTGACTTTCTGTCCCTGAATGAATCCCCACGTGTTCAGCCATGCTCCCAAGCCCTGAGGTGCAGGAAATATCCAACCACTCGTGGTGCTGGCAGGGCTTGGCGCTGAGCATCAACTTAGTTCCAAGAGCTCATCCCAAAAGGATGATGGATAAGGAGGGAAGAGGTTGGTCACTGCTCTGACAACACCTCAGTGACCCTGCAGAGACAAAGGCAGTGTGAGGAGCTGTTGCAATAGGAAGAGCTGACCTCAGGAATGCAATGTGGCCTAAAACGCAAACGTGCTGCAAAACTCGGCAGGTTTGGGACAGGAGCTGCTGCCTGTGGATGCTCATTCTGCAGCCCAGGGATGAGCTGTGGCTGGAGGAATCCCAGCGGGTAAAACCTGGGACAAAACCAGCAGAATCCCCATTTGGTGGCCCAGTGAATGCCACAGCACCCAGTTTGCCCTTTCTGGGTAGGACCCATAGGCGAGAGAGCATCCCAGAAAAGCCACACCAGCTCTGTCTTTCTCATATTCTCGTGCTCTCCTCGAAATCCCAGGAACTGGAGACTGAGCCGATAAGAGTCTGACACCTAATGGGCACAAGCAGAACTGTGACGAGCACAGGAGCCAGCTGGAAGTGTCCTTGTGGGAATACTGACAGCATTGCCTCCGAGCAAAGCCCGCGGAGATGGACAGAAAGGAGGGATTTGTGTAAAGAAAACTCTTAAAAGCCCACACGGCCCATGTCCGGGATTGTAAACATGAAATATTTATCATTTAACCTAGATAGGAATGAGTCATACAAAACCCATTAAAAAGTTCCAGGTACAGAATATGAAAGAGGGGCTGTCATTTCCTCTGATATCTTAGAGGTCTCTGCCACAGGGTAGCAAGGAAATGTCAGGGTTACAGTTAAAATCCTCGGCACTAAATTGTGCTTTTCACTTTGTGTTCTTATGCCAGACACACTTGGAATTAACAGGGAAAAGGGACATCTTCCAAAGCAATGAGCTGTGCCCCACAGAGACCTTCAGCTGCACTTTGTATAATGGTCAGTGATGAATGGGAAGCTCACTAGGTTTGACCCAAAAACGTTAAACTCATTCTGTAACCTGCATTCTGTGCTGTAATTACACTTTAATTTGCTTCGTGGAGTCGGTTGGTTTCTTTCCTTAAAAAAATCTGTCAACCAGAGGTGATGTACAGCAACGATGTATTCCAAGGCAAGACAAAGCACAGCTTCCAGGAGCTCCATCAAAAACTGCCCTTGAACCTCCTCCTGCCTCAGGTGCTGCTTCCCTGGGCAGCATCCAGCCCTGCTAAAAGGAAGCTCAGACCATCTCTGTTCCATTCAGAGGGCAAATAGAAATGTTCAATATCCAGCGCTGCTTCCTGGCAGCTTTCACAGGCGTCTCTCTTCCTTTTTTTTTTTTTTTCTAAATTAGATCTTTCTATTATACTTCAAGGCCTCATGAGTCTCCTTGGCATTTATTAAATAACAACTAAACTCTTCAATTTGCCATGTTACTACATGATCCAGTTGTTCTCCATCTAATAAATCATCTGAGATCAGACTGAAGGAGCTGAACAGGGCAGGGAGATGTTGGAACAGGGCCAGCACTGAGAGTCCTGAAGTTCAGTGCAGCCATGTGAAAAATGGACCCTAAACACTGAGGGTGAGGGAAAATCAGACTGGGCTCCATCCACCTCCTTTCCCCATTGTTTTTTTCCCTGAAAAACTCAATGGTCACAGCAGGATTATGCTGCTGTAAATCAGTTTTGCCCCAAAACCAAAAGAAGGTGCTCGGGGAATGCAAAACTGCCCCCAAGAGAGGAAAGGGTTTGTGGAATTCGAATTTATCGACTTCCCTCCTGCCCTACACATGGATGTGCCCTCAGCCAGCATCAGTTGTGACCCATATTCCCAAAAAACACCAGCACAGCAGACACAGCTGGTGTTTTAACACAGCTCCATGTAGGAATATTAATTGGCCAGGAAGCCACAGGTTATCCGACAACAAAATCTGCCCGGTGAGTTCTTTTATTCCTGCTAATTTGGTTTTAATCTTGTCTTTCTCTTGCTGGGAAAAAGAAAATAATAAAAGCCATCACCTGAGGTCTGATTTCAGGCTCTGAGGTTTCCAGAGGCACCTGTAATGAGCACCTATCCCTGCAAACAGGAGCAGCACATCCAGAGAACGGGGGAGGTGTTTAATTTTGGAAATGTGAACGGTCCCCTGCCATTCCAGCCATTCTAACGAGGGGTCCAATTAGTGCTCGTGACTTTGCCATCCGTCCAGCGGGGACAGGGACCACTGCTCTCATTTCTGCCAAGATCAGGGATCAGGGAGACAAATCACCCCTAAATCACCTCGGGGAGAGGCTCTGCCCTTCTTTCAAGTAAAAATGGCACACAGAGCCACAAATGCCACCTCGGCTGGGGACAGCAGAGCTCTCCAACAGCAGCAGCCTCCCCCCTCCCAAGCAACTGCATGCGCACAAAAACATTTATCAGGCTTCTGGCCACAGCTTTGACTTTAATTTTATTTTAAAAGTGCATTCATATGTAAATTGACTTGGCCCGGGAGGATACACGAATACAAGAGCCCTTTCTTTCCTCTGCCGCGGCGTTAGGGAGGAATATGGTGAGCGAAGCAAAGTTTCCTCACCTCCAGGCTGCAATTCTGCAGTGGAGGAAAAGCAAGTCCATTGTTTCCTCCTGCACACAGATGCTGGCTGTGCTGTTTTCAGCAGTCTCGTTCAAGCGAGCCAGATCAGAACACAAAAGCATGTTACATATCCCAGGGACAAGAACGCACAGGCAAATGTCTTATCGGCTCTGTTTTATCTGTTGTAAGAGCAAGGGATAAATTAATACAAGTTTGTAACTGTGTCTGATGGTTTGAAACATGGTCCTGCCCCACATTCCCAGGGTCAGACCTGGTTTGGTAGTAGAGGATTCCTGGGGGAAGGGAAAGAAATTAAAATGTTTAGCTGGAGATGAGGAAAGGGCACAGAAATAGACGTGCTCCCCAAAACAAGAATCTCTGGGATAAAAGCAGGTGGAAATCTGTTCCTTGCCATATGTCAACCCCATATCTTGTGATGTGTTGCCACAGAGTGAGCACAAAAAGAGTGCAACGCTCTCAGTCACCCCATTTCCAACCTGGGATCCTCCTTAGCTGCTGTTCCCCATTTGACATCACCCAGCCTCAGCATTTCCCCCGTGACTTTGATGACACCCAGCCAAAAGATGCTGATTTCCTCTGCAGCATCACAGGTGCTCCAGCCCCACGGGGAAACAAAACGCACTGACAAAGTGAAAACAGGCAACTTTGCGTTGAGGCACCAGGGTTTTGTTTGCCAGAGATGAGGAATGGAAATGCTTGTGTAGATTTACGGAGTGAGAGCTGTGACTCACTCTGTGTGTTTTAGGAATGAGCAGGTTGAAACGGGTGTCTCGAAACGAAGCATCCCACAGCTTCGTTCTGCTCTGGAAGCACAGGGATGATAGCACAGGGTTGGCAGTGTATCCTCGGGGAAAACTCACTTGCCAACTAAACAGGGATGAATTAAGAGCACTAAAACTTTGCTGTTTCACTGTGTGAAACCTCCAACAACCCAACAGCTCCAGGAGCCCCAGCACCAACCACTTCAGCTGCCGAAAGCAGAGGCCTTGGCTCTCTGCACCTCAGTTCTCCTTCTGCACCCCAAACTTCGTGCCTGGGACAGCCAAGTGTTGCATCCTGCCGATATTTTGAGTTTCCCCCAGCCTGGGGGAATGAAGGGAGCGGATGGATCATCCCCCCTGCTCTGCGCACAGTTCCGAGAGACAAGAGCCGAGTACAATCTCGTTCTTTCCGCCGCCGTTTTCCCGGTCAGCGCCGGGACTGCGGATTGGAGCCCGGCCCCGGCCGCGGGGCTGCAGCGGGAGGCCGCGGTGCCCCTTCCCCCCGGCGGCCCTTCCGTTACGATCGTTACCGGGCTGCCGCCGCCCTCCCTCCGCTCCCCGCCGGCTCTCGGGGCCAGCGGCCGCCGCTGCCTTTGTGCCCCGGCCCGGTGCGGTCCCTCCCCGCCTCCCCGCCGGAGCCCTGCGGCGCATGCCTCCCGCTCCCCGGGGGCAGGGAAGGAAGCGCCGCCCGCCCCTGCACCAGCGCGGCGGGCAGCGGCGGAGCGGAGCCCGGCGGAGCCGACAGCCCGGGCCGGGCGCCGCCGCCGACCCCCCGTTCCCCCTGTCGGCCTCCTCTCGGCAGGTGAGCGGCGGGCGAGGGGGGGCGCGGCCGGGCTCCGCCGCGCCGGCGGCCGAGGGAGGCCCGGGCCCGGGTCCGGGGCGGCGGAAGGCGGGAACGGGGAGCCATGGCGGCGCGGGCAGGGCCCGGCCGGCCGCGGGCAGTGGGCGCGGCGCCCCGCGGGGGTCCCGCGGGCGGCGGCTGCGGGCGGCCCCCGAGGGTGAGGAGCCCGTCACGGCCCCTCCGAAGAGCCCCCCGAGCGGGGGGTACCCTCGTGTGCCCTCACACAGCCTCCGGGGGTGCCCCCCCTGGGTTGGTGTCGCTTCATGTCTCCTCACGCTGCCTCTGTGGGTGCGCACCGAGGGGTTTTCCCTTCATTTGCCCTCACGCAGCCTCTGTGGGTGCCCCCCCGGGATGGTGTCCCTTCATGTCCCCTCACACATCCACTGTAGGTACCCCCTGAGTTAGTGTCCCCTCATGTCCCCTCACACAGCCCCTGTAGGTACCTCCTGTGTGGGAGTCCCTTCATGTCCCCTCATGCAGCCCCTGTGGATGTCCCCTCATTTCCCCTCACAGAGTTACTACCCCACTCCTTCGGGATGTGTGTCCCCTCATTTCCCCTCACACCCTCAGTGTGTGTCCCCTCACGTGCCCTCACACCCTCAGTGTGTGTCCCCTCACGTGCCCTCACACCCTCTGTGAATATCCCCTGAGTGAGTGTCCCCTCACGTCCCCCCTCACAGTCCCCATGGGTGCCCTGGGTGGGTGCTGGGACACAAAAATTCACCCCAATCCCATGTAATTCTTGCAGGACCCCCAGTCCAGGTGTGGGACAGTGAAGGCACCTGCCCCTTCCCTGAAAACTGTGGAAATAGGTTAATAGGAAAAACGTTGGGGTTTTATTTTTTAATGAAGCTGGGAGCTAAAGTGTGTTAATTGCATTGCTTCAAGGTAATGAGGTATCCTAATTTCTGTCTTTTTGATCCTTAGCTGCTTATTACGAGGAAAAATGTTTTTAATTCATATTTGCCCAAGCGAAGAGTGATGAAGAATTGCCTTCCCTGGTTGTCTGTTACCTTACTCTCAGTGAATAAATAGAAGTTTTAAAGAGTTTAGAGTCATTATTCCTTTAAAATATTTAATGTCACTGATTAATTTGAAACACGAACTAGAGAATAATTGACAAGTGCAAGGTCAAGGAGGTTTCAGAGGGAAAATCTTAGCAGAGTCCAGTGTCACTGCGGTTGGGACTCACTGTGTGTGGAGCCTGGCTTGGAGAGCCACCCCGATGCTGTAGTTTTTGGGAATTACTGTCACCCTTGATCCTACCAAATGATGCTGCAGGTGAAGCCTTTGACCCTCATGTGGAGGTGGTGAACTCTTTGGGGTGTTAACTGGAGTTTCGTGGGTGGCTTTTTCCACTCTTCCACAAACCAAAGCTTCCCTCTGTCTGCGGCTTCTACTGGAACACAAAGAATAATTCTTAATCTTCATCCTGCTTTTGTGCACTCCCCAAGATCTGTGTTTGCCAAGAGCTTTTATCCTGCAGTGAGGCCGGATGACTGATGTCTCGGGGTTATTGCTGTAGAGTGTGTTTCAGGAAGAAATAAGTTCCCTTTCCTTCTCTCTGAGCTGCCCCAAGTCCCTCAGCTGTGTGTGTGTTTAATGCCAAGTCAGATCTAGTAAAAGCTGGTTTGGGATATTGTGTGAGTACTCTGCTCTCTGAGGAGGAGTTGGTTTGTGTCCCACCATCCCAGATGATGGTCCAGGTTTCTCCACATCCACTCATGTGGACACAGCCAGTGCTGCTTTCGTTGGAAAACTGGAAACCTGAGCTGTGTGATCCTTCAAAAGGGCAGTTATGCCAAAGGAAACAACAAGCAGATTTTGCTGGGTTCTCCACTCCCACTATGAAGGAATTCCTTAAAATTGTTCCTTCTCTCCTGCCACAAAGTTTTCTGCAAAAGTATTCAGACAACCTCAGTGGAAAGGGGACTGCACACACCAGTGCACTGAATACCATCACGGTGGGTCTTTGTGGGTGTGGGCAGTGCATCATTATTTCAGAGCACGTGCAAAAAGGACTGGAAAGCACAGGAAGAGTTTCAGAAATGAATTACCTGAATTGGGTTATGGTTTTGCCAGAAAATACTACAAACCACAAATGATGAGTGCTCTGCTTTGTCTTCAGTGGCAGTAGTGACTGATTTACCTGTTCAAGTGATGTTGAGGAGTAAATCCTGTGATTATCTGGCACGGTAGTTCTGGGTGTTAATAATTTACAGTTTACGTTACCAGGATTATTACATGGAATTTCTACAAACCACACGCTTAATATTTTCCTTTTTTTTCTTTGTTTTAGGATGGAGGAGAGACCAGTCTGAAAATCCGTTCCACGGTGGACTTTGCTGTGACCTGCTAGAATGTTCCTTATGGATGCTCCTCCTCTGGTAGCTCTTCAGACAAAATGGGAGTCCTTTGGACCAGCAAGGAATTGTAGATACCCCGTTTGCTTCCCCGAATCCGACGGCAACGTCACCAGGACCTCCGTGAGCGCCAAAGTTCAGATGATCATAAACAACCTGCAAAGCCAAGAGCCTGCCCTGGGTATGAACAATGAGTGTGGCTGTGTTGTGCAGAAGAAACAGAAGGGAGAAAAAGGCACGGGTACCAGAGTCACACCCAGCAGCACGTTGCTGCGGAAGCATCCTCAGTACACCCAGTGTGGGTGCCCCGAGGATTCTGATGGCAGCCAAGCGGAGGAGAATGTAGAGTTTGGGACTCTGCTGCTCGATTCTGACAGCGACGACTCTGTGGACCGAGGTATAGAGGAAGCCATCCAAGAGTACTTGAAAACAAAAAGCAAAAGTGCCCAGTCGTTGCCAAGGAATGCGGAGCGTTCTGAGAATGTGGGCAGAGACAAAAGGTTTAAGAGAGAGTTCTCCCGGAACAAAGTGGCGAGTAACCTCCTCCCTGTGAAATTTAAAGCCGAGATGCTGTCTGAAGAGTACCTGTCTGACCACCTGGGAATTGGGAAAAGGCTCCAGCCTGCTTCCCCTCAGAGCATCAGCAGCGATGACTCCTTTGAGCAGAGCATACAAGCTGAAATAGTGCAGTTCTTGAACGAGAAGAAGCAGCAGGAAATTAGTAAATGTGTTACTGAGGAGGATAAAAAAGATTCCGGTGTGAGATCTGTCCTGAAATGCAACAAAGAAGCAACAAGCAGAACAAACTGTGGTGCTATAAAGCAAGGTTGCAATGCACTGCTCCTGAGACACCATCCCAAGCTGCAGAAATCCAGCGCCCAGTCCAAGTGTTTGCAGTCAAAAATCCGAGCAGAGCCCGGTGATTTCAGCCAGGTGAACCAAGCATACCTAGAAATGGGCACTGCCAGCCAGCCCTGGCTCGTGGAGCAGAAGGAGGGGAGTGGAGCTCATTACTGGGAGCCAAGGGAAGCACTTACCAAGGAGAGCATGCACACATCTGACTCGAGCAGCGATGATGGCATCGAAGAAGCCATTCAGCTTTACCAGCTGGAGAAAATCAGGAAAGAGGCAGGTCATGCAGCAAACTGTGTCCCTTTGCAGAGGGAACCATTTGATCCAAAGGGTATGGCAGACATTTCTGCCAGCCTGACAATTAGCTCCACAAAAAGTGCCTCACCAGAAATCTATAAAAACCCTGTAAGCAACAAGAGAAAAGAAATTAATTCCAAGTCAACCGGATTAGAAAGCACCAGCAATGACTTTAATAAGCTGTTTAAACCACTGAAAAAAGCCAGACATTTTGCACTTCCAGAAAACAAGATTGCTGCTTGTGAGCTCACATTGCAGGCCTCTTGCAGAGCAGACACATCTGCAGAGCTCATGTGTGCAGAAGCTATCCTGGATATTTCCAAAACAATCATGCCATCCCAAATGGGAAGTGACAACAAACCCCTCACTGCAGATTCCTTCTTTTCTCCCCAGCTTCTCTCATCCTCCCGTTGTGAAAGTGACAGCAGCCTTGTGGACAGTGATGACAGCATAGAACAAGAAATCAGGGCTTTTTTGGCTCTGAAAGCACAGTCAGAAAACCTTGGAACAAAACCTCCCAGCCTGTCACGCTCCATCCAGATGCCTTTGCCTTCTGATCCAAACAGCCTCACCGGGACCCTTGAGCCTGCTCTGCCCAAAACACTCAAATTATCCCTGAGTCAGAAAAGGAGACTTAAAAGGGAAGGCAGAACAGCAAAACAAGGGGGGTCAAAACTACCTGAACATCTGGAGACGGGACTTTTCCAGCCAGGTAACTATTCCAAATTCCCCATGCTCCAAGAGGAGCATGCCATGAGCAACCCCACAGAACTCCAGGATGCTCAGAGTAATAAAGACCTGAGGCAGCAGCAGCTGATGTCTCCCAAATTGTCTGGCTCTGATGGCAGCAGATGTGTGGCCTTGGACTCTGTAAACCCTTTTCTGCAGGCTCAGAGTAGCACAAGAAAACCTATAAAAAACCCCACCCAAACCCCAGAGAGGGAGGGTTCGGGTGATGAGAGCAGCTCTCTGGACAGTGATGAGGACCTGGACAGTGCCATCAAGGACCTGTTACGTTCTAAAAGGAAGTTAAAGAAGAAATCCAAGGACCAGAAAGCTCAATGCAAGAAGAAAGTGAGATTCAGTGAGACAGAAACTCAGCAGCTGGATGAGTTCAGTAGCCTCCAACAAAACGAGTGGAAATGTAAAAATCCCTCACTGGCAAAAAGCTGCCTCTCAAAACCTAGAAAAGCTGTGAGGGAGAATTCAGTCAGGAACCCTCCAGACAACATCAAACTTCCCAATGACAAGCCAGAAACCGTGAAAAACCTAGAGTTTAACTTACAGCTGAAAAAAGGCAATAAACCTAAACCAGCTCCCAACCAGCGGGGGGCTAAAAATAGGAAATGTGCTTTCCCAGCTGTGTCAGACACCAGTGACAGCAGCTCAGTGGACAGCGATGACAGCATCGAGCAAGAAATCAGGAGGTTTTTGGCAGAAAAGGCTAAAGACTCTGCAAGCAATTCGGAGATGCAAAAAGGTGATGCAAGTCTGGACCTATTTAGAGCGACCAAACAAACTGGTAATAAAGGAAGAGCGAAGCAGCAGCCGGTGGAAAACGAGATCGACCTCGTGCTGGGTCAGGGTAAAAAGACTGAGGTAGCTCAGCAAACTGAGGAGGTGAAGAACCCTCAGAGAACAGAAGGGAAAAGTGCAATGTTAGCTGGCAGTGGAAAATGTGCTTCCTCTGCAGAGAATGTTCCTACTACTGGTCAGTCAAAAGCTAAGCAAGGACTGGGGGGGGTCAAAGGTGGTGCTGCTGGGGAGTTACCTGGGAATGCCACAGGTAAAAGGAATGTCCGTAACACAGAGCCCCCAAAACCCAGCAGAAATGAAGGGTGTAAAGTGAGAAAAGTCATGAATGCAAAGCCCAGATCCAAAAGGAAGAATACCTTCCAACTAAAGATCTCAAGTAAATTTATTGCAGGTCTGAAATACGCCCGGGACAGGAAGAAATCGATGCTTTTGAACAAAAAGCAGAAAGCAGAGTGTTTGCTCGCCCAGAGCAGTGCCTTGGGAATGGAGGCAGCTCCCCAGGACACAGATCTATTTAACCCCTTGCCAAAAGGTGAATTTAGTGGAGAAATTACACCAGCAATAAAAGCACCCAGTCCTTCTCAGAAACTCACTGTGGGAGGGGCGAGTCCCCGTGTAGCAGAAACCAGTGCAGGAGCTGAGTGTGTCAAAGAGGCAGCTGAGGGCTGCAGGAGGGCTGATGCTCCAGGGGATCAGTCCCACTCCAGCCTCCCCTCACAGGAACAGAGCGTGGCAGCAGGAAAAGCTGATAAGGTTTGCAGAGGAACCTCCAGAGCTGAGAACACCCAGATGTGGATCGAGGAAGGAGATATCCACCAAGGCAGCTGGGCTGACTCTGCTGTGGATCCCCCACACCCTGAGTGCAGTGTGGGAAAAGCAGATAAAGTCAGCAGAGAGCCAGCTCAGCAGAGTGCTCAGGTGGGCAGTAAGGGAGGGAATAACCAGCTGGACAAGAGGCCAGATCCAAGTTTAGCTTGCCCAAGGCAGGAATTCAATGTGACAGCAGCAGCAGTGCATAATAGTGGAGGAGCGTGTGCAGATAACAGTGTGCAGATGTGCATTAAGGAAGAAAAAGTTGACAGGCAGGAAGAAATTCAGGTGCCCAGCTCTAAAATGGAAGGAAAAGTACCTGTCTTGCAGAACAGGGAAGCTGCTAGTGAAGTACACCAAGGGCAGGAATTTTTAACCAAAACCTGTGCGAAATTTACTGACCTACCTGCAGGGGACTGCCCAGGTTCCCTCTTGGAAAAAAAAGTTTCAAATATGTAAGTACTTTTTTTTTTTTTTTACACTAGCAGTCTTTTTTATAAAATAACTCTGATTGTAATTACCTTGATAAAACTTGAGACAGGAAAGGAGAGGCAGTGGGAGATGCTGATACCTGTATATCAAACACACACTAATGTGAAAATAATTCTATTTAACAGGGATATCACGGATAGACATACGTAGCTTTTGTAGAATTTTGTAAATTATTTAAAGCGCTCTAAGGAAATATTTTTTATAATGATTTTTAGGGCTTGCATTCCTACAGGATGCTGTAGCTACTGTAGATAAGATATTGGCTAATCACACTTTAAATTATGAGGCCTCTAATTGTTTCTCAAAGGGAAGCCTGGTTTGCGCACAGAATTTATCTGGGAACCTGTTAAGAGATCCTAGGAAAACACAGCCTTGGACAGCAAGGCAGACGATCTGACATCTGAGCTGCCTCAGGACAATCCTGTGGGGTGGGTTTTGCTGGAAGCTCAGTTTTCCCACCCTGAGGACTGTGGGATGAGGGCCCTGAGCAGAGCTCAGTGCTGCAGCTGCGGGTGTGGAGATCCAGCCTGGAAGATACAAATGCAAATTCAGGTAAATCGAGTGGATGGCTCTGTCCTCACCTCCCGTGCAAAGTGATCTCAGCAGCTGCTCAAAGTCCTTTTGAATACCCAGAACGTCCTGCTAGCAGATGATTCCAAGCACAATTGCAGTCCAAGACAAGTGAAGGAGTGTGTCTGTTCAGACAATATGATTTCCCTGGATTTCCCTGGATTTCTGTACTGTCGGGCCTGCAGGGCTCAAACAATTCCTCATTATTCTCAACTCTCTCATTTTGATGCCCTGCACTTAACCAGAGATGGCTTTTGGTTTTTCCTGAATGAACTTTCTGGAACTGAGTGCCCTTAACTTTCCTTTTTCAGAAGTGGTTTTTAAAATGTTACATTTCTGTGAACTTTTCACTGACAATTTTGGTGCAATAAAGCAAAGCTGGGTTTGCTGTAGGAAGTCACAACACAAACGGATTTTTTCAGCCACGGATATTTTCAGCACTGTTCTTTCTTCAGGCTCTTTTCTCTGCCTCCGTTTCCAGCAGCCAGAATAAAGCAATTTTTCACTACTATCTTTTTATTTGTACTGACTTTCAGCCGGATTGAAGTAGCACATTCACATCACACACACAAAAAAAGTGCCCTCACACTGGTTTCGCTGCAAATTCAAAAGGTATAAATTGGAGCTGTTGGCTCTTTCATTTTCATTTTTGTGTCGTGAAGTCCTTGGAGGAGTTTGTTCTCTCATCTTTGTCCCTGTGAATTGATCTGATATTCTCTTTGTCTGCTCTTCTGCAGAACTTCTCTCAACCAAACCACCACTTAGCATCACTTTGTTTCTCAGTCACTTCAGGAGTCTTCCTCCAGGCTGGCCTTAAACTTCCAAAATGGAGCAAAAGCAGCCAAGACTGGATCCAGAATCCCATGGTGTCCCTGGTGTGATGCAGAATACGGGCAAAATACGGTGTAGCATAGAGTAGTAACTGTGGCATGTAAAGAAATAAACATCCTTGGTGTGTTTATGCTGTGGTGCAGCTACGTTTGAAACATGTTTCTAGTGCTCACTTGGCATTTCTGACTGTCCAGCCACCTTGTTGTAGCCCTGGGGTTGGTTGGCCAGGTTGTTTAAAGGTCAGTGTGTTAGCTCATCTCCATTTTGTGGTAGGATTCCTTGGAAAAGTGGTTTTTCCTTAGCTCAGTGCCTGCACTCCCTCTCGACAGGTTTATCTTTTGCTCTGCCTTGATTCCCATTGCAGGGTTTGAGCCTTTTGTTTGGAATAGGTCAATAGGCTGGTATTTTAAACTAGAAGTTTTCCAAGTACCTTGCTTTAAAAGGATTAAACTGTATACTTAATTTTCCTAGAGATGTTGGAAGCACTCTGTACTGTTTATATAAAAAGCTGAATGTTTCTCCTCAAAAGTTTTCAGTAAATCCACGCTGAGAATTCAAAGGTGTCTCGTGCCCCTGTCGCTGTGTCTGTGTCCTCAGTACCACTCGTGACCTGATTCACTCCCAGTTAAAATGCAATTCCAGTTACTTTGTGCTTTAAATAAAACCTGATTTCAAACAGCACTTTTTTTTTTAATTGATGAACTTGATTTGTATATAGGAACTGGTGTACATTGCTGAGTTTCTAATGTTTAATAAATGGGGTTGTGCCCATGGACTGTGAAACTGGAGTGTTCCTATGGTTTGTGTCATCATCTTGAGTGAGTAATAATTTCTTTGTGTTCCCTCTTCTTCCCTCCTGACTGAAGATGTTGTTAATTTGTAACCAAAAAACGAAGGAGGAGAATTTACAAACTACAAAGGGGAGGTGAGAATGGTGCTTGTGGTAGCAGAACTCCAAGAGCTTTCTTTCCTGGTGTTTGTGGTCAAGAAGTGGAATTTTTCTTGTGTAATGAAATGTGTGTCAAGGAGCATCTCTGGAATTGGAACAGCCAGGGCTCCAGTGGCAGTGTCCTCATCCTGGCCCAGTTCTCATCTCTTGCTCAGAAAAGAGAAGTCTGGTGGTTTGGAGCAATAAGAAATCCCTCACACATCACTAAAGGCTGAGCAGCTGAGGAATAAAAAAGATTACGTTGAGTGGCAATAAATTCCCCCACGTGGTACCAAGATTGGGACTGCAGCACGAACCTCTCAAGGCTGAATCTTCATAAAAGCAGTTCCAAAAGCAGATTTTATTTCCTGTTTACAGTGCCCCTGAGAGCCCCAGGGAGGGCACAGAGTGGGCACAGCCCTGCTGGCCCTGTCACTGCAGTGCCAGCCCTGGGCAGTGTCCAGAAAACTCCTTTTCCTATTATTCCCACCCCCCTTAGACACCAATTAATCCTTTATTGCAGTAGATACATGGAACCATAAACTCAGCTCTTCTAAAACTTGTAAAGTTACCTTTTTTTTCAATGAGTGCTGGTTCATGTCATTAAAAACTGCACAATGCTAACTTCTTTTTCCAGTCAGAGCACAAAACTTAATTTAGATATTAAGTGATTAAACCACTTGGTGTTTTTTTCTTACGGCTCTGGTGAGCTACAGATCTTGGCTGCAGTACCACAGCTCTCAGATAAATCTGAAAAGAGGTTTATTGCTTCTTTTTTTTTACCCCAGTAACTGATTTTGTGTGCTTTGGGAACAATCTTCAAGGATCCTCAAAGGACAACAAGGACTCCCTTAATTTTTTTTATTCCCAGTTCTTTGCTGCTATTTTAGGAACACGTGTTTTTCCTTTATACAAGGCAGGAACACACCATCCCTGCCCCAAATTCTTTTATTAATGTAGAAGCTTTTTAATTTTTCATCCCCTCAGTTGGTGATAGTTCAGCCTCACATAATTTTATCTGCAAACGTGAAAATCTTCCTTTCAAAAAAAAACAAGAGTAGAAAGATAGTTTCAGGCAGTTCCTGTGTGGTAAAATGAGCCATTTTTAGGATGGTATTTTGAATTTGTACAGGTATTTCTTTGAAAAAAAGTGTATTTGGTCTAACCTCTGAACACGCATGCCAAACTCCTCAAAGGAACTGCCTTCAAGAATAAAATTAAAAGGGAAGAAATTGAGGCAAGAAAGAAGAGGTGGGTGTTTTCAGATGGAGTGGGAAAATATGTGACAGAATCCACTCTGTTTATATTTTTAAGAAGCAGCCTTATCCCTAAATTATGCCACCTGCAGAAAAATCTGTGGATAAAAATATATGTAACATTGTCACAACTATTCCTTTTGATTCAGCACTTTGTTATTTTCTCATTTCAGGAGAAGAAAGGGAAGTTCTAAGAAGCTCCAGGTATTGTCTAGAGTCTAATACGAGAATCACAGCAAATGGAGGAGGGTTTCTTATTTATTTTCAGGTGTTAAATCTTTGAAATGTTAACTTTTCAGGCCATTTTCTGCTCAGTTTATTTATCTGTTCCAGTTTATTGGTGTGTTTGCAGCAGAGGAGGATCTACCCCAGCTCTCACTACATGCCACAAACGGGGAATATTTCTGACGTGTGAAGAGTGTCAATTGCAGTGGTGTTTAGACATAATGTTACACTCATTATTTATATTTTTAGCAGTTTGAATAATATTATGCTCATTTTTAATGTTATGTTACACCTGTAAGGTGGGACTTTCTCATCCATAAACAGGCAAAGTAGTTTCTCTTAAAACCTCATTTTTAAACCAAAAATGTTCAGGTGTTCTTTCAGTGCAGTCACTGTCCAACTTATGCAGTTTCTTTGCCTGTACCTACACTTGTTCCAATAAAACTTAAAAAAAATATTTCTTTTTCCTTACTTGTCATTATTTGAATAATTTCTTAAAACTCTGTCGTTTTGAGAGAGAAGAAACATGAACTTTCTACAAGAAATCTAAAGAGTTAATGAATACCTCTGGAAAACCTGCAGATTGATTATTCATTAAATAGCAGAGAAGCAGTTTAGTTTTTAATTTTTAATGATATGTGGTGCATGAGGCAAGAGCGTAAAGGATCATTAGTGACAGAGAAGGGGATAAATACGGAATTTATGTTCATCTAGTATTTACACGCTGCTGACAAATTAGCTAAAATGCTTCACATCAGCTACCTAACTGACACTTAACCACATTAAACCTTTAATAGATCACTCCTAATAACATTCCCTCTATAACCGAGCGGGTCCGTTTAGTACCGAGGCTGGCCCTGGGCGTTTCTCCCAAGCCAGACAAAAGCTGCAGTGGTGTCCCGGCTACGGCGGCTGGTCCCTGCAGTGCGAGGGGCCGCTGGGGTTGTAGCTGGGGTGGAAATCCAGGTGCTCGTAGGCGGTGATGAAGGTGTCGGGGCCGGTGCAGTGGCTCGTCTCCAGGGACGTGTTCAGGCTGTTGTTCCTGTACATGCCAGCCTTGCTCAGATGATCCGAAAACTTGTGCGGCATGGTGTGGAAGGAGTTCTGCGGGGGGCGAGAAAATGGGATTGGGAAGGGGGGTGGTGGTGAGGATGTTTTAAACACGAACAGCACCTGCACAGGCTGGACGCAGCGGGGATGGATGCAGCGTGTCCCCAGGGGCCGAACTCGGCCGTGCCGGCCCCGAGAGCCCCGCGGGTCACCTACCGGCAGCTCATGCACCGTGGGGGCCCTGCTGCCGTAGGTCTGGTTGAGGGTCCGGAACCGGGGGTGAAGCGGCTGCGGCTGCCTGCGGAGGGGAGAGCACAGCTAGCGATGGGCAGCGGGGCGGCGGGGGCCGCGCCCGGGGCAGCGCTCACCCGTAGCCGCGGTACAAGGTGAGCTCCTGGAAGCGGCGGGGCACGCCGGGGCTGGAGCCGGACATGGCGGAGCCGCCGCACCGGGCCGGGACGCGGGGACCGAGCGTTGCCCGGGCGACGAGGAGCGACAAACCCGCGCCGTGCAACCGCCCCAGGGAGGGCGGGGGATGCGCTCCGCTCCGCCCCGCAGGAAGCGGAAAGCGCCGCTGACCTTCCCCCTCTCCTCCTCCTCCGTGCCCTGCGGCGGGCTCGGGGCATGGCGGTGCCGCGGCTCCTGCGGGCAGGTGAGCGGCGGGGCACGGTCCGGTTCGGAGCGCCTTGTCCCGCCCGTGTGACTGACACGCGTGTTTCTTTCCCGCAGCAGCCCCGCGGTTCTACAGCACGGTCCCGGTCCCGGTCCCGGCCCCGACAGCCAGCCGGCCCCGCGGTGAGTGCTGCCGTGCACCCCCAGAGCCGGGCATTGCACCCCTGGTCACCCCAGCCCTCGGGCGATGTCACCGCCGTGCAGCAGCCGGGGTGCATCGGGGGCCGCTCTGCAGTCCCGGCTCGTCCCCTCCAAACACAGGGATTGTTTGTTTCCTCTCTCTCAGCTGAGGATGACAAGCTGCTGACCGAGCCTCTCAAGCACCCCGACTTCTTCAACGTGAAGGAGCTCTTCACCCTGAAAGATCTCTTTGATGCTCGCGTGCACCTGGGCCACAAAAAGGGATGTCGGCACAGGTGAGTGATGCTTTTCGTGATCCAGTGCTTGTTGACATCAGGAATGCTTCCCCAGACCACGTTTGCTGGATTGGTCTGAGCTTGGAATTGCCCGCACAGGGCAGGTCACAGGGATCCCGCAGTGCGGGCACTGAGAGGGTGTGAGGCTGGGACAGACCCTGGGTACGAGGGCTCTCTGCAGAGAGCAGCTGTGGTATCAGCCCGGAGCAGGAGGAGCCATGGGATGGTTCCTGTGGAGCTCTCAGTGCCCACCCCATCCCCGTGTCCCCGGTGCCGCCCTCCCGCTGCCCCCGCAGGTTCATGGAGCCCTACATCTTCGGCTGCCGCCTGGATCAGGACATCATCGACCTGGATCAGACCATGCAGCACCTGCAGCTGGCCCTCAACTTCACGGCCCACGTCGCCTACCGCGGGGGCATCATCCTCTTCGTCACCCGCAAGCGCCAGTTCTGCCACCTGATCGAGAGCACGGCGCGGGCGTGCGGGGAGTACGCGCACACCCGCTTCTGGCAGGGCGGGCTCCTCACCAACGCCCACGTCCAGTTCGGCCCCGGCGTGCGCCTGCCCGACCTCCTGGTCTTCCTCAGCACCCTCAACAACGTCTTCGAGCCGCACGTGGCCATCCGCGACGCGGCCAAGATGAACATCCCCACCATCGGGGTGGTGGACACGAACTGCAACCCGTGTTTGATCACCTACCCCATTCCCGGGAATGACGACAGCCCCGCGGCCGTGGAGCTCTACTGCAAACTCTTCAGGATGACCATCATCCGTGCCAAGGACAGGAGGCGGCAGGACGAGGCCGTGGAGGAGCTGCGGAGCAAAGCCGAGAGCAATTAGAGCCGTAGGGATGGGCTCAGTGCCTCTGCTCGAGTTCCATGGGACTGGCTCTGCAGCCAGAGCACCGGCTTTTGGCTGGTTGGGGAAGGGACCCCCCAGTCCTGTGCATGGTGATCCCACAGCAGTCACAGCCGTGGAGGGTCTCCAGCTCCAAAAAATTGTCCAGAGCAATGCAAGGGAAAATGGAGCCAGGCCAGCCCCTGCTCCTGTGCTTGAGTCTGGCACTGTTGCAGGGAGGTGTCGCTGCCCTGTGGCTTTCCTGAGCTCACAATCTCATTTGAAACCACTTGTATCTTGCGTCTCTTCTTAGCAAATAAAAGGATTTAACCCTGTGATCCTTTTTGGGTTTTTCCCTTGTGGAATGGGATGGGGAGTCTGGGTGGGGCAGTCAAGGCAATGAGAGGGAAGGGATGTCCTCAAGCTGGGGACATTTCAGAGTGGCTGATGCAGGACGCGATGGTCCCCAGTGGGGGTCACTTTGTCCTGGGACACACTGGGAGCCCAACCTTTGCTACCAAGGGAGGTGGGGGACTCCAGGAGCAGCTGAGAAAAGAGATACCTATACATTTAAGCACACCTCGTGTCTCTGTGGGAGGCCCTAGGGCAGTCCTGGGCAGGGCTGCTCTCCTGTCCTAGGGCAGTCCTGGGCAGGGCTGTTATCCCCTGTCCCATCCCACGTCCCATCCTGTCCCGTCCCGTGTCCCATCCCATGTCCCATCCCGTGTCCCATCCCATGCCCCGTCCTGTTCTGTCCCATCCTGTGTCCCGTCCCATGTCCCGTCCCGTGTCCCAGCCCGTGTCCCCGGCCGCGCTCCGAGCCCCGCCCTCTCCCGGCTCTGAGTCCTCCCGCCCGGCAGGGGGCGCTGGCAGGCAGAAGACGGCGCGCACGCAGTCCCGTTCCTCCGCAATATATAAGCGGGTGGCGGGGCCATATTCGTCCTTTCTGCGGGGTCGGGGCGGCGCGAGCGGACCTTCAGCGGTTCCTCAGCAGGACCGAGACCGGGACCGGCCTCTCCTTCAGGCGCAGGAAACCGATGCTGGTTGAGGTGGCTCCACAGCTGCTCCTTCGCGCGCCATGCTACGGCGAGGTTCCCTCAGGGCCGAGGCCGCTTCCCCCCGGCCCCGACGCTGAGCGGCTGCGGCGGGAGGACACGAGCGAGGTGAGGCGGCGGGAACGGCCCTTCTCCCTCAGCCACGCGGCCCGGCCCGGCCCGGAGCGGCCCCGGGGCTCTGGGGGCTCCGGGAGCTGCCACGTGCGCTGTAGATCGAGCAGATCATGGAATGCGCCTAAAGCAAAGCATCCATTCATATATTATTGTATATACTATTGATATGTAATTGTGATGTTAATATAACCGTATATTATGAACCGAATGTATTTTTTAATATATATATATAAGGTATGTATAATATATAAAATATTTTTATTAGAATATATATAAAAATATATAATGTATATAATATATGTAATATATTATATATGTTAATACATTATATATTATATACTATATATAATATAATAATGTATATTAAATGTATAAGTTATTTATTAGATTTATTATTAGAATATATATATTGTATGTTCAATATATATATTTATATAAGGTATATAGTTTTTATACATTTATGTGTGTGTATATACATATAGCTATAATATTATGCATACACACCTGTGTATATTCTTAATATACTCCACTGAAGAAAAGAAGAAAATTTAGGGCTTTCAGGTTTTCAGGAAAACGTTTTCAAAGATTTCTGTAGCTAAAATGAATCTTTAGTTGCTATTACTTTTTTAATTGCTGTATTTGTCTGGTTTTCGGTTAAATGGCATGTTTCACCAAAAAAAAAAGTTGTTAGACAATGTTTCAACGGCATTTTTTATTTATTTTTCTTTCTTCAGCCTGGCAGTGGACAAAAAAAATGAAGTGACCAAGATGGAGTGACTTCAAAAATAAAGGGTGATCTTTCAGAAAAAAGCTGCCCAAGCAAGCTTCAACCACCTTCCTAACTGTAAGTGGAGTGCTACATTTGGTACCTCCACGTGCAGCAAACACCTTTGTAGCACTTCTTTGAAATAGATGATAAAATCTCCTGTTTATAAATATCACAGAATCACAGAATGGTTTGGCTTGGGAGGAACTCCTTCCACTATCCCAGGTTGCTCAGAGCAGCATCCAGCCTGCCCTTAAACACTTCCAGGGATGGACATCCACCCATAATTACATTTTTTTGAGTGTTCAAGGGTTATTTGTTCCCTCAGGCTGCCACTGGCGTTGCAGAGATGACTGCTGTGGCATCTTTGTGTCAAAAGAGTGGCGAGAGAAAGCCAGGCTATGTTCTACGCTCGTGTGTTCTGCACCCCGTGGGCACTCAGAGTGATTGATAGCCTGACATCCTTAACCAGCCTGACGGGAACTGGGGAGAAATTAACTCTGAGCTGCTTGGAATGTCACATCTGGATGGACCAGAGTGGGAAGTTCTTGTTCTGTGCAGGAGGGGCGATTTATTTCTGTTAAATTCCTGTTGCCAATGAACCAGTAATGGTGTAACCAGACTTGGAGGTGTGTCTAAACGCTGTCCTTGTGTTTCCCACTTTTCCAGAGGCCGTGGCAGAGCGGGAGGAGCCCCGGGCCAGGTGAGCTGCACTGCTGGGAGTTGTCCCAGCCCCTGCCCCATCTCGTGTTGCAGGCGTGGCTGCAGTGCCACGTCTGTGTCATTCGGTGGCAGACAGCAACAGGCGATGTCTTCCCTGGTGCTCCGAGCCCTGTGAGCTCTCAGGATTGCTCGACAACCTGACACTTAACTCTGATGGCTTTTCCTCTTCTCCTGCCTTTGTGGGGAATGGTGAAGGATGGGCAGGGGGCAGCTGACACTGCCCTTGAGTCCTTCTCTGCATCAGGGACACCTTCCAATATCCCAGGTTGCTCCAAACCCTGTCCCCAAGTGTCCCAATAGCCAAATCGTGGTCTGTGTCACTGTCACTTCTTGAGAGACACGAGGGACACCAGGAACCAAGTGAGAGCAGCTCTGGGCACGCAGAGATTGTGACCCTGAGGCTTTGCAGTGAGTAACTCTGGCACTGCTAAATGGGAAACCTCATTAAAGGGCCATTACAGGGCCAGAGGTGCCTCAGTGGTGCAAAGGGAGCCCTTTAATTGGCAAAAGTCACCGGCTTTGGAGGAGAATGATAATAAGGTTGTGGGGACATGGTTATGCTTGAGGATGTGGCTCTTTTATTTAAATCCCTTGACTGCTTTTAACCCTGCAATCTGTGTTTGGGGTTTTTCATCAGGCTTTCCTCACACCAGGGGTCCTGCATGGGCACTGAGTGCTAATGAGAGTCTCTTTAGAACTTCTCTGTGTGAGGCACAGCAGAACCCTGAGCGTTTTCCTGATGGCATTTACTGCAACTGCCCTTCCCCAGCAGCACTCCTGGGCCGTGGATATTGCTTTCCTGGAGAAAAAACTGGCTCTCAGCTGTGGAAAACGTGAATGTTTTTGCATGAAAGTGGTTTTGGGAAAAATTAAAAATCTCTCTGCACATAGCACAGCCCTTCCTCATCAAGGACTGGTTTATGTCATGGCTTTAAAGGCTGGAATAAGCCCAGATTTATTTTTTTTTTCCCTGCACTAATAATAGCCTGGCTCTGCACCAAGGTTGGCAAACTCACCTTGGATTTTTAGGAAGTGATGGAATAACTCAGAGCAGGCTCCAGCTATCCTGCTCTTAAGTTATCCATCCCTTTCCTGAACTCCCCCAGCCAGATTATTTTCCCAAACTCTTCTGATGTCATGGCAAAGAGCTTTTCCTAAATTTGTGCCATGTCCTTCTGGACTGAAGGAAATCCCTGTCTAAAGTTTCCTTGTGAACCCTGATGACAGAGCCTTAAAAGGTGCTTTTATTTTATATTTCATCTTTATTTCCTCTGTGAAAAATCTTGGGACAATCCCAAGACAATGAGGGTAGCAGGGTTAGTTAATTAACTCATTAATAATGACATTATTGCTCCCTTTTCCTGCCTGTTTTTCAACTTTTCTGACATCCTGGGCCTTTTTTTTTTAATATATTTTTATTTGCAGATCATGCCTTGAGCTGCAGAATGTCTGACAAACGTGGCAACTGAGAACTGGTTGGCAGCATCCACGTCTGATGGTTTGGAGATTCCTAAAACTTGATCATCTGTGTTTTCTCTACATGGTTAAGAATTTAAATTTAAAAAAAAAAACCCTAAATAAAGATGCCACCTACAAGACTGAAAGGATTGTGCTGTGTATTTGTGACACCCCAAGAAATGCTATTTTTTAACCATTCTAGGATTTAAGACTTTGTGGATATGAGAATTTAGGATTGTTTTAAAGCAATTGAAGGTTTTACCTCCATCCCCTTGGGCACAAAGGGGATCCAGTGGGATCAGACTGTCAGTCTTGAAGTGTCCTGGCTTTTTTTTTTTTTTTTTTTCCATCTGCTGTGGGGAATCTGGAGGAATTTGAGTGTAAAACAGCTTTGCCTTAACTCATTTCTCCTGAACCTGGTGTGGTTTGTAAACTGCACTCACTTTATGCTTTTTATTAGTGATGAGCAGAATTCCTGGGAGTGTCCAGGCCCTCAGGGGTGTGGATTAATGGAACAATTTTTGTCACAAGTGTCTTTATTTCAATTAAGCTGTCAGGGCCAGGTCTCTCAGCTACAGGGGCCACCTCTTCATAAATATTTACAGAGGTTCTGACATTGAGGAAACAGTTTTCCTCCACTTTTCCAGCTGCTTTTAACACTGCCTCGAGGGAAGGGAACAGCGGGGATTTAGTGGGAGTAAACAATGGAGGGAAGGATGAAAAATGGCTTTTCTGACACCCTGAGGAGGGGATTTTTTTGGCTGGAGCGTTGGATTCCTGTGCTAATGGCAGGAGGAGATGGATTTGTCAGGGGAGCTGTTGCCATGGGGATGCAGGACAAGGGATGAGGAGCTGGGGTGGCTGCCTGGAGCCTCAGTACTGCATCCCAGTGAATTCCAGCCCTGGCTTTCCCTCCTGTGCAGCTGAACCTGCACCTGCACACAGGACCTTGGCACTGTCCCTACCCAACCCAGGCAGAGCAACCCTTCAAACACAGAATCCTTGGGAATGCTCAGCTTTTCCATGGATAAATCACATTTCAGAGGCAGCTCCTCAGCAGGGAGTGAGCTCTGGTGCCTCTGCTGGATACTGAGCCCTCCTGACACCAAAACATCCCCAGTGAGAGGTGATGAGGATCCTAAAGAACCCACAGAAGAAAAATCCTGCTCTTTCTGCCCAAAGGGCTCGTAAATTTGCAGCCCTGGTGCTGCGGTGTCAGGTGTATTTTTATTTTTATTTTGAATCCTGCTCTTTCTCCCCAAAGGGCTCCCAAATTTGCACCCCTGGTGCTGCAGTGTCAGGTGTATTTTTATTTTTATTTTGAATCCTGCTCTTTCTCYCCAAAGGGCTCCYAAATTTGCASCCCTGGTGCTGCAGTGTCAGGTGTATTTTTATTTTTATTTTGAATCCTGCTCTTTCTCTCCAAAGGGCTCCTAAATTTGCAGCCCTGGTGCTGCGGTGTCAGGTATATTTTTATTTTGTGATGGCACAGCAGCTGCATGCTCACTTCCCTAAGGAATTGTTGGCAGGAGCACCAGCACGTGCTCCAGCAGCAGGAATAGGGCTGTGCTGGGAACAGAGCAACCTTGGGGGAGTTTATCCAGCTCTTCCTCCCTGCCCAGAGCTGTAAGATTGCTATAATTGAGCATTTCAAGGAAACAGCCATAGTTGGAGCCCTGGGAGTGTAGACACAGCCAAAAAAAAAGAAAAAAAAATGTCTGGAGACCTGCTAAAAGCTTTGCCTGGAAATTCATTTTAATAATGAGAGAAGCACTGGATTATTCTGGTATTAACCTTCAACCTCTGCAGGGCAAGCCCAGCTTAGTTTTTTGGAGAATTAAACGGAGGGGTTGGCTTATCCCTGCTCTGAGTGTGGTGGGCAGTGACACCCGGAGCACACGGAGGGGTCACAACGGTTTGTGTTTAGCCCTTTGCCTCTGAGCCATCCTTGGCCTCGGCTGCTTCCAGAGCTGACACGTGAGGGAATGGCTTGTGCTGCCAATTCCAGGGGCAGGAGCAGCTGGGGGGGAGCCTCTCACAAGCCACGGCATCACCGTCAGGGTCAGGCACTTAAAAACGGAACCAAAGAACTGCCACGATTCTCCAGGGTGCGACAGACAGCTGATCTGCTTCCTGTGTGACAGCTGGAGCTGATGGCAGATGACTCAGACACTTAAGGAGAGACTTTTGAATGGGGAAATCTACCTTTTCCTCCTTTTTAGATCACAAACAAGCTGGTACTTAACAGGCTGCTGTTTGGCTATTGATGGACGGGTGTGATTCACGTAAAAGCTGTTTATTTACATCAGAGCCGTTCCTCAAAAGGAGATGTGACAAGTACAGCATGAATGATTAATTCCCATGGCTTTGCTCTGCTTTCCTGCTCATCAAGGAACACTTTGAGGCATCCAGCTGGGTTCTGCTTCCTTATCCCTTTCCTTCTTCCTCTCCCAAGCCTGCTCAGCCCGGCTCCATGTCCCAGCTCCGCTCCTGCCGGCCCATGCCTGATCCTGCTGGGTGGTGGAAGTCATGACGCTTGGTTTTCCATGAAGGAGAAGGGGCTGCAGCTCTGCTGAACTCCCTGTGCAGGGTGTGTTTTTCCTGGGGGGGGGAGAGGATGGAGAAACAGACCTTCAGCCCTTGGACCTCACTCCAAGCTCTCAGATCGGAAACTCCAGGGCCGCGCTTCCCCCGTTAGGAATATTTGGTGTTGGAAATCTTCTTCCAGAGCAAAGTCTTGAGGTTGTTGAGCACGAGGGAGTGGTGCACTTCCATCTGGCTGGCCAGGCCGCTGAGGGTCATGCAAGTTCGGAGCTGCTTCTGCAGCTCTTCCTTCAGCTCCAGGGGAGCTCCGTAGAGCAGATAGTCCTGCAGCAGCCCGCACACCTTGGCCAGGTTGGGCTGCACCATGTCGCTCTTGCACTGCTTCAGGAGCTTGTCACACGTGGCCGTGCAGTCCCGCCCATAGGTGCAGTCCCCGTTCTGCTCACAGTGCCGGCCCTTGAGGAAGCCTCTGATTGTCATCTCCGTGGCCACCTTCCTCAGGTTGACCATTTTGAAGTCGTACTTGTCGTTGTAGCCCACGTTCCTGAGGCTGCTCTCGCAGATGTAGAAGCTCCCGTAGGTGCCGTGGAATATTTCCTCCACAAACTCCAGGAGGCCGATGGCGATCTTGGCGCGCCGGGGCCAGGCGGGCGCGAACCACTGGTGGATGAGCTGGTGGGCGAGGGAAGGCAGCAGGGACTGCAGGAAAGGGGGGACATCCACCCCGTAGAGGGACGTGTGGGGGATCTTCTCGGTGACATAAAGGTCCCCGCAGTGCCCCAGCAGCTTGGCCGTGTGCTCCTTCTCGTGCAAGGAGAACATGAGGAGGAACTCGTTGAGCTGGAGCAGCGCCCAGATGGATTTGGCCTCTGCCAGGGACACCTTCTTGTCACGGTTCACGTCTGCCATGGTGATGATCCGGCTCACCAAGGCGGGAAGAGATGGTTGATCCCCCAGCTTGGACTGCAAACACGACAAGAAGTGGCATCAGGCCCTCACAGCTTTCCGTGTTTGGGTGTCACATCACAAAACCGAACTGGAGGAGCAAAGAACTGAGCTGGGGAGAGGAGGAAATGGTGACACACCAGAAAACCCAGTGCCACATCATGTGTGGGCAGATCCAGCTCCAGCAGAATTTTACCAGCCTCAGGGCTGCTCTAGAGCTGCCACCCCACCATTGCTGCAGAAGCCCCAACAGGGGTAACTACCAGGGCCGCCAAATCAGCTCTGCCAGGCACAGATGCCACCCACAGACCTGGCACAGCCACCTCCAGGGATGCTGCTCCTGAAATCTCACAGATAAGAATCCATGGGAGAGAATGGGAGTTTTCCTCCACTAACCCAGTGCATGGAACTGGCACCCAGCAGTGGGTGGGGGGCCCGGGCAGGAGGAGCTCTCATTCAAAGGGAAGGAAAACCACAGTTGGTGTTTCTGACTCACAGGAGCCATCCCAGACCTGTGGGATCACACAGGGCCCTGCACTGACCTTCAGGAAGTTGAGGAGCATTTCCTTGAACTCGTCCATCGAGGTGCCCCGTGTGGGTTTGTCGAAGAGCACCACGTCCCTCCTGGGCACAGAGTCGGGGCGGCTGTCGGCCCTCAGGGCTTCCCCAATGCCACATTTGATGATCACCTCCCTGTCCCTCCAGAGCCCTCTGTAAACCTGCAGCACAGGGAGGGGGACAGCAGTGGAGGGAGCTGGGTTCTGGTTTAGGATGGGCAGAGGGGGAGACCTGCAGGGTTTGATGCTGGTGCTCAGCCCCTGGCATGGGTGGGGGGCACAGACCTACCTGCTGGCTGGGGGAGGAGGAGAGGCAGTGCTGGAACAGGAGGCCACGCTCCTCACACAGGTCCTTGCACGTGGAGCCAGAAATGATCCCTTTCTTGTACTGGTCACACTGGGAAGGGCAAGGAGAGAGGAACTCAGCAGGGACAGATTTCTGCTGGCCCTTAGGGATGGCTCAGTGCTTTGGGCATGGTGGGGTTGGGCTGTCAGGGACCCCTGTGCTGCTGAGGGACCTCAGAGATTTGTTTCTGATGCTGCTGCTGCTGCAAATCCAGGGGTTTGGGAGAACTTCCTGGGCTGGAGGAGAGGGCAGCATGGAGCTGGGTGAGGATGACAGGCACAGGCTGCTCAGCAGAGCAGCAGTCTCTGCTGTGAACCAGGCTGCCCCCAGTCCAGGGGGTGTCAGGGACAGGGACACTGGGCTGGAGCTGGAGACATCCCTGGACAGGAGAGGCTTCAGCTCTGCAGCTCCTCAGCGAGGGCACGGCAGCCTCAGGGCTGAAAAGCTGGAGCTGCAGACATTCACTGCATCTTTTCCCTTTTTTTTTAATCTGCAGTAGATGAGAATTAACCCTTGGACCTGCTCACAGGGGACACGGCCAGACACGGCGTCTGGAAGCCCCAGCTCCGAGCAGGAATTAGTGCCCAAGACCCCACGGTCGGAGTCAGGCAGAAAATCAAATTAAACGATCGTCGCTGTTGTTATGGCAATTCCTGCCTCCCTTCTCTGCTGAGGGATTGATCAACGAGGCTTGTTCTGACACAGCCCAGCTCCCTCTCCTGGCCTGGGCTGGGCTGAGACCCACTGCCCTGCCAGGGGCACACACAGCACTCCTGGGGACACCCCACCATGGGGAACACGGAATGTGCAAACCACACTGCAAACCCCACTGCAAACCCCAAACAGGCCAAACATGCAGAGCCAGGCTGCCACACCGAGCTCTGCTGCTTTCCTTAGGGCTCATCAGCAGTCACAGAAAGGTACCATGGGCTGAGTGCTGCCCTTTTTCCTCCCGCTCTGCAGAGCCCAGAGGGGACTGGTACGATGCTGTCCCTGCCCACAGATCCTGCTCCCTGCCCTGGTATTCCAGCTTCATGTGCACAGACATGGATCTGCCCACATCTGCCCTGGCTGCTTCTCTCTGACATCTCATTAAATTGTTTCACCATCACCCTGGCAGGGTAAGGTCACCCCTCCTGCTCTGAGCTCTGTGCAATGTCACGGACAGTGCCTGGGCAGGGCTCCTCCTGCCAGCTTTGGGGCTTGGGAGGCTGGAAATGGGGTTCCCACAGCCCCATGGAGCCCAGCACCCCAAAGAGGACCCACGGGGCTGTGGTGCCACTCACGATGATCATCCGGCAGACGTGGCCGCGGCACAGCTCCGAGTAGGACGAGTAGTGCATGTAGGCCACCCAGCTGCCCACGAAGATGCCCAGCCACACCACCAGCAGGTACTTCACCTTGATCCCCGGGAGGCGGCCCTGCAAGGGAAAGGAAATGCTTTTGAAACCCTTGCTGAAGGGCAGGGCTTTGCCCAGGGCAGAGGCAGCTGGCCAAGGACGGCTTGTGCCATGCAGCGCTGGGGAAACCTTCAGCCTTTTTTATATATATATATTCATCAGTCTCTTATGCAACTCCTGCTGCAAGTAGGTCACTCAAAATTCCCTAAAAGCAGGGGGATTACCGGGCTGGGCTGCAAGGAGCTGGATGCTGTGCATCCCCAGCAGTTGTGGCCATGTCCTCCCGCTCTCCTGCCCTGTGCAAGCCTGGGGTGCCCCAGTGGGGCTGCAAGGGCTCTGTTCCTGTTTGGGGAGACCCTTCTCAGCAAAACCCCCCCTTTACAAAGCCCAAAGGGCAGGGGAAGCTCCCAACAGCAGTTCCCGTGTGGGAGCAGGTGAGTAACAAACCTGGGAGCTCACGGGCGATGCTCTGTGCGAACAACTCGGAGGCTCCCAGCAGGATTTGGTTTGGTTGGCTTTGTTTCTTCCCCCCTGACCCTGGCACAGCAGCACTGCTGCCATCTGGCCTCCTGCAAGAGAGGCTGCTCACCTGGCTCGTGTAACGGAGCAGATCCCGGCAGTTCCGAAGGGCAGGGGATGAATCCTTGCATTAAACAAACTGTTCCATCCCATTTCTGTAGGTAATTCTACAGAACCCTTGGCCTCTGACCACCTCCAAACCCTCCTCACAACCTGCTGCTGGATCTGAGTGCGTGCAGCATCTTTAAAACCTGCCAGGGATCCTCACTTGGGTCTTGTAGCCCAAACCCACTCCTCACCTCCAAAATGCTCCTCCTCAGCCCCTCTCCAGGAGCTGTCGGGGCTCTGGGAGCCACAGGAACGGGCAGTGAGGGTGAGATCAGGCAGGGCTGCCTCCAGATCCTGACATTTCTCCTGGTAATTGGAAACCCCAAAGTGTGAAGCGGGCTGAAGTTGCCTGTCAGGCAACGGCACCGCTAATTAACATGAAATTAAATTAAAGAGAAGCCGAGCACAGCCAGGACTTGGCAAAGTCAAAGTGTGGGTGGCTGCTCCTGGGAGCTGAGAACAAGCTCATGGCCCTGAAGTCAGACACACTGAGACCTGAGATCCCCCCCAGCACAGCAGCCCCCCAAAACTACCCAGGGCTGGTGCATGAGGCCCCCCTCCCCTCAGCAAAGGGGCTCTTCCAGGGGCTTCCCACTGTAGATATGTCTTGGAAAACCCTGGGATAGACAAAATGTCACTTTTTACTTTTTCTGACTTAGAACCCATCATGTTCTTGTGGCAGAAAGAGGGTCGGGACTGCAGCCTGAGCATGGCATGGGGAGCTCTGGTTTCATCATCCCCTAAACGGTGGAAAGAAAGGTGGGAGTGGGGGATGCATTTCAGTGAGAGGTTCCCCTGAACTTTGCTTGGATTTTGGATTTTGAGGGTTCCTCCAGCGCCTCAGTCTCAAAGGCACAGGGGTTTCCCTCCCCATTGCCTGCCCTGCACGGGAGGGTGTTACCCTGTGAGAGTTGCTGTGTTCAGTTTTAGAGTTACTCTGGAGGATCTGGAAGTGACTTTGGGCTGGGGCTGACTTCAAAGGCAAAATGGATGCAGCATCAACAAAATCCTGCTCCATCCCTGTGGCTCCCCTGGGAACACGGGGGTTGTTTCACAGCAGTCCCAGCTCTGCATTCACCTCCTACCAGCACCCTCTGCCTCCCATGTCCCTTCATCCCTCCCGTGCCCCCTCATCCCCTCCGGGATAGCCCCTCTGGTCCAGGATCTTTGCCACAGTCAGGGTTTCTCATCCCACGGCTGCAGAGAAAACACCCACTCCAGCATCCCTGACATCCCTGGCCCCAGCATCCCTGGAGATCTGAGGCAGGTGCCCAGCCCCTCGGAAGCTCAGGGATGGGAAGAGGAGGGAAAATAAAGAAAGAAAGAGAAGGAAGGAGCCATCCCTGCCCTGCTGCATCGGCGGCTTCACCCAGCGCTGCGGGCTGCCGGCTGGGCTGCCCCGGCGCTCCCAGGCTCCGGCACGGCGGAGTTATGCAACTGCTGCGGCCCCCGGTGCCTCTCCAGACCCGCGGGTGCCGGTGCCCGGCCCTCAACTCCTCGCACCGGCGTCAGGAGGACCGAGGCGGAGCGTTCCTTTGTGCACGGCCGGTGCCAGGATGCGGAGCCGGGCATCCCCGAGCCCGCATCCCCCATCCCAGCGCATCCCCCCGGCCCGGTGCATCCCCGACCCCGCATTCCCCATCCCAGGGCATCCCTCCGGCCCGGCGCATCCCCGAGCCCGCATCCTCCATCCCGGCGCATCCTCCCTGTGCCGGTACCTGCAGGCCCTTGGAGAAGGGGCAGAACAGCACCAGATGCACCAGCCGCCGGATCCTCCGCATGCTGCGGGCGCCCCGCGGCCGCGGGCCTCAGGCTCCGGGGGGCATGGCCGGGGCGACCGCGGCCCCCGCACCGCCGCCGGGGCCGGGGGGGGCCGGGGTCCCGGGGAACGGGGGGGCCCAGCCGCTCCGCCCGCTCGCTCCGCCGCAGCGCCCGGCCCGGCCCGCGGGGCTCGGCGGCTCCGCCCGGCGCGGGGCGGTGCGGGAGGCGGGGGCGGCGCTCGCAGCTCCGCCGCAGCCCGGGGAGCCGGGGAGATGCCGCCCGGAACGGCCCCGCAGGGTCAAGCTGCATCCGCATCTGAGCATCCCACCCGGGGGTCACATGTCACAGCCCGGGGGTCCCATCCACCCGCGCATCCCACTCGGGGATCTCATCCCCACGCCCACCTCACATTCCGGGGTTCCACCCACTCGGGGATCCCATCCCTAGGCTCACCCCACCACATAGGGGCTCTCCCAGCCCTGGCTGATGATCCTAGCAGAGCAGGGAGGGGTCTGTGGAGACGCTGATCCCACACCGGGATCAGCCACCCCGGCTCCCAGCACTCACAGCAGCTCCGGGTTTATTAAAAGCCATTTTGGGTGACAGACGGCCAGACTCCCTCCTTGTGACCCACAGCAGGTAAAGCTGTGAGCACAGCTCGGGGGCTGCACCCCCTCAGGCCGGAGCCCTGCCATCACCGCTGCTCCTCGTTGTGTCCTTTTCCCCACCCTGGAGCCCAGCAGCAGCACTGGCTCGTCCTCCCTGTTTGCACTGCGGCTGGGCAGGGAAACCTCACAAGACAGGGGCTGCTTTGTGTCCCACAGGCCGGGGACAGCCCCATCCAAGGGGATCCTGTGTGCACAGGCAAGTTAGAGCAAGGGGCAAAGAGAGCAAATAATAGGATGGGAAATGATCTGGGAGACACAGTCACGAGGTCATTGTTAAGATAATTCCTTGCTTGCTATCAGTAAATCTTCAGATTATCCATTTGCCCCCTTTTCATGGTTCAGGTTGTTCCTTCCTTTTGAATTTGGCTCAAAATGACCTTTGAAAACAAGCTGGTCACTCTGAGCCCAGATCCCCACTCAGTGTGAGTGCCAAGCACCGAATAATCAGGGCCTAATGAGCAAAAGCCTTTGCTGGATTAATCCAAATATTAGTGATGAATAAGGAGCATCACACAAAACTGACTGAAACCTCCCAAATCCTGCGGCGTGTTTGCTGATGCTTTTAACCCCGAGGAGGTCCCTGCTGCTCCAGTGCTGTGCCCTGACCTCTGTGTGGGCTGGGCTGACATTGCCCACGGCACTGCTGCAGTGACAGGGACGATGAATGTCACCCACAGCCCCCACCCAGGCAGGTTTTACCATCCCACTGAAGCCAGGATGGTTCTCTGGCAAGTTCTTATTTTTAGTGTTAATTAAGACAGGAAAAAAAGAAGAGTCGCTGAGATTTATTTTTGATGGTGGGGTTGGTAATTTGGGAAACAGCAGGGACAGGAAGGTGCATTGCTGGATGTATTCCACACTCCCTGCTCACCCTGCTCCTGAAGCTCCTTGTGACATGAACCCTGTTTTTGGAGGCCAAGAGTGGGGGAAGAATCCTCGATGGAGATGGGAAATGACACACCTGGGCCAGGGCTGAGGGTGGCTTGAAATCCACCGAACTCTGCTGTGGTGCTCTGCAAAATTCAGGGGTGGATTGTCCGGCCAATCTAATTAGGAATGAGCAGACCATCCCAAGCTGTAATATGCCAAGTAATTAAGTGATTAGTATTGATTGTTAGAATGCCTAATGAGCAGTTATCACTGAATGATTAATTAATCCAATCAAAAGAGTAATAAAAATTCTGCAGGTGTGATGATACCTTATACTCAATGCAAGGGGAAGCGAGATCTCTCCCCGTGGTGCCCATCTCCGGTTTCTATCCCAGGCACCTGGCACCAGGGATGAACTCCCTGGGCTGCTACCCCCGTGCAAGGGATCTCTCCCCTCCCCAAAATTCCCCTGGCACTGCCAGGATGGGCTCCAGCATCAGGCAGGCACCCAGAGCTGTGTAGCTCGAAGGTGAGGAAAGCGGTCCAGCAGGCGCTGTCAGCATCCAGAAGACGCCGGGATCAGTCAATGCTCATCTCCTCCCTGGGAATTCTTTCACTCACTGCCTTGATTAAGTGGCTTCAGTTTCTCCTGGTCAAAGCCTTGTTAATCCCAGCTAAGCCCGCAGCGTGCCGCACGCTGGCCTCTGATCACTTCCCTGCCAGGCGGTGGCTCTGCGGGCACGTCCCCAAGAGCACGGTGCCCTCGGGACATGGGAGCTCGCAGGGCAGCCCCAGCCCTGGAGCGGTCATTTGCTGGCCCGTAATATTTACCTGACTAAAAGATAATGAGTAAATGATCTCCAGCCAGAGCTAACAGCATGCAGAGCAGCCCTGACTCGTAAGCAGAGACCCCCAGCCATCCATCCCTCCAGGGCACGCTGTGCTGCCCACCTTCCTCTGGGTGGGATGTCAGAGTTGGGTGACAGCTGGGGACAGCCCGATGCCATCACCCGCAGTGCCCAGAGCTGCTGCTCGGCAGTGGGGTGCGGGACCCCGAACCAAAATAGGGGCACACGCTCACGCCCCTCTCCTCTGCCATCACCATCAGCCCCGTGGCCACAAACCAGAGGGATTTCTGCCCCGGGCAGGCTGCGATTGCACCCGGCATTCCCAGGCAGCGCCGCAGCCCCGGAGATGATGGATCCGGGCTTTAATGCTCTTTTCTGTGCATCTTTGAAGGATTTGAGGCTGATCGCCCGCGCTTCCTGCGTGGCATCCACAGCTGGCTCTGCACAGCCCGTCAGCTGCCTCTGCTGCCTGCCGGGTCCTGCCGGGCTGAGCGCTGCGGTTATAATTAGAAATGCTAATCAGCTCTTGTGTTTCTGGCTTGACAGCCCTGCCACCCCCAGCACAATCTTCCCTCCAATCTGTCCTGTGCTCGCCCCCTCCACTTCCTCTCCAAATCCCTGCTACTTGTACTTAAACACCACGAAGTTAAGGGGGGATGCTGGGGCTCATCGGATGCTTTGGGCCAGGATTGCAGCCCCCACAGAGCTCCTGGCTTGCTGGGAACTGTTTGGGGGTCTCACCCTTCATTCACCACCATCTCCTTGGGTTTGGGACACACCAGGGATGTCCCTGGCCCTGAAAAATGAGGTGGAAGAGAGGGAAGCTCAAGGGCTCTGCAGGCAGTGCTGGGGTTAAAGGCACAGGGTGGTGGCTGTGGCTGGGAGCCCTGCGGTGCTGGCTCTGGAAGGGGAGCTTCTCTCATTGGGATTTCCATCATGTGCCAACCGTGGGCGCTTCCCAGCCAAGGAGGAAAAGGAGCTTGCAAAGGAGCTCGGAGAAGGGGGCTGAGCCAGCAGATCCCTGCACTGGCTTAGATTGTGGAGTTATTCATCATCAGGTCTTGCTCTGGGAGACTCAGCTCCAGGGATTCCTCCCTCACCAGTGCCCACGGACAGCCCCTGCCAGCCCCCAGCCCCTCCACACGAGAGCCAAGGCACGGCTTTCACCCTGGGCATTTGGCTCCCAAAGTCATGCCTGGCCAGGGCGACATTCCTTGGAGCAGGCAGGGGGCTCAGCTGGCCCCAGAAGAGACAGAGTGGGATGAGCAGCTCTGGACACAGCTTCTAAGTCAACCTTCATCTTCCAGGCACTGTCTGTTTATCAGTTTCAGTGAGGAGAGAGGGTACAGTTTGGGGAGGGTTGATGTGCAGAAGGTTTTCAAGAAGGCAGTGGCTGTCTGAGCAAAGGAGAACCCCCCCTTACCTCCTCTGCCCAGGGACCTCACACTTCACCTGGGAGACATCTGCCCACTGCAGCATCTCCCAGCATGTGAATCAACAAAGGACTCTCCCTCCTCAGCACAGTTTCTCCCTGGAGAAAGGGAAATAAGAGACAGAAGGAGGTATCACAAAAAGAGCACGGGAGGGACAGGGCACAGTGGCTTCAATGACGATGCACTTGTGAAAAGGCACCAGCAGCTCAGGCAGCTGACTGGGAAAGCTCTGGGGAGAAGTCGGATTGGATTTGTCATGACTAATTGACTCCCTCCAGCAGTGTGGTCCAGCTTTCATGCATGGCATGAGCAGGGTCCCAAGCATCCAGGAATTAATGAGGGTCTGACCCTGTCTGCTCAGCCACTTGAGTTTTGCCAGTACAGACAGCTGGCTTAAGAGGCCCTTTTATCCTCTACATATCAGATCAATTTGGATAGTTATAATCTAGTCGTGGTGAAAGCTCAGAGCAGACTTTATTGCCCAACCAGCTCAAAGAGGAAAAAAGCAAGCAAGAGGGAGAGGTCATGCTGAACTATTGATTGTGCTGCTTCCAGATTGGCCTCAGCAGAGAGCTCACCCGGGACAGTTTGCCTCTATCTCCTGCTAATGCTGCTCCATTGATCTTCTGTGACAGGCGGCAACTACAAGATTTTTTTGAGGTTGGAGTCATTAAGAGACATTAATCAATAACAGAGGAAACAGAGAAAGAGCAACTGTTTGTTTCACGCAGACATATTCCCCATGTGGATTTTAGCCCGCTGAGGTGTGCGTGGTTTATTTCAGGGAGGTGTGCCAGGAAAAGAATTCACCTGGACTCCGGCACTTGGAGGAGATCCTGAGCCAGTTGCAACACACTGGCAGCTCCAGCAGGGCTGTGCAATGAGAGGGCAGCACCTGGGGAGCTTGTGGCATCCAATTCCAGGTACCCTAGCATCCTACCCAGCAATTGCCCAGGCCCTCTGTTCCCACACAAGTGCCTCAGGAAGAGATGGGTACTGATTTCACAAGGCCTGGGTGCTGGTTTCACGTTGTGCTTTTACTAAACAAAGTTGCTGCCTGGCCGTGGTGCAGCCAATCCCAGCAGCTTGTTCCAGGATCCAGCCCTGTGTGAGCTCAGCCCCAGCCCAGATTCATTCCTGTGGCAAGACTGGAGTTGTTCACAAGAAAAACGGTCTTTGTGCTGAAAGCACCCCGGGCTGCTCCGCTCCCTCCCGCCCTGCCCAGCGGTGTCAGTACATTTCCACTGCTCCATGGTGGCAACACACCTTTTTCTTCTCCAGCAGCTCCTTTGCTCAGCACCAGCAAGTGTCTGTGCAGGTGCTGGAGCCCATTTTCCCTTGGAGAGGCAGAGAAGGGGATGGGATCATCTTCAAAGGTGGTGGTTCTGGTACCAGCAGACCAACCAGTGGCCTCAGGGTGATGTGGGGCTGGGGCGGTGCTGCAGCTGCCCATGGCTGAGCTCAGCTCCAGGAGCAGCCCTGTGACACAGAAATGATGTTGAATTCTACACCCGGACTTAGCCCAAAGGCCCTTTTGTCCTGCTGTGTGCCACAGAGCTGGCACACCCTGTGGCACAGTGCTGGCAGGTCTGGCAACCCAGGAATGCCACACTCAGCTTGGGGAGAGAGCAGGGCTCAGCCAACAGGGCCTGCACACAGAACGTGCCATGGGATACTTCAGAGTAAGCAAAATGTCCTTCAGGAGGCAGAGATGGAGATTCCAGTGGAAATCTCTGTCCCTTTCTGGGCACACCTTGCCTCGACTCCCACTCGAGCCCCAGTGTCCCACTTTGCAGTGGTCAGATCCCCAGGGAAACAGGATCTCCCCAGTTCCTGTAATTACAGCCACACATCCACAGCACAGGGATTAAGGGCTGCAGGAGAGGATGGCTGGTTCAGGTTGCACAGGTGGGGCACACACAGCCCATAAACACCTGGCAGTCCAACCCTGGAGACACACCCAGAGCTCAGCATGACCAGCTGAATCCAGAGCAGTCCAGTGGGATTCGTTATGGGAGTCCAGACCAGTCGGACTCTTTATGGGAACCCAGCCCAAGTGGGACACATTATGCTGATGATGAGCAGGGGCTCCCTGAGCTGAGAAGCTCTGACTTGGGAGATGTAACAAACCCCTCTCCAGTCCCAGGTTGTACAAAAGAAGCCCTTGGCTCACAGCTCTGCCTTCCCTGCTCAGTCCATCAGTCTCCAGCCACCCAACCCCTTCTACCAACACAAAATCCATCAGAAACAATTTGATTTCCTTTATTTACACATCACATTTGGGAGAAAGCCTAATCGTATTGCAACTTGGAAAAAAAAAAAAGTGATTCCAATTTTATATCCTTGTGCCTGAAAGAGCTCGAGAACTGCAGCCAGACAAGGTGTCCTGTACTGGGCACACTCTCATTTCCGAGCATGGCGCACACACCATGAGGTGCAGGGGGATTTCCAGCCTGTGGTTACGAATGTAAATGCAACACTAAGATCTGGAAGTCTCGTGCTTTTGCTACCTCCTGTTTTTGGCAAAGTCTACCAGAAGTAAAAAAACAAAAGCCAGTGCTGGGGGGCTTGGTGATGTGTTAACCCCAGCTGCAATCCTTGCCTGATGTGCACTGGCTCTGCAAACACCAATCTTCAGCCCCACTGGTAGCCCTGGCACCCTGTGGGGTGCTGCTGTGGCATTGCCCTGGGGATCAGCATCCTGCCTTATGTCCTGCATGGATTTAAATCCACACGTGGCTGGCATGAACCGCCCAGCAGACGATGTCTTACTTTTTCAACAGAGTTACTTGTAGGTGAGTAAAGGTTACAGGAAGGAAGGTTCAGATTATTTATCAGCCTTTAAAAACACGTTTCTCTCTTAATTGCCTCTTCCCAGAGCCAAAGTCCCTTAGGCTCTTTGCCTTTCCAGTGGCCAGTGGAGGCTGTGCCTGCCGAAGCTCGGGCAGTTTAGCAATCTCATGCTTCTGGTTCTTGTGCAAGGCTGTGCTGCGAGCGGGGAGCTGCAGCGCTCACGCTGAAACCACGCTGAGTCACCAGCCGGTCCCTCCCCGAGTGTTTACTCTGTTGTCACCAGAGCGCTGACGTGTGATTACCGAGGAGCCCGGCAACCACCAGCGTGGAGGCTGAGGGTCAGGCTGAAGCTCTGCCCCTGCCACTGTGGGCTCATCATGAGCTTCCCTGCTGCCCACACAAGGAGCAGCAGGAAAATTTCACCTTTCACCTCCCATGTGCCCGTTTCCCTGTCCCTGGTGACAGGGAAATGAGATTCACCCACATCCTTTGCACAAACTGCTGTTAGCACCATTCTCACCGAGCTGACTGTGGTGTTCCCAACCAGGGCAAACCTCTTCGCTGTCTTTGCCAGGACAACACTTCCAGGAAAATTGATGCCAGCCAGTGATGTCAGCCCTTGGGGCAGCCTTGCTTATGGATGCAAAAAAGGTGCAGATTCCCAGCGTGCAGCCCTGCCCGTGTGGGAGGGTAAAACACAGTAAACACGTCAGTGTTGTGATGCTGGGCTGTCCCGTGTACCCTGAGCTACACTGAGGTGACACACAGTGACACCAGGCTCTGACACATGTCCCAAAGCCAGCTGGTAATTCAGACAGGTGCAGAGGGCAGAGGATAGATCAGTGGATGGATGGATGGATGGATGGATGGATGGATGGATGGATGGATGGATGGATGGATGGATGGATGGACTGACAGAGGTCTGGAAGGAGTTACAGCAGACGTGTGGATCACCTCACTGTCCCCAAGCCCCTGACATTGGAGGCTGCTGTGTAGCACCCAGCACGAGGGGCTGGTGCTGAGGAGTTTGTGCAGCCCACGGCTTTGTGCTGACAGCCCTTCCTGTTAGGGCTCCCAGCCTCACACACACACACACACGCCACGAAAAGGCCACGAACGAGGATGTTTGGCTGGTTGCTTCCTCCTCCCCCCTCCACTTTAATGTCACCAAACCCAGCTGCTGCTTTCAACACACGGCCCTTGGCAGGACGCAAAGGGAAGCAGGCCGATGAGCTGCCAGAGGCACTGTGGGAAGCCAAGGGCAGAGGCAGGGTGAGGCAGCATGAGGGAGATTTTCTACAAATCCAGCCTTCCCTTGGCACAGCTGGCATCTCCAGAGGATCTTGCCAAACACCCACCCACCCAGCCTTGAGCTTCTGCTGCTCTACAACTTGCTCAGCCAGGAGATGGACACATTCCTCCTTCCTTCCTACCCCTCTGAGTATTTTCCCTCTCTTCCCTTCTCCATATGTGGGAGATATTCTCCCTGGCTCTGTTTCTTCTTCAGTCAGAAGCTAGTCATCCACAGGGAGGTCACATGTTGTTGCCAAGGGAAGCAATAAATTTAGGCAAATAAAAGATAAAAGAACACAGCCAGATTATTCTAAGGCAAGGGTAATGCTTTGGGCTTCATGGCTCTTCATGGACCCCGGCACAGAAATCCCACCAGCAGTGATGCTGTGTGGACCCTTCTGCTTGGCAAGATGGGTTCTTGCTCCTGCCAGGGATTCTGGGCCCTGCTCAGCTACATTACCTGCAGGGCACCCTTCTACCATGTTTAAATAACCCAGTCAGTAGTTTAAACATGCAAAACACACAGCACAATCGAGCAAACCAGGTTTTTCTGAGAATTTGAAACTGCTTCATCCTGGCTGCTGAAGCTTGGGACGACAGGGGTGGGGTCACCTTTGTCTCTGCCCAAAAATGGCCATGTTTCAGGGTGATAAGGTGATCCTTGTGCTGCACAGCAGATAGAGGCTCTCGGGCCTTTTCCATCAGCCAGTTTGTTATGAAAACGTTAACGCACAGGCTGTCGTCATCTGGCAGCACCACCGCCTGCCTTATGAAATAACTCAGCGTGACAGCTCTGCTTGCTCGCAGGCAGGCCCATGTCTGGCTTCTAATCTGGCATCAGAAAGCGCTCCCCTTCCTTGAGCTACAGACTAATATTAAATGTTTCATTTGCATTACTCCAGATAACGCTCTGGAGAGCGTGGGGAGAAGGGGATGGCAGCCAAGCTCCTCCAGGAGCCCACACGTGGAGCGTTGCACCAACCCCGCCATGCCGGATCTGTTCATTCCGCTTGCCGCCGGCACCGCGGCCCTGCCGGAATTTACATTTCAGATTCCCGACGTCAGCCAGCGTTTATGAGCTCCGCGGATCGGCCCGCGCCATGCCCCGGTGACAGATCACCAGGGACTTTCTTTCCGTGTCGACAAAAGTGAAAAGTCACGAGGACAACAAAGAATCGCTCCGGGCCCAGCGTCTGCTCAGCTGCAAAGGTCTCGGTGACTTCCCAGGCATATGTTGGCTGGCACGGCGCTGGAGCCAGGCTCCCTGAACAGTCCACCGACACAGGCAGCGGGGATTAATCTAATGCTGTGTGGAGATGCTAATACAATAAGGGCTCTTTGTGGTATTAGCTGCAATCATGAGACCAGCTCTGAGATGTCATTGCCTGGCAGCTGTAGGGAATGCCGACCAGGAGCTCTCCGTAGAGAAGGAGCTTGTAACCTGCTCCCAGTCCTAAAGCTGCTGTGGGGCAGGGAAAGTGCAGTGAGCACTCCCTTTTCTGGTGACAGCTCGTTTGGGAACAGCACGCAACCTCTGTTGGTGAATCCAAGGACAGCTGAGGGAACGACGGTTATTTTAATAGGGCTCACACTTCTCCTTGATTTTTCCAGGAGCTGTGAAGTTGTGGATGCCAAGGGGATGCTCAGAACCACAGGGTCATATCTTACCCCAGTGGATTCTCCATGGAGACTCGCGGTACTTGGGTTTCGCTATAAAAAGTGTTGCAAAACCAGCCGAGGTCAATGAATGGTTTGTGTTGGTTCCAGCAGACACTTTCATCTCTCATATCAGCCTTCGTACCCACAGAACTTCAGGGCCTGATTCTATCCTAACCCCAGTGCCAGCAGGATAAGCTCCATGCTGCTCAGCACGTTTATGGCACTGGAAAAACACCATCAAGCATCAGCAGAGAAGGGTTCTCAAACCTCACATGGTGCCCTGAGGGACACAAGCTCCCTCACAGCATGGAGGACCCCAAAGCCTTTCCACGGCACCACTCAGGCAGTGAAAATTCCCCACACGGCACCATCAGGGTCCCAAAAGCCCACAGGGCTCCATGAGGGAAGCAAAACTCCACATGGTTCCATGAGGGTCCCAAACTTCCACAGGGCTCCATGAGGGGACCAAACCCCCCACATGGTTCCATGAGGGTCCCAAACTTCCACAGCCCTCGATGAGGGGACCAAACCCCCCACAGGGTTCCATGAGGGTCCCAAACTTCCACAGCCCTCGGTGAGGGGACCAAACCCCCAACAGGGTTCCATGAGGGTCCCAAACTTCCACAGCCCTCGATGAGGGGACCAAACCCCCCACAGGGTTCCATGAGGGTCCCAAACTTCCACAGCCCTCGATGAGGGGACCAAACCCCCCATAGGGTTCCATGAGGGTCCCAAACTTCCACAGCCCTCCATGAGGGTCCCAAACTCCCACAGCCCTCGATGAGGGGACCAAACCCCCCATAGGGTTCCATGAGGGTCCCAAACTTCCACAGCCCTCCATGAGGGTCCCAAACTCCCACAGCGTTCCACGAGGCGGCCAAACACCCACAGGGCTCCGTGAAGGAATCAAACCCCCAGAGTGCTCCACGAGGAGACCAACGTCCTTCCTCCTCCCCTCGCCATCGCCACCCAGGCCCGCCCAGCCGCCTCAGGCACCGCCGTTCCACAGGGAACATTCCCTACGAACCCGTCCCGCCCCGCTGAGGGAGCGGCGGGGCGGGCCGGGCCGCCCACATAAGGCGGGCTCAGCGCGGGGCTACCCGGGGAGAAGGCGGCAGTAGCGGCTGGTCCGGGTGGCGCCGTCATGGAGCTGGGGTGGCTGCTGTGGGGCACGGCCGTGCTGCTGCTGCTCCACGTCCTCATGGAGCTCAGCCCCACCGTCAACTTCGCGCTGCGCATCACTTTCTACTGCCTGCTGTGCCTGGTGTCCTCGGCGCTGGCGGCCGCCGCCTGCCTGCTGGTCAACGGCGGCCGCACCGTTAAGAACATGAGGTGAGGGGGCACCGGGGGGAACGGGCGCTGGGGACAGCGGTGTCACCCCCCCGCCGCTGCCGGGAGCCGCTGGGGTGGTGGCGGCGGCCTCTGTCACATCGGTGGAGTCCCCTCTAGGCTCAGGGGGGGCTGTCCTGGCCCGTGGCAGTGCCCTCGGCGAGCCACGCTTGGGGGATGAAGCGCTTGGAATGTGGCGGAGGTGGCTTTTTTCTGGGGAAAGCTGCAGGAGAGCGGTGTTGGTTGAGAGTGGCAGAGCGCTGGAGCAGGCTGCCCGTGGAGTGTGAGGAACTACCTGTCTGGAGACATTCCAAACACACCTGTGTCACTGCGTGACCCTGCCTTGGCAGATGTAACCGATCTCTAGAAGGTCCCTTTTGATCCTGGCAGTTGGGTGGTTGTGTTTGGGGTGTTTCCTGCCCCAGGAGCAGAGGCTGGCAGGCTGTGTGCCATGTGCTGCTGGGGCACAGCTCTCCTGCAGCTGCTGTCAGGCGCTGTGTCCCCTGACAGGACATCTGTGGCAAGGGCCAAGGGGCTGCTGTCATCCAGCACCTCCTCTCCATGCCAAGGTACATTCTAAGGGCAGAGCTGGCACTTCTGCTGGCAGCACAGGACAGCTCATTTCCTGGTTTTGCTCTCCCCTAGGCAGCTTTTTACCCTTTCCACTAGATGCAGTGGAAAGGAGAGCCTTTAGGATCAAAGGTTGGCAGCATCTCAGCAGGTGGAGCTGGACTTTGCTTTGCAGTGTGGCTTTCCTCAGAGTGGAGGGAGCGGGCACAGGGCACTGATGTGTTGCCTTGAGGGATGTGCCCTACCCATCCCAGCTGGTGGCCCCAGGCAGTCTGCTGCACCATCTCCAGCCTGGCTCTTTCTTCAGCTTTGGTTGCCTTGGCTCGCTCAGGAGCAGCTTTCCAACGCTCAGCCAGCTCTGCAGCTGGGAGAATTTATGATGTCAGTGATGGAGACACTATCTTTTTATTCCGCCCCCCCAAAAATAAACCCTCTAAATTTTATGTAAACTTCAAGGAATTATTTGGGAATGAGAACTTGCATTGGATAACTCCTCATGTTGAAACCCAGGGCTGAATTTTGGCCAGAACCGCCCTTTTCCTGTAACTTAAGCCTGTTGTTTCCCTGTAGTGGCAGTGGCTGAAAATCCTGGTGATGTATCCCAACCCTTGGGAGGTCTGTGCCTGAGGTTATCCAGTGAGTTCCTTATTTCTCCAACATCCCAGGCTGCTTATTCCAGCTTGGGAAAGGGGGCTGGAGCAGAGCATGTGCTGGTGGACGGACAGTGATAATGGTGTTGTTGCCTGGCGCAGAACACCCCGTTCTTGCTGGCTCCAGTGTCAAGCTGGTGTGACTTGGAAGAGGTTACCCAGGCTGTCTGATAGAGACAGAACTGTTTATCTGTGGTAAAACCTCTTGCAAGAGCTTCCAGTCCGGTAAGCAGACTTCAGTAGTCCTTGAAAATCAGAGTATCCTAAACAAGCCTCTGTGACTGGCTGTGGAGCAGAGCACGTGAATCTGGGGGCTGCTGGCTTTCATACTCAGTCTGTTAGGGATGCACTGAAAAGTCCCATTCCCTGTCGTTTTTGTGCTCCTCGTGTCTGGCAATAAGTGCACTGGTTTTACAGCTCTCTGCTCGGGTCGTTGATTCCAGCTGAGAAGCTGCTGAGAGGACTCAGATCCATCCTTTAACCCTGTGGGTGACGTGGCCAACCCAGCAGGGCTGCTGGTCACTCCATTCTTCTTTGCCTGCTCTGAGCTCTGCCCCTTTGCCTCTTTCAGCGGCTCACGCCACATCTTGTGCAAGGAAAGTCTGTCCCCGGGCTGGCAGGAGGAAGCTGGATGGTTGCTCTTGAGTAATGTGTAACCAGCCTCTCCCAGCAGCCACTGAGCACCGTGACTTCTAGAGCAGTGACCTCTTTTTTGGTTGGCAGGCAGAAGGGAGGAGAAGTGTGATTTAGGTCACCCTGGTGGCCTGGCATCCCCCGTGACCTCACTGGTTGGTGTCACCCTGCCTCTTCACACCTGTGACCATGTCTGGTCACCTGGACTGCACCCCTGTAACCTTGGAGCGGGCTGTGCAGCTCGGGAGCTCAGCATTCCACGCACCTCCCTGTATCCTTTCCCTGGGTGTGGCTCTTTGCAGCGAGTTGAAGTGAGGACTGATAGCAGTGTCACCTCGGGGCATTGGCCTGGCCTGACCTCTGATGTCACAGCCAGCTCAGGTGGCCTGCACAGGGGGACACCCCACGACGATGTGAACCCTGCTGTGGGTAGGAGCAGGCTGGGGAAGTCCTGTGGCTCAAGAGTTTATGGAGACTTTTGGAGAGCAGATGCTAGGAGCTGCTGCCAAGCCAGGATGAGATGCTCTCCAGGTGCTCACCTCCCACCTGAGTGACAAGGATGCTTCTCAGGGGGCTGGTGCTGCACAGTTCCCAAGCTGGACCCTTTGGTGGGGACAAAGTTAACACTGTCCCTCAGTCTCCTGCTGCAGGAAGGAAAGCTCCATCCCCTGTCTGCCAGGGAGAAGGTGGCTCTGAGACAGGACATCCAGGTGTTTGCTGGAAGTCAGGCCAGCTCTGGAATCAGCTCTAGGGGAGAGCAGAGCCAAGCTGGTGACTGTTCCTGGGAGCGTTGTTCATGTGCAGGCTCCTCTGCCACCTGTCCTGGGAAATGGCTTCTCCTTTGCCCAAAATAGCCCCTGTGTTCTGCCAGCTTCTGCCTGTGTCCTTTGGCCTAGCTGGAGAGTCCCCAAGTCCCCAGGTCAGGGGGTGGCATAGATGGTCCCTGCTCCTGTGGGCTGACAAAGGCATGGAAATGTGCTCCAGCATTGGCATGGCTGAGCAGAGCTGCTGGAGTCTCCCGGCTGGGAAAAGCTGGGAGCTCTGTCAGACCTGTAGATCCACTGGGGAAGGGCAAAAGCTTGAGCATGGGTTTGCTTGGGGGCACCCAGCCTCTGCCAAGCCATGTGTTTGCTGCCTGCATCCTTGCTTTGTGCAGGGAAGTGTTTCTCACCTTCATTCCCCTCCTCCTGGGGCACCCCAGGTTTGTTTCTGTCATTGAGCAGCATCTTCCAGCACTGCAAGGAGCGGACCTGGCAGAGCCTTCCTTGGGTGTTGGGTGTGTTGGGAGTGGCAGCTCCTGGAGAATTGGTTGAACAACTTGTAGGGCCCTGCTGTTTGCAGGAGGAAGAGCCTGGTAGCACCAGCCCAGAACCATGGCACTGAACAGGGCAAATGAGCAGCACTCCTGGAGCATGTGGGACCATGCAGAGCTGACACCTGGGTGGACCACAGCACAAATAAGACTGGAGGTTCTCTGTCCTAGAGCTCTTCTTGTCTCCTTCCAGCCCCACTGGGTACAGCAGCTCCTGTCCTCCCTGCCCTGCTGCTGACTGCTTTTCTCTTCTGCAGAATCATCAGAGCTGTTGTCAGGACCTTCAAGTATTTCTTTGGCCTGAGGTTTGAGGTGAAGGGACTGGAGAACTTCAAGGTGGAGGGCCCTGCCATCATTGTGTCCAACCATCAGAGTGTCCTCGACATGATGGGTGAGGAGCTGGTGGGAGGGAAGAGAACATTTCTCCTGCTCACCATTGGGGGAAGTCCTGCTTGTTCCTCCTGGACAAGCAGCCCCTGGTGCAGCTTCCCCATCAGTGCTGGTTGTGGGAAGGGTCTCCTGTCACTCTGAGCAATCCCACACCTGTGCAGCACCCCAAGTTCTGCTGTCCTTGAGGTGCTGGCCCAGCATGTGTGCCAACAGCCCTGCTGGACTCCCTGGGGCTGGGGAATGACCCTCTGGGGTCTCCTTCAGCCACTTTGCCCCACTAACTCTGCTGTGTGCCAAGCCTCCTGCTCTCAGAAGCCAGGAAATAAGCAAGGCACCATCCTTGCTCAGCCTGGTGGCCCTGTCCTTGTCCTACCTGAGTGCAGGCAGGGGGGGTGACTGCTGGGTCTTGCCCTCTGCCATCCCATTAGGGCTGATGGAGATCCTGCCTGACAACTGTGTCCAGGTGGGCAAGAAAGAGCTGATCTACATGGGCAGCGTGGGGCTCATCATCTACCTCGGCGGAGTCATCTTCATCAACAGGAAGAGCACCAGCAGTGCCAAGATGGTGATGTCAGAGGTGGCCAAGACTATGGTGGCTGAGAACGTGAGTGTCACCGTGGAGCTGGGTGGGGTGGCACTGGGGGGGGATTGTGGCACTCCTGGTGCTGGCTCACCTGGAGTTCCAGCCACCTGCAGCTCTTGGCAGAGCTGGCTGGTGTCTCCCACCACTGCAAGTGGATTTCTGGAGCAGGGCCTTGTCTCTCCACATGCAGGTGAAGGTGTGGGTGTACCCAGAGGGCACAAGGAACTGCACTGGGGATTTGCTGCCGTTCAAGAAAGGAGCATTTCACCTCGCTATCCAGGCACAGGTAACGCTGCTTTGCCCCTGCATGGGAACCCTAAATGCTTTTGCAGTGGCACTGCACGCTGGTCATGCAATGTGTGGTTTGTTTGCTCTCAGATGAGCTGTGTTCCCAGGTAACACCTACTCAGGGAAACCACTGGGGTCAGAAGTGCTGCCCAGCAGCAGCCAAGAGCCTTTTCCATCCCCTCTGGGCATGAGCTGACCCTGGGCATGAGTGGCTGCAGACAGAGGAGAATTGCCCTGTCCTCTCTCCTGCCTGCCTCAGTCCTGGTCGCCTCTGGAGAGAGGAGTGTGAGGGACAGGGACACTTGATCCCTCTCTCCAGGCTTTCCTGGCAGCATGGCAGGGCAGTGCCTGTGCCCAGGGGTTCCTGGGGGCATGGCTGCAGCCCAGAGCTCACTCCTGGCAGGGAGCCCAGTGGGTTCTTTCCTGGGGAAGCCCAAAGCTGTCGATTCATTCCTCAATCCCCCAGGCTGCAATAGTGTAGTGGTGATTCAGGATTGTTAATTCTTGTGCTTTAGAGCAACATCTGGGCTTGCTCTGTGTGAAAATAGCTGCTGCCTCCCTGGCAGCCATATGGCAGCTCTTGGTATGTCTTTTCTCTCCAAAATGACAGCATCCACGAGCAGTTAGTGAGGGAGCAGGCAAACAGCTTCAGCCAGCCAGAGCTGTCTCAGGAGCAGGATGCTTGCCTGGGCTCAGTGCTGGGGCAGTGTGCCAGACATTGGGATGACTTGAGGCCTCAGGGGAAACTGGTTTCCCTGGGAGAGGTGTTAAAGTAGGGATTTTGGGAAAGGGAAGAGGTGCCAGCTGTCTCACTGGGTTCCTTTGGCCAAGCCCAGGGTGTAGTCTGTGCTGTGCCATCCCCATTCCTGCCTGGGTGATGCAGCCAAGGCAGAGCCTGGCAGCTGCTGGGAGGGAAGGATGTCATGGAGCTGGTCCCCACCTCTGCTACACCCCCCTGAGTCACCAGCTGTAGATCCTGGCTGTGTTACCAGCACTGGAACAACAGCTCTGCCTGCCCTCCTGGCCCTGTGTCTGTCTGAAGCTTCCCCAGGAGAAATTGATAACAACTGGTGACTCCTTTTCTTAGAAACTGAAAGCAGAGTAGCCACCCTGCCCCAGTCATGTGCCTGTACAGCAGGCAAGGCCTGTCAGAACAGGCAGCCTGCAGTGTTTGATTGCAGGACAGAAAATACCTGGGATTTGAAGCCTCACTTGGGTCAAGGAGGCCTAAAAGCCAGTGCTGAGTTGAGGCTGGAGTGGAACTTGGCCCTGGTTCCTTGAATTCCCCTGTGCCTTGACTTTTTGGGGAGTGGTTTTGATTCCATTTGATTGCTGATTGTTCCAGCCTTTGTTTGTGGGGCTGTGTGTGTGCCCTGTGCGTCTAAGAGCCAGGCCGGGTCAGCTCTGCTGTGTGGGATTTGCTGCCTGCCTCTGGCCTGCCCTGAGCTGCTGAAGTGCCAGTAACTCCTCATTTTTCTTCCTTTCCCCAAGGTCCCAGTGATCCCTGTGGTGTATTCCTCCTTCACCACCTTCTACAACCCAAAGACAAAGCTATTTACATCAGGTAACAAAGAGTCTCTTGGAGACAGGGTTGCTGTTGTCCCGTGTGGAGATCTGGCTCCCAAGGGTGTGGGAGGGAAGCAGAGCCAGGGTGAACAGGAGGAGCCCTGCTGGGAGATGTTTGGAGGGAGTTCAAAGCACTTGGCACCAGAGCTTGGGCTGGGTTAACTCAGGAAGGGCTGTAATTAAATACATTGAGGGATGTTTTCATTAAAAATTGGTTACCACCTCCTGCTCTGGGCAGGCTCTGGCTGGGATGGCAGTTTGGGGCACAGGGGGATTATTCTGGGTGGCACAGCTGTAACTCTGCCTGTGCCCCAGGGGTGGATGCCTGAAGCCCTGGGAGGAGGGGTTGAGGACTGTGCTGGGGCTGTCCAGGGTGGGGAACAGGGCAGAGAACAGAGCTCCTGTGGCATGTGGGTTTCTCACAGGCTCCTGTCTTGTCCCCAGGCAAAATCAAGGTGGAGGTTCTGCCTCCAATAGAGACCACAGGGCTGACGTCAGACGATGTCACCGACCTCACTGACAGATGCTTCAGCACCATGAGGGAGACCCTCTTCAGGCTGTCAGGCCGTCCAAGCCAGGCTAAGGACTCATCCTAGAGCCTTCTCCAGTGGTGTCACCCTGTGTTGGTGGCTGAAGGGACTTGTCTGTTCTTGCCAAATACTGAAGGAACTTCTTCTCCTCTGCAGTGATTTCTGACTCTTGGGAGCACTACGGACTGGCACGCACACAGGGTGTCAAGCCAGCACTAAGGTTCCCCTTTGAGTGGATTTCTCTTCATTTTCTCACTTTGAAATGTCTCCTTTCTCTGAATTTCTCAGGCATCAAATTTGTGCAACCAAAGGGCTCATGCAAGTGATCAGAGAGGCGAGTTCCCCCAGCTCTTGCACGGGGTGACAGCAAAAACCTGCCTGGAGCATGAGCTCTGCCTCGTGTGACTGTCCCTGCACCTGTGTTCCTGCAGGCTCAGCTCCTGCTGGCCTGGCCCTGTGATGTCCCAGGTGGAAACCACCAGGCACCAGTTTGTATCAGCACAACCTCGATGCTTAAACAGGGCTGAGAACTGGCTGAAAAATCCAGATTTTGGCTTTTCAGCAGCACTTAGGAGTGTGGTGTCCTCCCTGGACAGCACTCCCACCCGCCAGTGGGACTCACGGGCCTGTCCCCTTGAGATGTCCTTGTGTCACAACAGCGTCACGCTGGGAAGCTGCTGCCAGCTCCCTGCCGTGGTGGTGGCTCAGCCCGGTCACGTCGCGGTGCCTGCAATGCCCCTCATGAAGGCAAAGGGCTGTGTCGCGCTCGTTTTGTCACTTGTCATGGTCAGCACTGGCCGAAAGATGGTGCCTGTCCCGCGTCTCTGCTCGTCTGCGAGGCGGAGCTGCCGCTCTCCAAGGCCTGTAAAACCCTCGCGGAGCCACAGGGTGGGTGAGCTGCAGCTGGAACGGGGCTGGGAAGGCTTGCAAGGCTTCAGCTCCCCCTTTGGGAGACATAAACCCCTTTCCCAGTCAGGTAAAAGGGGTTTCCCTGCGCTTTGGGGTGATGGACCAACAGAGCTCCCGGATCCCTCACCGGGAGCTGTGGAATGTTGATGCCCTCGGAGGCTGGGTCAGGTCCAGGGTTCCTGTAGCTTTAGCTCTGCTGTTCATGGCACAGGGGACCTTGGGATAAACCACCTGGGGCTACTCAGGTAACCAGCACACCCAGCTGCTGCAGCCTGCATTGTGGAGTTGTGTTTGTCTGGCATTTTGGGGCTAAAGCCTCAGCTGGGAAAAGCAGGGAGCTCCGTGGAAGGAGCCTTTGGTGCTGCCAGGGGCTTCATTGGAGGGGCCTTACAGTACAGACTCAGGGGATGGGAAGAAGGGTCGGGGTGGGAGGATGGGGAAGCAAACCAGCACTTTGTGAGAGTGGCAGATAAAGGGCTGTCATAGAGGGTTTAACCCAGGAGGGCCCTGAGAGGGCTCCTGGGGAGGGGAACCATGTCTGACTCCTCCTGGGAGGAGGGAGCAGTGCCTCTGTGTGCAGTTGTCTGCTGTTCACTTTTAATTGGGCTGAGAATGTTATGTGCTTTACAAAAAATCAAGGAAAAAAAAAAAAGAAATTACACCTTTGGTTATTTAAATAAAGACGCCTCTTGGTCTTGTGTGGGGGCTGAGGGAGGAGGATGTGGGGTGCTGAGCCCTCAGCACTTGCAGTGGGTGGGTTTGGTGATGGAGGGGCAGGGGTGTCCTTGTTCCCAGCCTGTGCCCCCCAGGCAGTAGGGCTGTTTTCACCCAGCCTCACTGCTGAGGCACCATCCCAAATCTGGGGCTCCTGGAGAGCAGCACAAGAGCTGCAGGGATGAGCAGCCATCTTTGCAGCACCTTTACAGGCACATGGGGCACCTTTCCCCTATTGTGACACCGGGCTTGGGGCTGCAGGGACTTGTCCCCACCTTCTCCATGTGACAACAAGCACAGGGAGCATGGAGAGGCAGCTGCCCTGCCTGGCCAGGTCTGTGTTCCACAGAGCAGCCAGCACAGCCAGCCCTGTGCCCGCTGCTCCCTGGGAGATGTTATCCCAGGATAATGCTAAGGAAAAGTCAGGTGAAGCTGAACAGGTCACACACAGCCAGTCTGGCACAGCCAGACACTCATGGCACGAGGTAAGGCATTTATTTGTTGCCTCTCCAGCTGGGAGAGGGCTCAGAGTCCAGTTTGGAAGGAACTGGGTGACCTTTGGTGAGGTGAGCTGGAAGAGAGAAGGATGGAGAAGCTGATGGGAGCCCAGCCTTCTCCTGCTGCCCTGTGCCTTCCTGTAGATGGTGTGCCTTCATCCCCAGCCTGGGGCTGGAGAGGGAGATCAGAGCTGTGGATGCACTCAGCTTGCTCCAGGCACTCTGCTAGAGTTCGTTCTTGCAGGAACCTGGGAAGATTGGGGAAAAAAAAATAAATTCAGCAAGATAAATTCAGTCATTAGCCTGGCTTTGCTTTGTGTCTTTCCCAGGCAGAATGAGACCGACCTGAGCCTCTGGGAATGTCACCCACACTTGCTGCTTTCCTTTTGCCAAACAACCCCAGGCTGGCTCATCCCCCACACTCAGGAGTGTCACCCTCACATTCCTGGCCTGTCACAGCCCTTGCCTGGGCCCTGTGCGCAATGTCCCCACATCCAGTGACAGTGACAGTCTGTGCTGGATCAGGGGTAGTTTAGACCTAGAGGGGCCAAAATCATTATGGCTTAAAGAGCTCTGACCTGGTGCCTTCTGCTGATGGTTTAAAGAAGAGAAAATGGGGTTTTTTGGTCATTGCACACATCCCCAGTGAGCAGTTAATTGGGGAGTGCAGTTGTAGGGTAGCATTCAGTTGGGAAATGCTCCACTGGGCATGGGTGAGTAACTCCAGGGGATGCCCTGCAAGCCCCAGAGCTTGCTGGAGTATGACAGGACAGCTTTGTGTCCTACAGGGACTTGCAAGACCATGAAAAGAGACAAAAACAGGTTTTGCTTGCTGAGACAGACTTGGCAGAAATTAATTTCGGGACTTTGGAGTCATCCCTTGGAATGAATCCATGTTACCTTGTGATGCTGCTCACATTCCTCTGAGCTGTCACTAATAATATGTGCAGGGCACTACTAGAAAACTCAGCCTGCTGGAACACTCAGTGGTTCTGGTAATTACCCCTTTCTGAGATGGTTTTTAAGTGTCTATTTGGAGCTACTTTGTCTTCAAACAAGTTCTTTGAATTCTTTTTCTCTCTCAGCCATTACTGCAAGCACTGAACTGGGACTAGATATGCCCTGAACCAGTTTCTCCTGAGTCTTTCCAAGACTCAGCAAGCTGCCGTTGCACACCCCAGCCATGCCTAGTTTCTGGAATTATTTAATGGGAAAATGAGCTGCAAAGAGCTGCCTATCAGAATTAAAGAGTTCAGATGGTTGTGTTCTGCTTGGAGTCAAGGCGAGCACCACAAGGGACCTGAGGGGATGCTGTCCCTCTGTGTGGTGGGGACACCAGGCAGGACTCCCCACCTCCAGCCATTTCACACATGACAGCTCTCACTGGGCTCCCTTCCTCACTTTGCTACTTCAGAGACCCTCTCTGGTGCCCTTACTGGTCTGTAAACTTCCAAAAGAAATGCCTAAAACTTCCCAGGCTCATAAATCTGCCAACTTCTGCACGCTCCCTAAACTTCCCTGATTGACTTTTTGGACTGTTAATTTCCTAAGAGCTGGGGGTCCTTTCCTAAGGAGCGAGTTATCAGGAAGGGACAGCAGCTGTGAGGTGCTGCCTGCAACACAGTGACCCACTGCTCCCAGTGCCTGCCTCAGCTCTGCCCCACAGCCACCTCTCCATGTGCCAATCCTACAATTTCTGGCTGCTACAAGGGCACTCAGATGGTGCAGCCATAGAAACAGCTTTGAAATGAAGCTAATGGGCTGTTTGTGTTCATCCTTTATTAATTACAGGCTGCCGAGCTTGAGGCAGACCCAGATTAACAGTGGCATATGTGTTAGTGATCTCCCTGGCCCACATCTGCTCCCCGTGGCCAGGATGGCTGCAGGGGGATCCTTCCCTGCTGCTTTTTCCAGACACTTACAGGTCTCCAGCCGCTCCTCCAGGAAGGAGATCTGCTCGCTCAGGGAGTCGATCCTGTCCAGCTGCTGGAGGGAATGGGACAGGCGGCTGATGGGGTCTGCACCGACATCCTCCAGCGGCATCAGGTTGTGGAAGGGGGCCAGCACCAGCTGGAGCTTCTGCAGGGAGAAGGGGAGCTGTGAGTGCATCCCCCCCGGCCAGGAGGACCACCCGGGGGGATGCAGCACCCACCAGGGAGGGCTCAAGGGGCTGCGGTTGTGTTCAAAGGGCTGGAAAAGCCGCGGTGTGGGCGCTGCCGGCGGCGGGGAGCACAGCTGGGATTGCTGCCTTGGATGTTAAAAATAGAGCCGGGGAGGAGGGAAACCCTGGCTGCAAACAGCCCCGGGTGGGAGCTGGCTGAGAACAGGGCAGGGGGATGTGCTGCAACTCGCCTGCTCCAGCGCTTCCACTCTGCTCCTCAGGTCCTTCATTTCCTCCTTCATTTCACTGGAGGGACCTGAAAAAGTGACCGAGAGCACTTCAGTGAGTAAAAGCCCATTGCCGAGGTGAGGTGGAAACTGCTGGGGAGAAAAACATGGCTGCAGGGCTCTGGCCAAACTCTGCTTTCCACCCCCAGGGATCCCTGCTGGGATCATCCCCCAGAGCATCAGCTGGCGTCCAGTCCAGCTGCTAAAGGCACAGGCTGCACCTGCAATGAAGTGGGGAGGGTCTCAGGCAGTGGGGCGATGTTAAAGGACAAGAGATCTGGTGGATCCTGGCCTTTCGTTGCCAAAAAACACCCAGCTCTCCTCTGTGCTGTGGTGGGAACATGGGATTGTCCCTGCTGAGGGCCCTGGGCAGGGATAGAGGCAGGCTGTCCCAGATGTTTGCTGCGTGATGCCCGTGCTGGCCACAGCGCATTATTACTCACGGTACGAGTTTGAAGTGTCACAGCGCGTACCAAAAGTAATAATGGGCCGTCACCAGCGGCGCCCGCCGCTCCTCGTGGCTCCGGACCTGCCCTGTGGGAATGAGGATGATGATGATGGAGAGAACAGACACATCCCAGACACCTCCAGCCACGGCCAGGCCCTGCCACCCTCACAGATGGATTTGTGCTCAGGGGGAGTTGTTTGGGTGGGAGAAGCACTGGTGGGTCAGCAAGAATAAAGCTGAGGGGTTCTGGCTGTTGTCCCCTCTCCCATCTCCTGTGATGCTGAGTGAGTCCCCTCAGCTCCCACTGCAGGCCCCCAGCAGCTGGGGCTCAATATGAGGACGGGTTACCTGCTTGGCTGGAGGTGTCTATCCCAGGGGCTGGCACCAGGGGCTGGCAGCCCTTGGCATCGGCAGCGAGGCTGAAGCCATCCCGGCAGGCACAGTGGAAGCTCCCAGCTGTGTTGATGCAGAGCTGGCTGCACCCGTGGCTCTGGCTGGCACATTCATCCATGTCTGGAACACAGGAACAGCTCAGTGAGGAGGGGGACAGGTGGCTTAGGCACAGGGGGGCTGCAATGAGTGCCCCCCAAGTGAGCTGGTGTTTGATCCGGGCACGGCTCTGGGTGTCTCAGCACCACCAGTGTCTGGGACAGCCCTGGATAAACCTGGGCTAAGATGGAGGGGGTCTGGCCTCCTCCTCTCCTCCTGCTCCCCCCACAGCACAGCCAGAAGTAAAAGCTGTGGTCAGAAATCTGTGGTCAGAAATGTCCCAGCTCTGGCCAGGCGGGCGCAGGCAGTGCTCAGCTCTCATCCCGGATTTATGGCCAGGGTTTTGGTTCCAGCCAGCTGTGGCGAGGAGCTATCAGCCTTTCAAGTGTGTACAAAACCCAGTAACCTCTCCTCACACGGGGGAGTTATTAAAGCTGTTCCCACAAAGCAGAAAGAGCTGAAGCGCTTCCCACGCCCGGGCAAATCTGTTTTAGGCAGTGGGAAAATCCTTTACCCCGGAGCCGGAGCTGTCAGCGATGGGCTCAGCCCTGCCTGGCCCAGCATGGGTCAATGCCACACGCTCCTCCTCTGCCTTCCAGGAGGCTGGAAAGCTGGGAAAAGCTGGGAAATGCCATGGCAGGGGTTTACAGCCCTGGTGTGCACCATGCTCCCCAATTTCCCAGTGTTGTGAGGAGCACTGGGCTCTTCCTGTGCTGGAGAGGAGCCTGGACATCACCAGGTTTCCCCTCCACCCCCGGATATTTTTGGTTTCTGGATTTTCAGTCTCTGCAGTAAAAGGGCGTTTTAGTTTACAGCAGGAGTTTACAAAGCCTGGGAGGGATGATCACGAACACACGACCTCAGGCCGGCCCCACAAGGGCTCTGTGCTGCACGGAGGTTTTTGCTGGTGTGCTCACAGCTCTGCTCACACTGACCCAGCACGGAGCAGCAGGCAGAGAAAATGGGGATGCCAGAGCTGCACAGGAGGGCTGGGAGCACTGAGGCAGCCAAAGGGAGGTCAGACCTCCCCTGGGAGTCACACTTCCCTGGAATAGGTGTGCACGTGTGTGTGCAGAGGGACAGAATCAGACGTGGCCCAAGGTCTGATAGAAACCACAGTGCTGGTCCCTGTCCCCCCCTTGAGGGGCTGGTGTAGGGAAAAGGACATCCAGAGCTCCATGGCAGCTGGGGTGCTCCCAGGAGAAGCTGTGCCAGCAGCAAAAGGGGACAGGTGTGACACAGGGAGCAGGGACAGGGGGGACATGGTCACTACCTGTCTGGCAGGCTCTCCCAATCCAGCCAGGGGGGCAGGAGCATCTCCCAGGGAAAGTGCAGCTCCCACCATTCTGGCACGGCTCCCAGCAGAGAGCTGTGAGAGGGAACACCAGCACAGCATCACCCAGCGGCTCCAGGGGTCCCCAACTCCCTCCCTCCCTCCCACCCCGGGTGTGTGCACACCCCAAAACACACCAGCACCACACGTGGTTGAGTTGCCCGAGGGGAATAGGGCTGAGGATGAGTGGAAGGAAGAGGAGCTGGAAAGGAGCTGAGGGACCTGCAGGCAGCAAAGATGGGAAGGAGGAGGGAAACAGGCAGCAGCAGTCCCTGGTACCACACTCTGAGCTCATCTAGAGACAGATGGGCTGCTGCTGTGGTTTGCATTTGTTGCCTCCTGAAAGCTTTTCTCATCCATTCCTGCTGATTTAGATGGGAAGGGCTTATTCATTTTATTCATCCTCTGGTAACTATAAAGGTAATAAGTGATCCCTAAGGGAAAAGGCCCAAGAGGCAGCAGAGAAAAGCTGGGAATTAATCAGATATTGAACCACATTTGGCTGTGGTGCTGAAAATTTAACTCAGGGAGAATCCACCTGACAGGCAGAGGGTTGGTAAATGAGAGATGTGGTCCTGGGGCCCCCTCCAGGGACACGAGGGGTCTGGGGATGGGCAGTGGCACCGGGGTGACCCAGCAGCTCCTTACCTCTGTTACAGCCCAGTCTGTGGCCGTTTGCTCTGCTCCAACCAGGACAACACGAGGCCGTGGGCTCGGGCAGCTGCCTGTACCTCTGCCTGTAGGCAACCCTATAGATGGTCCTGCAAGACAAAGATGTGCTTAGCCGGGTGCCCCAAACCCACATCCTGCTCCCACAGCACCTCAGGGCGCTCCCAGGAGCTGGGATCCCCATCCCTGTGGATGAAGCAACATCTCTGGTGCCACAGCCCCCCGTGGCAGAGGCAGGAGGGCTCACCTGTAGGTGCTGCAGAGGCGGTGGCCCTGGCAGGTGGTGAGGTAGGGCTGGTACACGGGCTGCACGTGGGACTCGGCGTGGGCGCTCAGGCGGCTCGGCGGCCCCGCGGCACAAACCCTGCGGCTGAGCACACGGGGGTCAGTCCCACAGCCAGGACACGGCCCCAGGACACGGCCAGGACACGACCCCAGCTCCCCTCCCCGCACAGGGCTAGTGGCCTGGTTGCCCCACAGTGACCTGGGAAGCCACTTGAAGCTGTTTTGGGTCAGTGACACAACTCTGAGCGCTGTGAGTGGCTCGGGCGCTTCCTCCCTCGTCCCGGGGGAGCAGTTGGGACCCAGATTTAGGGATGATTTACTCATTGCATTAATTGTCTCCCTTCCCCTAAAATCACTCCCGTTCTGGGTGGATCTTTTCCTTTCTGAGACTTTTGCCTTCCTGAAACAGATGCTCCTGTGGTCACCAAGAAATTAATGATTTCACAGGAAGGGTCAGGCTCACCGCAAAGAAAATAGAGGTTGGATAAAAGACACTCCCCAGCCTTCCTAAGATAAGTGTTATCCAGTCAAAAACTTTCCCAAGATTAACAGCCAAAGTGGTCTTGGTTAAACATCCTTTTTTTTTCAACAATTTCCAGCCCAAGCAGGTCAGTCCCACTGAGAAACCCATCTACTTGTCTCAGCCTCCCAGCTCAATTAGAAACTAAAATAAAAAGCCTGGGAATTAGCATGGACATCAGATGGCTTCCATTAACTCCAGAAAACTCCTCTCAGCCTCATGATTAATGTTATAGAAGATGCAATACTTAAATGGCAATTGTTTGCTTTGTGAAACTTAGAATAAAGTTTTAGCTGCAGCCTGTGCGTGTGAGCGAGGAATTCAGCTGTGGTTTCAATCCTGGACAGAATGTGAAAGGTTTGGTGCTGGAGGAGCATTTCAGTGTAAAAACAAACTTTGTAGAAAATGTGAGCTGTGTCTGGGGGAGGGTTTTGAGCTCCAGCTCCTCTCGGCTGGGGAAGAAACTGGGGCCCTGAGCTCTGGGCTTGCTCAGACCCAGCAGGAGCTGAACTGTGCCTGCCCAGGCTGTGCTGGGATCCTGGGAGTTCTCCCAGACCCATCTCCCAGAAAAAAAAGGGAAGGGGAATTGCTGGAGCCTCCAGGACCACAGGCCCCAGCAGCATCCTGGGGAGCACAAAGCACAACCTGGGGCTTTCCAAACCTGTGTCCCTGGGTGTCCATCAGAGCTGGGAGCTGCATCCTCCTCTGATGGGAGCTGCATCCTCTAATGGCAGCTTGTTCACAAGGCTTGGTGCATGTGCTAGCAGGATTTCACACTTATTTTCATGAAGGATGTGCTTGAAAGAGACAGTAATAACTCCTGAACAGCTCAGGGCCTGAGGAGTTTTTGACTCTCCTGGACAAAGAGCATCTTTGTGTCCCTGCGTGGAGTTAAACAGAGCTGGGACATTCCCTCTGAGAGGTGTTTTAGCTTCAGTGAGAAAGCAAACAACCAGCAATGAGCTGCTGAGCCTTTTTTTCCACCTCCTCACCAGCCCAGAGAGCCACACGGGCTCCCCCAGAGAGGATGTGCCTTGCCTTGATGGGTGGAGAAGTGCAGACAAATCAGGGCCTTACCCTGCCTGGACAAAGCCCTCCGTGCTGGTGGTGCTGAGGATGAGGAGGAGTCCCCAGAGGAGGCAGCCAAGGCTCTGCATGTCCTGCTCTTCCATGGGATGTGCTGGCTCCTACTGCATGGCTCTTCCTTCAGTGGGGATCCCTGCAAGCAGGAGAGCAGCACTGTGAACGTGAGGAAATTCCAGGGAAAAATTCTTCACTCAAAAGAGTGATTGGGCACTGGAATGGTCTGCCCAGGGAGGCAGTGGAGTCATCATCCCTGGATGTGTTTAAAAAAAGACTGAATGTGGCACTCAGTGCCATGGTGTTGATGAAGAGGTGATGAAGATGAAGGACTTGATCTCAAAGGTCTTTTCCAAGCTAGCTCATCATGTGATCCTGGGATTCTATGAGGTGACCCTGCTCAGCTGGTGACATCCGACAGAGGTGTGGGGACAAACCCCCAGCAAGGTGGGAGCTGCTCCAGGCACACACCCACCTTGCACCGCTCCTCTCATCAATATTAATTCAGGAATTATTCCTGCTTTACCTCTGGAGATGTTCTCAGGGCACCAGGGGCTGTGCAGTTGTGTGTTGAGGGGCAGGGAAGGGACATATTCTGCGTGAAACTCGCTGCCAGTTCCAGGCAGCGAGGGCAAAACAATGGCCCATCATTTCTTAATGCATACAGCATTGTAAAGCTGTGCTTTCCCACCACATGAAACACTGAAATCTGATCTCCCTCTCTTTAAAACACAAATTCGTGACAGAGAGAAGTGCTGTAAGGGCCATATGTACCATCTGCAGGGTTGGTTCTGAGGCACAAACCGAGAGGTTTTGATTTTCTAGCAGAGGACAAATAAGAAACAAGGCTGAAGAGGGTCAGTAACAATATCCAATTTAAACAATATCTCATTTAAACAAACCACTTGGCCTCCGGATGGCAGCAGCTGAAGGAGAAAGAAATTAAACCCACCTTAAACATGCACCAATTAAAGAAAGAATCAGACCTGATTAGACTTTCTGAAAGGTGAGGCTACACAACAAAAAACCTCCTTCTGAGACTGTAGATATGGTGAGCTGCAAATCAACTTTCTAAAATCCCCACGTGCTGTCAGTGGGATTGGACTGGAAAGTTGCAGTTTGATCCCCAAACCCCATTGGGAAATCCCAACTCTGAGATGGGTTGTTACAAATAACCACAGCAAATCTGCAGACCCTGCAGGTCTCCAAGGCAGCCAGGATTGTCCTTTCCTTGGTGCAGAAGAAGAATCTGAGGCAGGGAGAAATGGAGATTCACATCTGGAGAGAAACCAGCCTGGTGCCCTCTTGCTCCTTAATATCAAATGTCAAATATCAAATATCCCAGCAGATTTCCAGCCCTGAGGATGGAAGGAGGATTTTGGTGCTTTAGAGCCTATAGTCCTCCATTCTCCTCCAAATACAGCAATTAGTTTAATTTCCTAATGATGAATTTATGGGACCTCCACCATCAGGAAAGCAAATCTTGCTTGTCCCGCAGGAAAGATTTTTAAAAATAGTGAAGAAGCTTTCCCTCTCCCCAGTCCTGCTGGAGACATTCCAAGGACACTGGTGTACAGACACACACCAACTCCCCTTTGCTCCCTCACCCAGCTTTTCCCAGAGCTATACTGGGACACAAAACTTCCCTACAATCCCAGATCCTGGGCTCCTGAAGTCTGGAAGTCAAACTCTGCCAACCATCTCCATCCTCCCACAGGATTCCCGTGGCTGCCATGGGAGCTTTCCTTGTGGGGACGGCAAGAAACACAGAGCCTAAAATACAGAGAGTTTGTTTTTTCACTTTGAACTGGAGCAGCTCTGCCCCTACCTCGAGCACTCAGAGGATCCCTCTGGGTCATTAAATTCTGGTTGCTTCATACCAGAAAAAGCTGTAAAAGTAGAAAATATGATAGTCTAGACTTGTCTTCTTTATGGGTTTATGAAAATCAACCTCTTTAAAGCTGCTGAAGATCCTCACACCTATTGCTACCATGCTTTTTTAAAGCACGGAACTTAAGGGGGAAAAAAAATATGTTTAAGAAAAAAATAAATACTTTTTTTGTCTCTGCCTTTCAAGCCTCTCAAATGACGAGGTGAAGCCCGGTGGTCTGACAAGTGGAATTATGTCTTAGGGGTCAGCAAACCCTCCTTGGCTGACCACGTGCTCCTGCGACTCTGGAGGTCCCCGTCCCACCAGCCAGAACCATGTCCAAAATCCTCCTAAATTCCCAAAATTCTGCTCTTGCCTCACCTGCCACAGCAACTGAGGGGACACACAACCCACAGCGCGGGTGAGCAGCACTTTCTCCAGCTCTGCCCACGGAACCGAGACTGAAACTCCAGCAGGAGGAATCGTGCTCTGGCTGCGAAGGGATGAGAGAATCCAGCCCCTGGCAAGGCTGTGATGACTCTCCCGGGACGGCCACGGCTGCACTTTTCCAGACAGCCTGGCCTGGTGGTGCAGGTGAAACCGCGGCTCCAAACCTGGCCTGTGCCCCCAGAGCCGAATCCTCCCGGAGAGGGTCAGCACCGGCCGCAGGGGGATGGATTCTCCCTCCCGGATACCTCCAGCTGTTCCCTGCGCGGGCTGGGATGCGGTACCGCGGGATGGAGCGGGACACGGGCATGGTGACACCGCGGACGAGGACTGTGGCACTGTCCGGCGGGGCACTGGGACACAGGGACCCCGGGGACACCGTCACCATGCAGGGAGCCCGGACCGCCGGGGGCTGCGGGGATGCGGATAGCCCGGGGGGGCTGCAGTTTCTGCAGGGACCTGGGTACTGCGGGGGCTACGGGTGTCCCTGGGGGGCTGTGGGTGTCCCCGGGGGGCTGTAGGGACACGGGTGTCCCGGGGCTCGGCAGGGACACGGATGTCCCGGGGGGAAGGACAGGGGTGTCCCCGGAGGGGCTGTAGGGACACGGATGTCCCCAGAGGGGCTGTAGGGACACGGATGTCCCCGGGGGGAAGGACAGGGGTGTCCCCGGAGGGGCTGTAGGGACACGGATGTCCCCAGAGGGGCTGTAGGGACACGGATGTCCCCGGGAGGCTGTAGGGACACGGGTGTCCCCGGGAGGCTGTGGGGACACGGGTGTCCCGGGGGGAGGCAGGGACGCGGGTGTCTCAGGGATGCTCCCCGCGGCCGCAGCAGCCCCAGCCCCTCTTCCCCGGCTCTTCCCGCTCCCCACCGCCCCAGGCTCCCCCCCGGCCGCCCCTCGCCCTGCGGTACCGAGCCCCGCTCCTCCGGCACCCCGGTCCCTCCCCGCCGGAGATGCGGCCGGACCCCCCCGGCCGTGCCGAGCCCCGGGCGGTGCCCGCCGGGACTCACCGGTGGTGGAGCCGCGGAATCGCCGGCGCGCCGCGGCCCCCCGCGCATTTCCTCCCCCGGCCCGAGCCGGTCCCTCCGCCCCGGCCCAATGAGCTCCCGGCGGGGAGGAAAGCGGAGCCTCCCGGCCGGGGGGAAGCGCCGGGGCCCGGGGATCTCCGCCTGCCCCCGCCCCGCCGGCCCCCGCCGGCCGCCACCTGCCCCCGGCTGCCCGGGACACGAGCGGGGACAGGGACAGCACCGCCGGAGCCATCGGGGGAGTCATGCGGGGACACGGCAGGACCCCCCCCGAGACGCTCCGCCCGGGGTGAGGGAACGACATTTGGGTAGCGTCCCGAATGTTGTCGCCGCTCTGCCCCAGATGGAGACAGGATTGAGGGGGACCCCTGGCCTGGGTGGATCTGGAGCTTTCTCTGGTGACCCCAAGGCAGGATGAGCCCCCAGCCCCACAGCCCAGCCCCAACTGCGAGGACACGCTGGGCCCCCCAACACCCCCACCCTTAGGGGTGTTCAGATTCCCCGGGGGAATGGTCCATCACCTGTGCAAATTTAATTCCCTTTACTCAAAGTTACTGTCCTGGTCCGCACTCCCCACCATGAGCACAGAGGATTTTAGGAGGAGACATCCCCTCCCTAGCTTAGAGACCTGCTCCAGACCCTCCCGCCGTGCCCGTTAATCCCCCTGAGCTCATTCCAAAGCCTTGCAGGAACCGGTGATGAACCGCCAGGTCTCCAGCAAACCATAAAGGATGCTTAAAGAATTCCTTGGAAACCTCCCCTGCTGCAGAGGGACTCTGCAGGGTGACACCCAGGGCTCAGCCCAACACCTGCCCCGGGACAGCTCGGGCAGCCCGAGCCCAGCTGCCTACAGGCTTCTCCTCTTAAATGCCCGGTTATTTATCAAAGCGGCTCGGTTCGTGCCAAATTGCCACTTGTTTTGTCTACATTTTTGTCTGGAAAATTAGAGCACAGAGGGTTATTGTTTCTCAAATGACTTAGGCGCCTGCCCATGCACAGAACCATTCTTAAAGATAGCAGGGATCTGATGTGCAAATGAATGGCAGGATGCAGCCCCCCGGGAATATTTGTTCCCATTAAGCCCTGTAAAGTTTTTGAAAACATGTAAGCAGTTTAAAGGAAATATTTACCCGTTCAACAATAATGGCTCCAAGAGAACAACTGAGATCACTGGCCCATCCCCTCTATTTCCTCAGGGGTATTCTGGGGCTGCTGATGGGTCTGGAGCTGCCTCGGGCCGTGCTGAACCCTCTCGGGAAGCTGACGGGTGCTTGGGGCTGTCAGTGTCAAAGGAGCTTCGGTGGGATCCTGGTTGAGAAGGGAACAGAGGGGAATCCTCTCTGATGGAGATGGAGATCCCTCCCAGCAGCAGGGGAAGGTTTGCTGGTGCTGGTGGAAGTGCAGCTCCGTGTTGCACAGCATCTCACATGGATTTGTTCACCCTCTGGACCCATCCTACCTCTGGGGAATGATCTCAGCTCCCTTCATTTCATCAGCACAGGCAACTTCTCCCAAGAGCCTTGGGAGCACAGTAATTAACTTGTTACACAGAGAGTGTTATTGGGTTTTTTTCTGGTGTACAGGGGAGATGAGCAGAGCCTGAATTATTGTCTAATAATTACAAAATACGTGTGGAAGCCACAGCTTCTCTGTGTGGCCACACTGAAAGCACAGGACCTCATTTTGCAGCCGAGACAACTCACCTCATCCACAGTGCTCCATCAGGTGTCCTGGGCAGGGATCCTTTGCTTAAGGAGCATCTTGGTTTCTCCCTGTGAGGACAGACAAAGCCCAGTGTTACATTTCCTTTGTCAGGCAGGCAGAGAGCAGTGACCCAGCCCTTGCCCGGGATGGACCTGGTGTTCCCTGGACACTCCCAAAGACCCCTGCAGAGCGGGGTGGAGGGTGAGAGCAGGGTGGTGGCCACCCTGTGGCACTGAGCTCACACCGCGGGTGTGACAGGCACAGACACTGTCACACCCATGGCAGGGCATGAGGAAACCCATCCCCATCCCACAGTGGGTGTTTTAGGAGCATCCCATGGCCCTGATCCTCCCTCACCTTGCTGTGATCCCAGTGGGGATCCAGGTGGAACCACGGTGCCTTTGCACCTTTTAGGGCTGAGCAAGCCAGGGGATGAACAGGGGCTGAGCAGAGCAGGTTTGCTGAGCTGGATCCATCCCCGCCAGCAGCTTTGCCAGTGTTCAAGGCTGGGATTTTCCAAGAGCCCAGGAGAACAGGAGTGCACCTGGCACACTCTGCCAGGTGTATCCAAGCTGAACTTCCTGATTTCTGATCCCATCTGCCATTCCCCAACACTTTTTTTACCATTGCGATCTATTTTAACATTACACTCTATTTTACCATTACACTCTATTTTACCATTTACCCTCGTTTAAGGACAAACATCCCTCAATGCCCCCGAAACCTTTGCATGAATCCTTGGGATTCCAAGTGCAAATCTGATGGTGAGGAAGGGGATGGACTCATCCTTCAGCTCCTCACAGGACACCACCACACAGCACAGGACTGAGCACGCTCCTTCCAGGGACTCCACTGGTGCCTTCCCAGCAGCAACTCCCTAAGAGTGCACTGAGCATTTTAAAAAACTGCCAGAATTTTAATTGCAGAAAGTTTCCTTCCCAGTTCCATTTATTGGGTCATATCTTTGCTCCAGCAAGTGCCCGTGTCAGCTGCTAAAGAACTGCATACAGCCCATTAAAAGGGCATTTAATCCTCCACTCTCAGGGAGGGTTCTGTGTCTCCTGTGCTAATATTCATTATGCTGGGAGGGAAATCCCCCAGGACAAGGCCTGGCAAAGTTCCCTTGGAAGCAGAGGAGTTATGCCAGCTCAGAGTGGGGGAAGATCACATCTGCTGGCACTGTTAATGTCAGTGTGATGAGCTCCTGACAAAGGCAGCAGGGGATTTTGGCTCCTGCATGAATTCAAAGTCCTCCCTTGCCCAATGTTTTACATTTTTCCCCCACAGCTTTCTCCCTTGCACACCAGAAATGCACTCCCACGACATCTAATATTAATGCTTGTCTCCAGGCCAGGGAAGAAATGTTTCTGCCCAACCTCCCTCTTAGATTCAACAACGTCAAAACCTCTTTGTGTCCCTCTGGTTTTACCACCAGCGTGAGCAGGGAGGGACAGTGAGTGCTGGCCCCGAGCAGACATCAGGCTGAGCACCAGGCTGGTGAGAATTTCACCCACCTCCCAAATTCCTAGAGCCTCCCAAACCCACTGCACCTGCCTGGGCATCCAAAATCCCCCTGAGAGCATCCGTGGTGGAAGGAAGGCTGGAAGCTCTTCCCTGTTTGGTAGGAGAGCTTGGAGGGTGGGAGGTATCTGGGGCGTGAAAAAGGAAGGATTAACAATGGAGAATTAATAGATGAGCATTAAAGCCCCACATCAGGAACCTGCTCTTTAGAGAGGAGCACTTCCAGCCCCTCACAGAAAACGGGACGTGCCCAGGCACACGAGCTGTCCCCAAACTGGAGTGACAGATGGACACGGGGACACAGGCAGGAGAGTGACACACATAGAGATGCAAAATTTGCAGCCCCCACAAGCCGTGGCTGACCCCATACCTGCGGTGCACAATGGGCTCTCACTGCTCTCCACGGGGGTCTGGCACAGAACTGGAAGCAAAAGGGAATTTTTGGTGCTTCTGAACCAAAAAAAAAAAAAAAAGGGAAAAAAAGGAGGAATGGCTTTTGCTGTTCTAGGACAAATTCTTCTGCTCAGGCTTTTCATGAGGATGTTTGTAAACTTTACACTCCTTCAGTTTAAGCTTTGGAGCAGCCCCTGCTCTGCAGAGCTCGGTGAGGAAAATGACCTCCCAGTATTCTCTCCTGGCCCATATTGTTCTGGGCTGCGTCAGCTGCACACCAGCTATCTCAGTGGAAATCTAGAGGAGTCCACTGATGGCAGTGGGATAAAACCAGGTCAAACCAAGAAAAGGACTTGACCCATAACTCTCGCTCTGTTGTCATCAGTGGCTCAGGACTCTGCATATTAAAAACAAGACCCGAGCCCCCCAAAGTGATTTTTTTTTTTTCATGGCCTGAGTAAGGACTTCAAAAGCATTAATTGTCTCAGGACCAGTGTGTTATAAGTTAAGGTGCCCATGGGGACAGCCAGCAGCTGAGCTGGAGCTGTGCAAACACAAATGCAGGAACAGGGCACCATCCCATAGCCAGCTTTATTTTCCCTCACACGCACACTTGAATTTTTATTTACGTTTAGAGGAGCCAGCAATGGCTGCAGTGTAAAAACTGGGAAATGATTCATCCCACCCAAGAATAAACTGAATTTTGCTGGTTTCTGTAAAACTTCCCTGGCAAAACCGGGCAGTGCTCCCCCTTTCCCAGTGAATCAGCACATGGGGAGTGTGGTGGGATAACTGGGAGCTGCAGGATGGCTCAGCCCCTTCACCATCCCAGGGAACAGCTCAGCACAGAGCCCTTCACACAAGAAAGTTTTGCTCTGATTATCTTTCACTTCCAGGAGAAATTCTCCAGCTGCAGGAACCTGCCCTGGGTTGTGGGGCAGGACGGGGATCCCGGCGCTCACTTTGGGAGAAAGAACAGTTCTGATCCCCCCCCCTTCTCTTTGCAGAGACACTTTTATTTCCCTGTCTGCTCTGGGACCTCTTCCCTGGTGTTTCTCCCAGCCCTCCCGCTGCTGCTGGGACTGTGGGGTGGGCTCGTTTACCCCAATTTGTTGCAGTTTGTAAATCTGCCTGCCCCGGGGCCAGCCCCATCTGCAGCAGCAGAGCCTGGGAAAAGGCTCAAATGAGCCTCCGGACCAGATTCAATTTCTCGTCCTTACCTCCAGGGAAACTTGGGAGAGCTGGTGGTGGAACGGCAGAGAGGGGGAGTAGCTCCATCGGCAGATCCCAGGGAAGAGCAGTGAGAATCTGCCGGAGCAGATCCGTGTTTTCCACTGCTGCCCAGAGGTGAGGTGGATTTCTGAGGATGCTCCAGCCACAATGGCCTTCCACAGCCTCCCAAGCACTGCCAGACCTTCCCAATCCAGCTCGAAATTAATTTAATCACTGACAAAGCCTTGTTGTTTCTTTCCGTGTTTGATTCTCTGCTCGGGGAGTCGATTCCGTGAATGTTGGACCCTGGGAAAAAACATGCTGGGTTATTTCTACCAAGAGCCCTTCACTGGTGTGTTTCTGCTCCGTATTCCTGCACAGCCAGACAGTGCCTGGATACCCCAGGTGTTCCTTTATCCCAAAATATCCTGGGTGCCTCAGTGGAAGCCTCCTGCCTGCACTGTGCAGTGTCACAGATGAGGAGAGCAGGACCCACAGGTGGCTGCAGACAGCATGAAAACCACCCAGCTCCATGGTTACAAATCTGGGAGGCTTTGCTGAGCTTGTGCACACCCAGCATGATCCAGGCAAGCCTTGGTGGGAGAGCCAGGACAGTCCCTGCCCCACATCCCACCCGGGGCTGGGGCTGAATTCAGCAGCACACAGAGGAGAGCAGAGGGCAGGGAGCAGAGCAGGGGAGGATGGACAGCGTGGTGATGTATCAGAGGTATCCAGGGAGCAGGCAGAGGGAAAAGGGAGGGAGTCGCAGAAAGAAAAGAGATTAGCCAAGAATTTCCAGCTATCTCCCAGGAATTTGTGCAAGTGTTTTGCAGCCTCTACACGAACAGGAGGTAAAATTTACCCACTGGTTTCTCCTCCCCGTGAAAACAGCCTGGCTGCCAGCGGGGTGACTTAAAAATAACAGTGCTGGAGGCTGGGCTCTGCTCAGGGCAGCCTCGCTGGGAGCAGGTGGAGGCTGCCTCACACCCCTGAGTGTTCCAAGGGATGCCTTACACACCTGAGTGTTCCAAGGGATGCCTCACACACCTGAGTGTTCCAAGGGATGCCTCACACACCTGAGTGCTCCAAGGGATGCCTCACACCCCTGAGTGCTCCAAGGGATGCCTTACACACCTGAGTGCTCCAAGGGATGCCTTACACACCT
>QVAJ01000158.1:1209175-1227004 GCA_003546035.1 Mixornis gularis
CAGATCCAGAGCTGAGAGTTCTCCCCACCACCAGCACACACACAGGATCAGCCCTGCAATGCCCAACAGCTCCTGAACTGTTCCAGATCCAGAGTTGAGAGTTCTCCCCACCACCAGCACACACATGGGATCAGCCCTGCAATGCCCAACAGCTCCTGAACTCTCCCTAAAACTCTACATCCGAATTTTATCACCTGCAAGAAGCCCTGGCTGGCCCTGTGCCACCTGTGCTGGGATGGATGCAGGTCACAGGGCACAGCAGGGACATCGTCCAGCCTCACCTCTGAGCACACACAGAGCAGGACTGCAGGAGTGGGATGGGATGTGTGGAAAACCTTTCCCGTTCAGCCAGGGTTTGGAGCCCTGAGCAGTGGCTGCTGCAGCAGGAAGCTGTCAGCAGGGGCCACACCAATGGAGGGGTTTAAATCCGAAACGGTGACGCTTCATCTTGTCCTCCCAAGGGAAGTCGGTGCTGGGGGAAAACCTGGGAGGCAGCCAAGGCTCAGTTATGGTGGGAGGGAGGGAAGGAGGGAGCCAGAGGGAGTTGGTGCCCACACACTCAGCCATGCCAGCCATGCCCACACCTCCCACTGTCCCCAAAGCCTCCTGCTGGCATCTCCAGCCCCCTGGCAGCTCCCCAGCCCACCCCAAGGTGACTTCCTGTGCAGCCCACAGTGGCAGGTGGCAGTGGGACCCCCCAGAGCAGAACAGCCTCTCATTCCTCCTAGAAATCCCCACTTCTGCAATTAAGGCATTTTCCAAAATCTCTGACACCCATAAGGCCTCCTCTCCAAGTGGCCGCTCGTTAACACCAGAAGCTAATTGCTAGCAATTTATTAATTAGATATTTGACATTACATTGTACAAGGAGCTGGTCCTAATCCCATTTTCCAGCTGGGGGTACAGGTGTGGGAGCTTCAGCAGGGCCTTGGGACAGCTCTGGCAGGACCCAGAGTGGGCAATCCCTGTGCAGGCAGGCAGAGTGACACACACACAACCTTTGGAATGTTTCATCTGCACTCTGGGGGCTCTCACTCCTGACACACAGCTCAGGGAAAGCCTGATAAGAGAAGGGGAGAAAGTGAGGGAGACAGGGAGAAGAGGTTTAATATTATGCAAGCGGGTGTCTTGAACACAGACAGCAAAGGTTAGGGGGGAGAAAATCTCCTGCTCTGCAGGACTGGGACCCCAGCGTGGCCAAGGTGGGGACACAGCCATGCCTTGAAGCTGCTGCTGTGACTGCAGGGAGCACAGATTTGGGAAAAAAGCCCAGAGCATCCCTTTGGCCAAGCCAGCATGGTGAAGGGCTCTGTTATCTGCCCTTTGGTGGGAGATAAGGTTTCAGTGCTGTCCTGGGGGAGCAGCTTGTATCACTCACAGACACTCCCCTGGCTGCAGGGAGCGTTCAGGCACTCAGAAAACATCTGGGCAGGGCCCTGTCTTTGAGAAATCCCTGTGCAATGGAAAGACACAGGGGATGGATCAGCTCTGCCCTGCAGGGGTGCAGTGTCTGCTGTCCAGAGCACGTTTCCCCGGCCTGTGATACTGCACCACGTCTCCTGTTGCAAATCCCTGGGAATGGGAATGGGGAAAAATCATCCCAGACCAAACAATGGTACCTGGGCTTATTGCTGGGCTGGGAATCCTGCCCATTCCCCCCAAATTCCCTGAGGTTATGAGGTGATGTGGTCCTTGCACACCTCTGGTGGCTGCCTTGGAGCCAGCTCCCACCACCACAGAAAGATGGGAAAAGGTTTTTCACTGCAAAAATTGTGCTTTATTAACCCACCTGCCCCTTTCTTGCACCAGGAAACATCTCTGTGGATGTATTAACAACCATTAATTTATTTTTACTGTTATTTGGCAAAGAGTCCAAATCCTAAATGCAGAGCCTTGCTTTCAGCAAAGAAGCAAAACCCACATTTTGAGTTCTCTGCCTAAAGTAACACCAAATTATCAATCAGGTAAGGACTCCCACAGACCATTCATTCCATGGAATCCCAGATTGATTTGGGTTAGGAAGGACCTTGAAGATCTCATTCCACCCCCTGCCATGGGCAGGGAACATCTTCCCCTATCCCAGGTCCAAACCTGGCCTTGGACACTTCCAGGGATCCAGGGACATCCACAGCTGCTCTGGGCACCCTGTGCCAGGGCCTGCCCACCCTCACAGGGAAGAATTTCTCCCTAATATCTAATAAAAATCTACATTCCTTCAGTTTAAAGCTATTTCTCCCTGTCCTTGGAAAGGTGATTTCTGGGCTGTTCCATCCTCAGCAGAGCCCTGGAGGCTGAGCCCTCCTCTTCCTCTTCCCTGCCTGCAGCCAACAATCTCCTTCCCAGCAACTCTTACTGGTCACCGTAGACGACCAAAAATTGACATTTTAAATCTTCCCAGTCGCAGAACAAAACACCTGCAACCGATTAAAAAAAGTTTTCTACCTCAAAAAAAAAAAACCCCAAACACGCTGTGCACGGGAAAAATGCACTCCAAGGGCTGGTTCTGATCTGGTTGTGTGGGACAAAGTCCAGAGGAGGTCTCCATGGAGAAGACCTGAAGAATGGGCAGGACGTTGCACTAATGGTGCTGCAGAGAAATGATCCAGCCAAACAACCCCCAGCTGAACAGAGCTCCACGGCCTTTTTATAAAATTAATAAGGCGTGCAAGAGATAAGTGTCTCCCATTAGTGGATTTAATACCTCGGCTTCAAAGTCCTACCCAGGAAACTTCCAGGGCTTTTTCTGCTGACTCCACTGGATTTCAGCAGCGTGAGAGAGAAGTGGAATTCAGCCTAAAAGTCAGACGGTGAATGCAGAAGTCAGGACTTAGGAAAAAGTTAAAAAAAAAAAAAAAGAACTGTTGATATTTCTCCTCTCTGACACGTCGCAGTCTGTCAAAATGGCCACTGCCTTTATTTTGTTTAATCACTTATCTCCACGGAGGGAAGAGGAAATTCCCAAGAACGCACGGCCGTTAAAAATATTAGCCAGGGCCTGGTGATTATTTTTGGTAGCTAAAAACTTCCTGGCTGAGGGGTCTGGGTTTGCATTGGACTCGAGCAAATGTTTTAGGATAACTTTCATAAATACCCATTATACTCAAACCAGTGGGCAGTTTACAATTCAGCTGGGAAGGGCGGGGACATGTTTCTCTTTCTTTTGTTCTGCCTGGCCGCATGCTAAAGTGCATAGATCCACACTGAATTAGCATTTAGCTATTTTCTCGTATCCTTAAATAAAGGACCAGTTCACACAGTCAGAAATCTCTGTTTCCTTTCGGGCAGGAAAAAGGAAGTGAATGCGAGGGGCAGATTTGGAGTTTGCTTGCAAGAACAATTGAACTCCCATCCAGAGGGGAAGGGGATCTGCGTCAAGAGGAATTCACTTTTTTTTTTTTTTTTTCCCTCCCCCCTCTGGAAGGGAAGAGAAAAATGACCTTTAGTTTAAAAGCCTGAAAGAATAAAGGTCTGAGCCTTCAGAGCTGCCTGCACAAATATAGTCATAAAGGGTTTTTTCCTGACAAAAGGCTCAGGCTGTCCTTCAGCGACTGCAGGCACAGCTCTGCCTGCTCCCCTCTTACTTATCCCAGGTGAAGGGCGGCCCCCAAACCTGTCAGCAGTTCCTGCCCACCAGGGACAGGCCCTGGGTGTTCCTGAAAAATATCTGCCATTTTTTCTCCCTGGCCCTCCCCACTGCTGCCCATGACACTTGGTGGATGGGATTTCGAGGATCCCCTTGTCTTACCCCCCAAAATCTTATTTAGAGATGTGTGTGCAAGCAGGCAGGGCATTGACTCAACCTGTTGTGTGGCCAGCACCTCACACTGACCTCGTTTTGGTCCCTTTACTGCTCACCACAAACCCTCTGCCAGCTTCACTGAGCTCTCAGGGGCTTGACTGAGTGTCAGAACATGATCTGTGTGGTCTCACCTCCATGGTCTCACCCAAACCATTTCACTCCTCAGCCCCACTCTCCCTTTAGTGGGCCTTAAATATCCACAGGGGATTTTTGTCTGTAATTTTTCTGTAATTCTCTGTATTGTTTTCTCCCCCCATTCAAGGCAGATTTCCAAGACAAGCTTCCAAGCAAGCCCCAGAGCTGGAGAACACCGAGGCTGAGCCTTGTTGGGATGTTTGAGCATCTCCAAGGGCATTAAGGACCTCAGGAGTGCCACAGGCCGGGGTGTCCCCACAGTTCCCAGCTCTTGCCAGAGCAATCCTGGGAAAAAAGGGATTCATTCCCCTTCCCTCCTCTCCACACATCAGCCAGACCTGTTCCAAACCCAAGGCACAAACATTCCTGAGGGGTTTCTGCCCCAAATCAGAGCCGGGCCAGCAGCTCCCATCCTGCATCCTGCAGAGCATCACTTCCCCAGGCCTGCTCCCCCCCAGGTAATGACCAGGGCCCTGAGAGAGCACAGGGGATCCAGCTCCACTTTGGGTTCCCACACACTCCCAGAAGCTCCTCGGAGCAGTTTTCCTCCCATCCAAGGAAAATATTTGCTCGGAGTGTGGAGCTGGGCAGCGTCAGCAGCAAATGTCAGCGAGCGCCGGCAGGAGAGAAACTAATTAGGGAAAATGGGCCAAATTTCTCCCGGGAGGAGCTGCTCTGTGATCACTGCAGGAAGGATGGATGTGGCCTGATGGTTCTACTGATCATTTTGTGCTCTCTGGTTGCCTCTCTCCTGGTTTTATCTCAGCAGCTTTGTTGCCTGCCCGAGGGCTGAGCGAGGCTGGTGACCCTCCTGACAGGACATCACGGACACCTCCCAGCTGAGCTGGGCTGAAATCACCTCTCAGTGCTAAAGCTGCGGGTCTCCGAATATATTTTGGCAGGTTTCCACTTTTCTTCTCCAGAAAGAGAGAAACACATCTCATCCTCAGCGCGTGCAGCTGCAGGGATGTCCCCACCAGTGCTCAGAGGGACAAACCAGAGCCAACAGAGACCCAGAGGGACAAAAACAACCGGTCCCAAAGCAGTCAGACATCACCTCTGCTAAGGTCAGACGTCTGCAGAGCCTGGCATTAGGCAAAGGTGCATCTGGGAATGCTGGGATGACTCAGACCACGAGGAAATGGTGTCACCTCCAGCCCCGTGCAGCAGCTCCGCTCCCTTTCTCTGTTTCCAGCTCCACACACGGCTTCACCTTTTACTACCAAAACTTCCTGAGCAAACCCCCCCCAGCTGAAAGCTGAGTGAGGTTTCAGGGCTGAATTATGGGTCTGTCACCTGGAGGGAGCCCAGCTGGGAGCCCATCCCCACCTCCAGCCCGGGATGGGAGCAGAACAGCAGCGGGAGAGGGGAATGGAGAAAGGGAGGATCACCCCAAACCCATGGGAATTTGCCAGCTCCAGGGATTTCTATCCTTATTCCTGTTCCTCTTGAACTCCCAGCAAAGAGCTGCACCTCCTACACTGGTGCATTAAGGTAATTCATTAACCTGCAGGAATGAGGAGCCTAAACTTTCCCCCAGTCCCTGTGACAGCAGCAGCTCCCCGTGGTTCTGCCGGGGTGGGGACAGTCCCCCGGGGTGGGGACAAGCTCCCGAGCCGTGCCAGCCAGGCAGGACATGTGCACACAGCTCCTCAGGAATGCACCTTCCCAGCAGGAGCTGCAGAGCAACAATGGAAAGGCACAAAAGTCCAGGAGAGCCCAGCTGGGTGTGTGGGGCTGGCTACCAGCAGGGATTTTGTTCCTTTCATGGCTAGGTCGGGTTTAGCAGAGTCTCAGCACTGAGTTTGGGATTCCAGGCCAGGATTCTACCTCAGGAAGACCCCACTTAGTCCCCCTGGGGGATTGCAGTGGGACCAGGCAGGTCCTTCCCTTGTGACAAGGTTCTGAGTGCTTGTGCAAGGCCAGGGATGGTGGCAGAGCTGGAACTGTGACCCCACAGCACCTGCAGGGCTGCCAAGTCCCCCGTGGGGCTGGAATGAGCTCATTCCCTCCCCAGCCCTTGATTTGCCCACCAGAAGCAGCAGAACCAGTCCCAAAAAGGGCACAGCAAACTTTGGGATTACTGCCCCAAATGCCACCTGAGTGCCCCAACGAAGAGGATAAACTCATCTACGAGAAACACTGGGAATGACCCAACTTTAATTTACACCAAAAGAGCACTTTCCTTCTGCTCCTGGAGAACCCAGAGCTCAGGGATGCTGCTGGAGGCTGTGCCAGCCCAGTGGGGACCCTGCAGCTGGTTTATTCATAGAAATCCAGGCTGCAGAGCAGCCCTGGAGCTGCTGCTTCCCTGGCAGCAGCCCAGAGAGGGTCTGTGCTCCAAGGAAACGGGCAGGGCAGCACAGGCAGCACAAATGTCCCAGCAGGACAGATAACATCTGGCCCAGCCAGAAATGGAGCCCTTGGAGCAGGACCTCGTCACGTGCCCAGTTCCTCCTGCTGCACACATGAACAGTCCAGGTTGGATCATCTCATTTTCCATAAACACACCAGGTTTTTAATCCTGGATCTGCAGGACAGCGCTGCTGGTGCTTTGAGCTCGAGTGTCAGCCTTAAACCTGAGCTTGGCTGAGATTAGCCCCAGGTACAAAACCAGCAGCACTCAGCGGGTTCTATATGAGCACAAACATTGGTTGGATCAGGATCCCTGTGGCACACAGTGAGCGAAATCACCAGCCTGTTACTTCTGAATTCCTTTCCTTTTCTTTCTTGCTGTTTTGATTTTGATTTCTTTTTCTCTCCGAGGAAGCAGCTCAGAGATTGGTTGTGACATACCCGGGGCTAATTCCGTGGAAAGCCTGTTTTCCAAAGGAAACATTTGCCATCTCACTCCCAGCTTCGATTTGCCTGTCCCTGCTCACTTGCCAGAGCTTGTTCTGCAACGTTAATGGGGAAGTTTCTTTGCACAGAGCCAATTGTGCCCGAGTGATTTTGTTCCAGGGCTGAAAAGCACATTCAACTCAGTGCTTGAGATGACATTTATTTGGTGGGTGAGTTGCAGAGCTCGGTGGGCAGAGAGAAGAAGAAAAACATCCTCGTGAGGAGCTCTTTCAAAAGCAAAGAAACAAGAACCCAGGAGAGATAAGAAAATGAGCATTTGCAGAATCTGGGAAAGCCTCGTGCAGAGGGATGGAGACAAAGCACGAGAATGCACTTTATTTGTGACAAGCTTTCCATCCTGGGCAGCCAAACAGGACATCCTGCCTCAGTTCTCCTTCCTCTCTTTAATTAGAGTTGCCCGGTTCAGGACACTGCCATTAATGTCATCTCAGCATTTCCATGACAAAGCCCCTGTTTTCACCGGGCTTTAGGAACTTGGCCCTAGAAAAGTCTGTTGTTAGTGTAGAACTGCTCAGGGCAGAGGCTGGAGCAGGTTTGCAGCTATTTGCTGTGACATTTCCATCACAGGGAGCTGCCACCAGCTCGGAGAGAGGTGTTTCCATCCAGGATGTGGGAGCAGTGGAAGGAATCAGAGCCCATCTCTGGGCACAGCGGGATTTAGGAGTGTCTGTGCTACATTTCAGGTCTGAATTGTGGCACCTCTGTGACATCTAAAAGTCACTGAAAACACACTGCCCACGTTTTTGGATCTGTGAGTCACTGTGGAAGCCTCTGTGGCTGCAAATAATTAAAGGAGAATTGGAAAAGAAAAGCAGATTCTCCAGCAATGGTGTTTTCACTAGCTGAGAACAGAGCCTGGCTACAGCTCCCCAAAAAGGAGCCCCCTGAAATCCCTGTCAAAGAGGCACAAACACCAGCCTGGCTGAGAAGGGAGCTGTAAAACACCCGTGTTTGAAAGGAGCTGAAATGCACCAGGGCAGCCTGGCAGAGCTCAATCAGCTCTACTGATAAACCAGATTCCTGTCGTGCTTGTTGTGCTGTAGAAACTCCTTCCTTCAGGTCTCCAGGGCAGGACCTGGGGTTTGTGCACAGCTCTGAGCAGGAGAAATCCTCAATCCCATCCCACTGAGAGCCCTGTTACACCAGGTTGTGCATCCCTGAGCAGGAGAAGCCAGAGCTCAGTCCAACCAACTCCTCTGGGGCTGGTTTTGGCTCCAGAAGTGCTGAATATTATTAGCAAAAAATAAAACCACTTTTTTTTTTTTTTTTTCACGGTGGAAAAACTAGTCATTCCAACCAAAAATGTTAGCGAGATTCTTCCACTCCTAAAGGGAGGGCAAACAGATTCCTTTGATCCTGCTGCAGTCCCAGGTGCATTGCTGGCATCCAGAGCGGGGCAGGCTCTGGAAGAAGCTGTAAAGCAACGTTTCATCACAGGATACTCCAAAGCAGACAGGGTTAAGCCAAACATCCTTTTACTGCTCCTCTTTCACTTCCCATTTGAAAGGAGAGCACACAATGGCCCTGCACCCTGAGCTCGGGCTGTGCTGGGGGGATCCCCTGCCTGGGATGAAGGAGTGGGGCTGCATTTTCTCTCCTGGAAATCATTTCTGCATGGCCAGGCTGGTGTGTCCCCTGTCCCAGGCTCCCACCAGGAATTCCCTGCCTTTTCCCACCCCCGCTGCCACCCCACAGCTTCCCTCACTTGCTGAGGAGCCAAATCAGAGAAATTAGCCGATTCAAACAGAATAACAGAGTGAGGAAAGTGTGGAAAAGAGGCTGTTTTGGGGCTCTCCACGCTGTTTGGAGCTCTCCCACCTGCTGGAGCAAACTGGTTTGAGTAAAAGGCACTGATGCTCCGATGCCACCACAGGGCAAAGCTCAGTGGCTTTGGCCGAGGAGATTTAGGATGTGCTGGCACTTCCTCAGCAGTGCCCACCGGTGCTGGGCACCCCCCGGGAAGGGCTCCAGGCTCCGTCCCCCTGGCCTGGCTCGCAGCAGAGCAGGGCAGGGCAGGAAGGGAGCAGCGGAGGTGAAGGGAGATGAGTGTTTCCTGCCCCTCGGCAGCCGCACACAACAGCGCTGTCACTCAGCGGCCCCCGCAAGTGCGGCGGCAAGATAACCCCAGACGCGGCCACCATCACTTCCCCCCTTTGTCCCCGGCTTTTTTCAGGCCTTCCTGAGCACAAACGTCCCATCCCCAAAGGAATGTCACCGCCTCTGGCCGCCCCCGGGATGCCGAGCTGCCCGAGGGATCGGCGGGGATGTGGGTGCTGCAGCACCCCGGGGTGTGGAGCGGCTGGCAGCCCTGGGCTGGGAGCTGCCGTGGGAGCTCATGGAAGGCGTCCCGACGTGGAATTGAACGGCCACATCCCCCAGTTTCCTGGCCTGAGTCACTGCAGAGTGCTGGAGATGAAAGAAAGGCTGTGGGGAGCTCACAGAAAATAACCCAGTCAGGAACTCAGAGCCAGCAGACCCAGTGTGCTACACATTCCTCAGGCTCCTGGGACAGCACAATTCCCCTCCAGCCTCACTGGATGCTCCAGCCCACGCCTGGAAGGTGCTCACAGGACTTTTCATGGCTGTGACCATCCCTGCTCCTTGCCTGTCCCTACATGGTCCCCACAGGGCCAGCCTGGGGTCACCCCCAGCACTGCTGTCCCTGGCACAAATCCCACAAGAACCCTTCTGATCTGAAAGCAGGAAGCACTCCCAGCTCTTCAATTAGGCTGCATTTCCCCCCAGGTTCCTTCTCCAAAGAGGGTTTTGGGTTTGGCTTTTGGGATGCTGTCACCCTGCAGGGTTCACCCTGCTCGGCACAGAGCACACAGCCCCACGGGACGTGTTTTCACTCCCACAGCTCTGAGGGGCAAAGGGGGGATTGAGAGGAGCCAGGGGGAGATGTGGCACCCCCAGAGAGAGCCCGGGGTCGGCACAGCAGCAGCGTCCCCAAAGCCAAGGCTGGAGCTGCAGCGAGGCTGTTTGGTTATCTCCTCCCCTGCCTCTCAAGGACAAAACAATCTAACGGTTGTAGAAACACATTTTTCACCAAGGGAATCTTCATTAGTGCTCGTTTCCTCTCCCAGCCCGTTTCCTGGAAGCAGTTTGTGCTGACAGGGGTGGGCAGGAGCAGCCAGGGGATGCAGGAGCTGCGTGAGGGAGAGCACACACACATTCCTGCCACGCTCGCCGGCCCGGGGTCACACCTGGACACGCTGCAGTGACACTGGCCACCAGATTTCCGTGCCTGGAAACACAGGCAGGCAGGGACAGGGCAAGGGGGGATGGTGGTAAACTACAACAAGAGAGATTAAATTAAATATAAGGGAGAAATTCTTCCCTGTGAGGGTGGGGAGGCCCTGGCACAGAGTGCCCAGAGAAGCTGTGGCTGCTCCTGGATCTGCTCAAGGCCAGGCTGGACAGGGCTTGGAGCAAGCTGGGATAGGGGAAGGTGTCCCTTGGCAGGGGTGGAATGGATGATCTTTAAGATCCTTCCAGCCCAAACCACTCCATGATTCTCTAATGTAAGCACCTTGCAGACAGGCCCTGGTGTTCCAGCCCAGACCCTTCTGGTGTCAGCAGGACAAGGATGGCCCACAGCTCCTCCTGCACGGCTGTTTATGGATCAGCCATAAATATTTGCTCCCGGCTGCAGTTTTCCCAAGAAAGATTTCAATCCACGAGCGATTCTTGCCTGAGCCAGTTCTTTCCTGGCTGTTTACTTTGAGACTTCCTCCGAGTTAAACAGCAGCTTTATGCCTGCAGCCGCTGGAATGCCATTATCTATCACTTCCATCGATTATAATAAACCAATTACGGTAACAAACGGATCATGCAGCAACCAAACAACAACAACAAAAAAAAAATGATCGGACACCAAAGTGGCAGCCAGGGAAGGAGGGAGGGAGGGAGCTGGCAGGGGGAGGAAAAGGATATGGTGCTTCTGGGAGCCGCGGCCGTTTGAAGGCTGCGAAGGGAAGCGGGCCAGAGGGGTTATCCAATCTCTCGGAGCAGACATTTCCGCCTGGCACGCCCCAGCGGCACAGTCCCTCCGCTTCATTAATAAATCACCCAGCCCGCCCCGCTGCGGCTGCCCCGGGGAGGAAACGGGAGCCGGGGGCGAGCGGGGCCGGGAGCGGGCTGGGAGTGCCCCCCGTGCCCGTGTGTGCGTCGGGGAGGGGGCAGCTCACACCCAGCAGCCCCCAAAAATCCTGCACGGCCTTTTCCAGCTCACCTGGACCTGGCAAAAAGAGCTGCAGTCCCCATGACCCACCATAAGCCCTTGTGGCACAAGCTGGAGATGGACACGACTCTTCCCTCTGCCAAGTGCCCGTTCCCCTTTCCCAGCTGCCTCTCTGTGTTTGTGGGAATCCCGAGCTTTTCCAAGGCTCTCCAAGATGCCCTTTCAACCCCCCCAAAAATGCAAGCAGCATTGTTTCCCCGGGAACACGAGCGTGGTTTATACAACGGCATTTTTGGAGGATGATTTGGAGCAGATTTTGGCAGATGTTTGAGCACAGGCAACACGGGCTGGATCCAGCCCATCAACTCATCATCCTCATCATCCTCATCATCCTAACCCATCCCCTGGTGGCACCCATGGAGAGGGATGCCGGGATGCCAGGGGCGATGTCACAGCCCGTGTCACCCTGTCCTTGCAGAGACACCCTGGCTAAAGCAGGAGGGACAGGGACACCCGGACTGTGGCTGCTCCAGCCTCCAGCGGGGTGATGCAACCCTCCCCGGCCCCACACCTCCCCGGGATGTGAAATGACACAAATTCCTGCCACCAGCGCTTCCTGTTTTCCTGTTCCAGGGGCTCACGCTTCCCCGCAGCCCTTGACCCCTGGGACTGTGCTAGAAAGGATGCGACATCCCTGTCCTGCAGCCCCAGGCTGGGCTCGGGGCTGCCCCGGGAGCCCTGAGCCTGCTCCGTCTGTGTGTCCGTGTGTCTGTGTGTCCAATGACACCATGGTCACACGGGCACAGCTGCCAGCGGCCTCGGGGGACAGGATCTGATAGCTCAGGGGGGAAAGCAGAGCCACAGAACAAAGCAAAGGCCAGCAAAGCTGAGTCTTTGATTCCAACCCTTTTCTCTCCTCTCTCTGAGCAAGGAAATCCAGTTGTTTTCTCACTTCCCCCAAATTCCAGGCTGATGTCTCACAGACTGTTATAAATACGTATTATAAAGTTGGCTTTTCACAAATGCTAAGATAAATGCCATACATATAATGTTAAAATAACTTTTTATTTCTGCTGTTAATAAAAACTTAAACCTAGTAATAGTAATGACTAATTACAGTTATGAGAGAACTGTCTGTTTAGTCAAAATAACATCCCATAAACATGTGATAAGAACCCTACTATTGGTACCCCAACTATCAACAACTGTTGTCTAAAAAAAGTATAAACCAAAGCCCAAACTCAAAGTGATAATAAAACCACAACCAAGAAACACGCATGCTCTAAAAAGGCAGGCCCAAAATGCAGCTATGCTAAACAATTCTTTAAAAAATATAAATATGCCTAATAATCTATAAATATACAACAAGCTAATGTAATAGAAAAGGCATTTAAAGAATTTCTCCAAAACAGTAATGGTGCTCTTGGCTAAATGCCAAGCACCCAGCCATTTTAAACTCTTTATTTCTATCTCTTATTGTCTTTTCATTAAACTTTTTAAATTTTACCAAAATAAATAAACCTCGTTTTTCACACAGACGGAACCAGCTTGATCAAAGCTCAAGGGTTTTGCTTTCCCTGCACAGCTGGAAAGATATTCCCAAAATCCCTTCCTGGCACATATTTCCTCATGGCACGGGCTGGGCTTCCCAAAATGTCCAGCAGAGGAAGGTGAGGTTTCTGGGAGAGCAGAAACTGCTGCCCCAGGCTGTGCAGACCATCAGGGACACACGTTTAGGGAAATGGCCCAGCCAGGGCAGGTTTTTCCCTTTCAGAGTTTCCACCTCTCATCCCCGCTGGGAAACGATGCTGCTCCAATGTTTTGAGATTTCCAAGCGTGAATCAAATGTTGATGAAGGCAGAATAATGGGTTTTCACTCTCCTTTTCTTGGGGCGGCATGGAACTTCAGCTCGGGGTTTGTTTTGTTTTTCTGCTTGTTTCATTTTTCTTTTTTTTTTTCACTCTTGGGAGTGGCAAGAGTCAGAAATCCCTCCACAAACAAACCCAGGTCTCCCCCCAGCAGCTTCCCCACAGGAAACTCCACACACAGACATTATTGCAGTGGGGGCTGCAATATTGCAATTATTGCAAGAAAGACGAGCAGGGCTTTGGGGAGGGGGGAAAGACAAGGGCGGTGGGTACCAAATATAACATTTGTGATCTTTCTTGCAAGAAGGAGCTGTGATAACCATTTATTTTTGAGGCTTTGCCTGTGGAGATTTTCTTATCTAACAACGTTAGGCCAGACCACCCAGCATCAAAAGCTTTGCAAAAGGGCTCAGCCCCCAAAAAACAGACGTGAGGACACACAACTGCACTGACCACACAGGGCTGAGCCCTTTGCACAGGTCAGGGAGCTCATCCCTCCCTGGCCCTGCAATCACAGCCAGATAAAAGTCTCCCGGTCCGCAGCTCAGGGCTCCGGTTACACCACACTTAATCCTGGAGTCGGTCTGACATCGCAGCTCCGGGGCTGATTGCCTGACCCAGTTGTGAGACAGCGAGGCCCCGCTGGGCTCAGAAATGTTAAATACATTGTAATTGGACCCCCGGTGCCTCCACTTTCCTGCCGATGAGGAGGCCCCGAGAAGTGAATTTTCCAGAGTGCTCCTGGCGTGGCAGCCGTGGCCCCGGAGAGAGGCTGATCCTAAATCCAGCACCGACACCTCGGGAAGCTCTTCCCCATCTCTGGGGTGCTCTGGGTTGGCCACATCAACCCCAAAGCAAAGCAAACCCATCCCTGGTTTATCCCAGAAGGAAACGGGAGTGGGGTTGGGTAAGGAGTGAACTCTCTGGGGAAGGGAGGGGAGAGCTGTGCACTCCCCGTCCCGAATTTGGCTCTTTGCTGCACTTTTAACATCAAATCTCTCCCGTGGTGCTGCCAGCAGGCAGGGCCTGGCGAAGGGACATGGCATCACAGCCCAGGGAGCCTCTAGTGACACCCTCCAGTGACACCCAGCCTCCAGTGACTCCCTCCAGTGACTCCCTCCAGTGACACCCAGCCTCCAGTGACACCCAGCCTCCAGTGACATCCAGCCTCCAGTGGCACCCAGCTGTGCCCTGGTGCAGCCAGAAGTGAGCTGCCAGCACAGATCAGCTGGCTGCTGCTGCCTGTCCCCACTCCTTGTCCCTCCTGGGGCATTAGGGACACCATCAAACTGGGAACGAATCAGCCCTGATGTGCTTGAGGGGCAGCAAGGACACTTGTCCCCACTGTCACCTCTCTCTCTGCTATTGCCAGCTGAGCCTGGAGGCTCCTTGGGGCAGGGCTGTGTCCATGGCCATGGGGCAATGCTCCCAGGTGCTGTTTTGATGTAAAAAAGCAGCACTTCCCCCTGCTTTGAAACACTTTTCCTCTCTTCCAATGCAGGTGAGTGCTCCTCTGGCAGCTGCTGTCCTCTCCAGAGGGAGTTTGAAGGCCATGGTCACAAAATCAGCAAACTGGGGCAAAAGGCTCTGCCAGACACACAGGCAAAGGAAACAGATGCAAGGGGAGCTCTGTAACAGCCTCACTCTGCTACCAAACACTCCAAAACCTCGTGAGGACAAACCCAGCAGGAGCGTGAAACTTCTTCTCTGCCTCTTGAGGACTTTAAAAAAAAAGCCACATCGCTCTCCTGAAGTTTCCAGACTCACAGGTCACAGCCAGGAGAGCAAGTGCCCGGCAGAAGCTGCTCCCTGGGGTGTCAGGGCAGAACTGGGAGCACAGAAAGTCCAGTGGGCAACGGAGAGCAGCCAAGCTCCAGTCCTGTTCCCATTGCTGTTGTGGCCTAGACCTCAGATTTAGCGGTAGGAGGAGTTCTGATGCTCCCAAAAATCCTTGCCATGGCCCAGAGAGGCCTCTCAGGCAGGGAGATGCTCTCGTGGTTTGCCTCCCTTTGAAGTGAGAGCCCTGGGAAAAGCAGGAGCACCTCCAAACGCACTTAATTAATCCAGCTTGTCACATTAACAACTTCAAAACACAGCAACTGCAGCAGAGTCTGGGCTTCATCCCACACCCACCGAGCTGAGAGGGCTCTGCAGAGCTTCCCCAGAGCTCAGGCAGGATGCAGAGGGCTCAGGGCACAAGTTGTGCCTCAGTTGGTGCAGCAGGGGCAGGTCCCCATGGACTCTGCTCAGAGCCCTCCTGGAGCACAGAGTCCCCAGAGTGTTCTCTGCTGTCCTGCCACCTCTAGCTGGGAGCTGTGGTCCCCCCTCAGTGTTTCTGTGCCCAGGGATGTGCCTGTGCCCATTCCCAGGTCAGGGAGCAGCAGGTGGTAGCTGTCCCCGTGGTCCCACTGTGCTCAGGGGTGGCTGTCCCTAAGTGTCCTGAGCCCCCCTGTGCTGGCACTCCAGCCCCCAGACTGTCACTGCCTTCCCCTCAGTGCCTGACCCCAGCTGATAACCTTGGGAAGCTCCCTCTGACCTGGAGGAGCTGGGAAAGGGAAAGATGTTGACTTTTCACCTCCTGCTGCACTTCATCCTCCTCCTAAACGGGGCTGAGCTCCCCCCTGCTGCCTCCTCTCCAGCCTGGACCCATCCATCTCCCTCCTGCCAGAGCTGGAGGCCTCCAGGTCTTCCCACGATCCAGTTTTGGAATGGGGAGGAAAGAGCTTCACTTGCAGCCCCAAACTCACCTGGCCCCACAGTCCCCTCCTGTCCCTTCATCCCTCACCCGGGGCAGCAGGACCCCAGCAGCACCTCCCAGGCCAGGCTCAGGGACACCTGAGGGGCAGAGGAATCACGACAGGACTGCTCAGAGCCCTGATTTTGGGGTAACAAAAACAGCCTTCCCCTCAGAGCCCGGCTGAAAGGAGCCCCACACCCCGCCGGGACCTGGAGATAAACTCGGGGCTTTGATGTGCAGAGGAAAGGGAGACAAGCCCTTATCTCCTTTTCCTTCTGTGCCCGCTGTGAGACAGAGGTGTGGGAAAACACTTCCCCAAAGGCAGCCCTGGCAGGGAGAGGGGCTGGGGAGAGCCAGGTTACCCCACAGCCAAGGGGTGAGGGGGCTGTGGCTGCAGCACGAGGTGACAGCCCAGAGCCACCCCCCTGTCACACCAGGCCAGGTGTGGGAAATGGATTTGCAGGGAATTCCTGAAGTTCAATAGAAGGTTCACATGGTGTGTGTGTATGTAAACATGTCTGAAAGTTCACACAGAATTTGCATGTAAACTTTGAGATAAAATACGTTGATTGAGAAAGGTTATGGAATGGGATAGATGTTGTTAAGAGAGAAATGGAATTAGAAATAAGTTTTAAATGATGGCTTTGTAACTAGATTAGATATTTTGGAGAAATAGAGCTATGAAAGATGTATTGTAGTACAACTCATGAAGGGTGTTTTTAGATGATTGGCTGAAAAGCATTAGCAGCATTGTGTAGCAAAGGCTGATAGGCCTGTCACACCTGGCCAGGTGTGGGAAATGGATTTGTAGGGAATTCCTAAAGTCTGATAGAAGGTTCACATGATGTATGTGTGTATGTAAACATGTCTGAAGGTTCACACAGAATTTGTATGTAAACTTTGAGATAAAATACGTTGATTTAGAAAGGTTATGGAATGGGATAGATGTTGTTAAGAGAGAAATGGAATTAGAAATAAGTTTTAAATGATGGCTTTGTAACTAGATTAGATATTTTAGAGAAATAGAACAATGAAAGATGTATTGTAATACAACTCATGAAGGGTATTTTTAGATGATTGGCTGAAAAGCTTTAGCAGCATTGTGTAGCAAAGGCTGATAGGCCAAAAAAGGCTTATAACATATTGTAATTAGGAAATAGTTTGGCTTCTGATTTTGATGGCGTGAATTGTAACATCTGTATTGTCTCGCCCTTCACATGAGACTGAAAATGAAATAAAAGTCTTTAAAACGCCTCTCAGGAGCCCCGAGAGCCGGGCACACCCCCAGCACCACGCAGGAGCTCAGACACAGAGCTGGGACACCCAGAGCAGGCTCCGAGTGATGCTGTGTCCCTCTGCCTCCTTCTGCCCTCCTCTGGCGTCCGCGGGAGGTTTTCCTTGGTTCTTTCCCATCGGCTGCTCCGGGTAAATAAATCCTGTGTGGAGGCAGAGCTGTAATCACCCCAGGGTGGCAGAGGTGATTATGGGGTGCTCCAGGAGCTGCACTTTTTATTTGTTATTAATTCCCTGTCCCAAAGACAACCCAGCCCCGATCCTGCCAGGGCTGGGACTCCTCGGGAGTTGTGCAGAAAGTTTTGGGACTAAATATAGACCATGAGGAGAGGAGGAGGAGGAGGAGGAGGAAGCAAAGCCAAGAGTCGGGAAGGGGAGAGACACACGGGTGGCTCTTTGGGAGGAGCGGGAGCTGCGTGTCCTCGCTTGGGAAGGGGAAGCACACCCCGCTGTGGCTGCTCCTGCTCTTGGAAAGGCATCCCCGACCTCCCTGATGGAGATCTTCCGTCTCCAGCTCCTGGTGCCTTCCCCCAAGGGGTCACCAGGATTTTCCAGCTGGGAAACCCCAAGGAAAGGGAATGCTGGGGGTGGAGGCTGCGCCTCACACGGCACCGCTGTCCAAAGAGAGAGGCAGCAGGGGGAAAGGGAGAGCTGCTGCTGCTGCTGGGAGGTTTTCCATCCTTCACCCCCGTCTGGGAGGTTTTCCATCCTTCACCCCCGTGTGCTTCAGAGAGGTGAAAATTCTGGGAAGAGGAGAGCTGTCGTGCAAAAAAATTTCCATGTATCCCACTGCTGGATAGCACAGAATGTCCAGGGAATGTCCTTCTGCCACCGCTGGGTCCCCACCTCGGGACACTTCCTTTCCTTTCCTTTCCTTTCCTTTCCTTTCCTTTCCTTTCCTTTCCTTTCCTTTCCTTTCCTTTCCTTTCCTTTCCTTTCCTTTCCTTTCCT
>QVAJ01000158.1:1227470-1255651 GCA_003546035.1 Mixornis gularis
TTCTTTCTTTCTTTCTTTCTTTCTTTCTTTCTTTCTTTCTTTCTTTCTTTCTTTCTTTCTTTCTCCTTTTTTAATATACTTTTTTCTTCCTTTTTTTTGACCTTTTTTTTTAAGCCTCAAAAACACATTTTCAGGAAGCTTCAGACCAGAAACCAAACAAAGCAAGGAGCAGCAGCATCTCCAGGCGACAGGAAGGTGGAGTGGGAGAGCCACGCTAGCGGGAGCTGAGCCGTGCAGGAGCAGAGGTTCCTTTGGTTTCACAAACGAGAGGTTCAAAGTTGGGAAACGTGTGAAGCTGTCTGCTGGCGTGGGTCAAAGTGAGGCAGCAGCTTCGCAGAGGAAGAGGAGGAAGAATGAATGCGGCAAAAAACATTGAAATATTTTGCACCTCGGCTTGCCAACAGCCAGTTTAATTCTGGAGCTGCTAAATGTTTTTTTGTGTCGTCGTCGTCAGATATGAAACGTGCTTTTGGTGAGCAGCGTTTTCCCCTGAGAAATTGCTGCCAGCCAGCCTCAAAAGAAAGAGAAAAAAGCCTTTAAAGGATGTTGAGTGGCCCCCAGGAAAGAAAGGAAGGTTTTAATTTCGTGTGGAGCAGAGCATTTGCACAACGAACCAGAAAAGGAAACGTGGCAGAGATTCTCCCTTTGGGTCTGACTTTGCCCTTGTGGTTTTGGGTTCAGCTGCACAGCAGAAACCTGTTTCCCCCCCATTTCTCCCTCTGAGCCCTCAAGAACAGCCTTGCCACGGACACAGGCGTGGGAACCGTGCCTGGCAGTGCCCGTGGAGCTGCAGTGGGACGTGACTCACCCCCTTTGGGTGCTGCTGCTTCAAATCCCTCCCCAAATCTGCTCAGAATCCCTCCCCAAAGCTCTCAGCCCAAGCTGCTGCTCTTCCAGGCTCGGCCATGTGTTTCTGTTTACTCGCTGTGTGTGCCAGCAGAGCCTCGGCGTCCACACACATCGTGTTTGCATATAAGCTGCAAATTTGAGTTTGATTTGGTGGGCTGGAGCCCCGGGGGCCTCTTGGATGCCTTTGAAAGGGTTGCTGGGTCTGAAAGGTCTGCAGTGCTCGGGGATGTGTGGTCCAGGAGAGGAGCTGGAGAGGGGGAGTGTGGGAAGAAGAGCGGGAGGAAAGAGAAAGGGGAAGGAGATGAAAAGGCCGGGGATAATGGAGGAATTCCAGAGGGCAGAGGGATGGCACCCAGCACCCAGGCAGTGCCCAGGTCACAGCACACACAGCCCTAGCCTCCCACATCCCTTTCCCAAGGGATCTCAGCCCTCCCAGCCCTAGAGCAAACCTCCCTGCCTGGAGGCAGCAGCGACAGAGCCACCTCTGGCCACCCAAACCCTGCAGTGACCTCCTGGGCCGCTCTCCCCCTGCAGTCCGCGGTGCTTTTGCAGAGCCCATCCCTGTCCCCCCGGGCTCCCCCCACAGCCGGGGGGCCGCCGTGCCCTCACATCCCGCAGCACTCCCGTCTGAAACACCCAGCGGGAGGCTGGGAACGTTTGGCTGCTCTCCCAAGGAGATTTTCCTTCATAAAACACAAGGCAGGCGGGAGCTTTTCACAAGCAGTGGGCACGGCTGAATCCCTTTTCTCGGCAGCCAGCGGGAGGAAAATGGAAGGGGGACAAGAGACGGGACGGCCACGGCCTTTGTTCAGTTCTTGAGGCAGAAAGAGGACGGTGTGGGGGGTTTAGAGATATGATGATGATGGGCCTGAATTGCTGAAGGAGCAGCTTGGGGTGGGGAGGCTTCAGACTGCCATGGCAGGGGACAGGAAAGGTTTGGTTGTCACTGCCAGTGGCTCCTGGGGGTCAGCCCCACATGCTGGGTGGGCATGCAAAGGGTTGGGATCTCCCTGCTGCACCCAGACTGGTGTCCAGGGGGGAACAGGCTGCTTGGGAAGTGTCCAAAAGGTGTGTGGGATGGTGGGGATGTAGTGAACAGGTTGGTGCTGAGCGATCCTTGAGGGCTTTCCAACCTTAATGGTTCTATTATTGTTAAATAAATTAATCACCCAACACTGTTTTTGCACTTCAGGGTTTATGCACTGCCTCACCCCAAAAGAGTGAGGAGAAGGGGCCCCAGTCTGGGCTCTGGCTTTGTCCCCCCAACCCCGAGGAGCTGGGAATGGTGGGGACAGGTACAAGCACGGGGACAGGGCCACCTCTGCCCTGGGGTTCCATTGGGGACACCCATCCATGTGTCACTAGATGGCGGCTCCACCTCAGAAATGGCTGTAGGGGACAGCCTGGGGTGTCCTGTCGCCCCATGGGGGCCCAACACAGCTCCCCATGTCCCCCTGCCACCCGTGTCCCCACAGGCACCAGTGGAAGGCACCATGGCCATGCAGGAGTGTTTCCTTCCTCTGCTTGCTGCAGCCTCTCCTGACAGCACCATTCCTGCTGGTCAGGACCTCAGGTTGCACCAGAAGAGGTTTAGATTGGATATTAGGAATAATTTCTCCACAGGACGTTGGTTTCCCTCTCCCCAGCTCCTTCCCACGGGGCTGCTCCTGAGTCACAGCTCAGCCTGACCATGGCTGAGCTCAAAGAACTTTGTCCCTCCTGTTCCCCCTCAGGAAACCCAGATGGAGACATGGAAAAGATTCCATTTAGTGCCTAGATGACCCCAGGCTGAGGGTGTGAACCTCCTGTGGTGGTCTCAAACACCCTGCAGCACAAGAGAGAAACCCCTGAAGCCCCAGGCCTGGGCAGATGCAGGCAGGGAGGGGGGATGTGCATCCCACTAGGGCACAGTCTGGGATCATCATCCCTGCAAAATCATCAGGGATTCCCTGGGAGGGGCAAAAGCCTCAAAAAATGGAAATGAAACACCTCTCCCAGCAGCACACACATGCCCCCAGGTTCTGTGCTGCCCTTGGCCAGCCCCAAGCCATGCTGCTCACATTCCCAGCACCAGGGCCTGTCTCTGGACAGAGCTGCAGCTTTAAGGCACAGCCAGACCAGAGCAGGTTCCTCTTCCCAGCCTCCACCGCCCCGCCAGAGTCAACTTAGCTGAGAGTAATTAGTGTGGTTATCAAGGGAAGAGGTGGATTAATGTGGGAAAGTCATTGATGAAGGCAGAGAAGGGCAGATGCTTTCCTGGAGTCCCCAATCAATACAGACCTTGGAGGATGAATGAGGGCTTCAAAGAAAAGCAGCAGTGAACAATTGAATGCTTTTAGCTCCCGGATGGCTGCTCTGCCTGGAGCAAGGAGTGAAACACGGCCCAGGGCACCCACACTCTGCCAATTATCCCTCCTCGTGCCCCGGGAGGAGCCTCTGCCCACCGTGCAAGGGAGGAGGATGATGCTGGTGGGGCGGGATGGAGATGGGCACCGAGGATGTGGAGGCGGCCGTGAATTTGTTGAAATGCAAATTCCTGTCCCTTCTTGGCCCTCTGGGTCTGTCTCACACCTTCCCTTCCCGGCAGGGTGAGGGGACACTGCTGTTGGTGACCGCCAGGGCTCTCTGGGACAGAGAGTGTCCCTGCAAGGCACTGGGGGAGAGAAAGCCATCCTTGCTAGCCCAGGTCTTATCTCAGGGCCTGAGCAGCTTCCAGTACATCCGTGCCCTGCCCTGTGCCCTGCCCCCTGCCCTGCCCTGTGCCACACAGCAGTGCCAGAGGGCTGTGCCACCTGTCACCATGTGCCCCTGGCCTTGCCAGCATCCACTCCCCCTCTGCTCCGCTTTCCTTTCCCTTTACTGTGCAATGCAAAGATGGAAAGTGGGTCAGGAAGAGCCGGGAGGAGCTGCCGGGAGGGGAGGGAGCTGTGAGGTCACAGGTTGTGCTGCAGCCCCTCGGGGACGTGCTCTGCTGACCAGTGACACCAGCCTGGTGGCCACCACGGCTCCTGAGTGCCACCACTCCTGGATGTGAGGCACACACGGACACGTCCCCATCCCCAAAGCTCCAAGGCAAAGCCTTGCCGATCTCCAAGGTGCAGAGAGGTGTTGTTAATGTTTCAGGGGAAACTGAGTCACAGAATGGGAAGCAGCTTGCCCGGAGTCAGCAGCCCTGGCAGTGCCAGCCAGCAGAGGGGTGCTGAGTCCCGCTGGTGGCTCCTGGCACAGGGGACATTTATTGCCCGTGTCCCAGATGCCACAGGGAGCATGGCTGAGGTGTGAGAGCTGTCCTTGTCCCCAGGGGTCAGGGCAGCTCTGCCCATCCAGGGCTCGCCGTGTCCCGGCTCCCCCCTTGTCACCTTCCTGCAGCACCCAGGGCTTTACTCGAAAGCCAGGCAGGGCGGGACAGCTCTGCAGAGAGGGACAAAAACCAAAACAAATCGGAGCGTGGCTTTTTTTCTTTTTTTCTTGAGTTTTTTTTTTTTTGCGCTCCCGGCCCAGCTCCCAGCCCCTCCTCTGTCATCCCCGCTGGAATGTGTCTCCGAATTCCTCGCTGGCTCGCTGCGTGCTGCTGCCGGCTTTTGCCTCTGATTGTTTGCAGCGATTGCGCTTTTCCCACACTCCAGATCATGGCTCGGGATCGCCGTGGCTCCGTGCCGGCTCCGCATCACCCCCAGCGCGGTGTGCGAGCGCAGGCTGGGGCGAAGCGCGGCTCCGGCAGCCGGCGGGCGCTGCGTGGCTCTGCCCTGAGTCACACCTGAGTCACACCTGAGTCACCTCGGGCCCCTCTGATCGCGCTTCAACACCCGCGACCAGCGCAAGGTCGGCGGGCAGCCGCCTCCTGCCCCTCTGCCCCGGCCTGACCGAGCAGGGTGGGAGGTAGAGAGAAGTGGCTGCTGCCCTTTGGTGGATTCCTCATGGGATGATTCCTTCAGCCTCCATCACCGCGTCAGCACGGTCACAATTTTAGGTGTGCCTCTTCCCCGGGGTGTCTCTTCCCCGCTGTGCAGGCAGCAAACATCGGGATTTCTTCACTTTTGGGAGCATTTTCCCATCTGGGCTTTGCTCTGTGCAGCCCTTGGAGAGGCAGGTGGGTGGCTGCAGGGACGTGTTTGTGTTGTGCGTTTTGTTTTTCCTGGCCGGGGCCGCATCCCCCTGCCCGGTGTCATTTCCCTGTTCCCTGTGCTCGGGGCAGCTGCAGTTCCCATCAGTCTGGAGGCTCTCAGGAGATCCCCAAGCTCCAGTGCTGGCACACAACAGCAGCAGGATGGCTCCAAAACTGGCTGAGACCAGCTGTGCTCACACAGAGCCCGTGTCCATCCCAAGGCTGAATCCACCTACGCTCAGCCTGGCATCAGCGGAGCACCTGGCAGCCACTTCTGCTTCAAACACCCCAAAACTCCCTTATCTGCATCATAAACCAGGGAAGAAGCCCCAAGGAGAGGTGTTATCTCCTGCAGACATGCAGGAGGAGGTCAGGAAACACCTGGCAGTCGTGGCCTGGCCTGACAGGATCCTGAATCCAAGATTCCGAAGCCCAGGCAGCCTCTTTTCACTCCCATTAATGGACTGTGTTTTACAGGGACTCCATAAAGCAGTTAATCCTTATCTGCAATTTATAAAAGGATAAACTGCACGTGATTAGGACCATATTGTGTAAAGCAGGCAGCCCCAACAGAACGGCATCACAGCCCTGCAGCTCCTCCCAGGAACCAGCACACCACCCCAGGCCCCTCCAGCCCCTCCTGGCGTTTCCCAGGGGTCACCCACAGCCCTGAGCACCCTCCAGCTCTTGTCTCCCAGCTCTAATCTCAGGGCTCAGGACTCTGAGCATGGATAAACTCAGCTGTTATTTGCAAACAATTCACCCACAGGTACTCGACAAACAAAAACCTGTAATTAAGCAAATAAGGAGAACCTTCTCCCCCACTGCACAGCGCCGCAGACCGGGCTTCTGTTTGAATTGTTTTATTGCAAAGGGTTTTAAATCACTCTTCTTGTTTGAGATGAGGTAAAAGCTAAACATTAAAAAAAAGAAAAGAAATAAAAACCAGGGGAAGGAGTTGGATGGGTGCCTCCCAGGGCTCTATCACTGCTTTTCCCATAGGAAACCCCCCTAAATCTGCTGAAAAGGGACACCCACAGCATCGCCTCCTGCTCTGCTGCCATCACAAACCAAACACAGGGGAAGGTGAATGTAAACAGCTTCTTCAGCCCCATCAAATTAACACAGTTAAAGCTCGGCCCTAATTGCTCCCGGAGCAGGGGGTGGCACAGCACATCACCCCCCAGCCCTGGGGGGGACAAGAACTCCTGTCCCCCCACTCCCTGCACCCCTAAAGCAGCACTGCACCCTGTGGATGAGGACTGAGGCAGGATCCCAGGTGAGAGAAGCCCCCAGGGAATGATTTCCCACTCTGCACCCCCAGTTTGGGGACAGGGAAGAGCCTCTGCAGACTTTCCCTGGAGCAGCTCCCCAGAGCAGCCTCTTCCCCCTCAGTTCTCCCAATCCCGACCCTCCTGTTTCCCTTGGGCACCGTGATTCCTTCTGGGTCCTGGCCAGCCAGAGCCCCTCTCCTCCAGCCCCTGCTGCTATCCCAGAGCTCCAGAACTCCACGTTCTCCTGCTGCTGAGCACGGACAAACTCACTGCATGTGCTGGCACGTGTGGCTCCAGCCCAGCGTCGCTGTCACCCCCGGGGCAATCCTTAATCCTTATCACGTTTTCCCAGTCGCTCTCTCCTTCCCCACACAATGAAGGTCAGGGTGCAGAGGGACATTTGGGTTCTTGCCATCAAAACAACCCGCTTTGGGTTGGTTTGGTTTATTTTTTTTCCTTCTTCCTGCCCCATGTCCAAGGCTGAGGTGGCTGACACGGCGTGAGGATATTGGGATGGGGCAGCCCCGAGCCAGCTCTGCCCTGCACGGATGGAATGTCACTCATTTCCACCAGGGAGAGCTGGGAAATGACCAAACTGGGAAATCAATGTAATCAACAAGCATTTGCAGCTTTGCCTATATGTTTTTATTTTTTTCTGCTTAGAGGGTTTTGTTTTTAAAGACTCAGTTTTTTTCCAAGGGTGAGAAAACCTGCCCCAGAGCAAACCTGCTGGGATAGCCAAGCCCAGGGGAACAAGAGAGTAATTTCTGGTAATTTTGAAATAAAAGTTTTTGTGTCAGAAAAACAAGTCTCAGTCTGGCCAAAGACAAATATTCTGAGTGTTTGCTTTTAACACTTTCAGTGGCAGCCAGCTGGGCCTTCTCATTTTACAGCAGCTCCTCACCTTGCACCACTCCCTGAAAGGGGGGTGCCGGGTTTTTGATTACTAAAATAACACATTTTAATGTTTGGCTTTGTGAAGAGAAGCTTCCTCTCTGGCCCTGTGGGTTCTGCAGAAGCCAAAGTGGCTTCCTCCTGCCCTCAGGGCCCCCTCTGCCTCTCCAGCACCCCCAAACCACCCCCTCCCCATGCCCAGAACTGCTCTGGCCGTGTAGGAGAGCGAGGGGCCGAATCCATCCTCCTGTGACGAAGCAGTGACAACCTCAGAGCTGTGACAATTCCCGTTCCGTGCACGTAGGAGGGGGAATAAGAGGTCAGAGAGTCACTCTGGGTGTCACTGCTGGTGTCACCTCCGAGACACCACGTGGGGAGCTCAGCCTTGTTAGACAGCAGAGCACCCACACATGAGAAACCGTCCGAGTGACGAGTGTGGAGGAAACCAGGCGGGTTTCCTGTCTTGGCTCAGCTGCTCCTGGTGCTGCCTGGTGCCCTGAGCCCGCTCTGAGCTGAGCTCCAGCCATGCCAGCTCCTGTGCAGTGTGACAGTGCAGTGTGACACCACAGTCCCACGGGCTCAGGGCAGCTCTGCCACCCCACCACGGTGCCCGTGGCTCTGCGGCTCTCTCAGGAATCGCTGCAGTGGCACATAAAGCTTTGCTGAGCTCTTTTTTTCTTCCCCATTGATAACAGAATGTTTCTGGCCAGTGCCCAGGGCCAGCTTCTCTGTGAAAAGAGGGATCCATGTGGTGGGTACCCGGCCTGACCTGAAGCTATCAGAACAGAGTCACAAACTTCCTTGGAAACTGAGGGGTGGGACATCTCCTTGGCTTGGGCATGACCAGCGGTGGGAAGGGTCAGATTCTTATGTCTTGTGGCCCTGGTGACACTGACCACCATGCTGTCATCCCCAAAACGTTGGTGCCACGTGGCCCAGGCAGGGGACAGCTGCTGGCAGCACAGCACTTGCCAGGGCTCAGAGGAGGGATCTCAGGAGTTTGTGTTGGAAGCCACAGGAGCACTGGGGCTGGGGGGGTGTGGAGAAGGGTGGCTGGGCTTTCAAATCCATTGGTTCACAGAGGAGCCAGCAAGGGAGGGGCAAGGAGCAGCCTGCCTGGTAATTGTAATTGCGTTAATTACCCGGGCTGGCTCCGAGCAGGATCCCACACTGAGGCAGGTGCCTCATCCTCCCCTGCCCAGCATCTGTGCCACCATCCCAGCAGAGCATCCAGCCATGCTCTGCTCCAAAGGTGGCCCCCAACCAGTGTCCCCATCCCTGTCAGACATGCAGGGTCACACCTGGGGTCACCCTGACCTCTTGACACCGTGACTTTTGGGTGAGGCACACACACCGGTCCCTTGCAGGCTGTTGGGAGAGCAGGGGAGGATCCCGGTGACACTCAGGGGTGTCCCCAGGGTCCCTGGCTGCTGTCAATCACTCAGGACGCTCTGCAGGAGCAGGCAGGGTGGTGTGTGTGGGATCTGGCCCCGGGGCGCTCGCTCAGCCCGTGTCCAAGTGACGCAATGGAAAGCAGCAAGCAGGAGCGTGCCTTGCCCCTACTTGCAGCTCTTCCAGCTCTAGGGCTCGATGCTGCAGATAAACGGCCTTGATGGGACGGCAGGACAAGTTCCAACACCGCTTCCCAGTGTCTGCTGCCAGCTCCAGAGCGTGAGAAAATACCAGGCAGAGAGGGAAAGGATCAGCATCGCACGGATGTTTGGAGATGATTGATATTTTTATGGCGGAGTTGGGATTTTTGGGTTCCTCCATCCCTTGCACGTGGCAGGTTTCTGGGTTCGGGCTTGCACGCACGTGTTGGGCACTGTGCTGCCCACGAGCGCTCAGGGACATGCCAGCTCCTCACCTGAGCACCCACAGCTGGGTGCAGGCACCCACTGAGGCCCTGCAAGCAGCCCTGTCCCTGTCCCCACTTCACACCAGTGTCCCCCAGGCTGGTTAGGATGGACCCTCAAAACCAGTGAGTTTGAAAATAAATTGAGAAAACACTAAAAGCACAAGTCCCTCATGAATGTCCATCCATTCCCAAGGACAGGGATTCCCTGGGTGCCTCTCATGGGTGTCCATCCATCCCCAAGGACAGGGATTCCCAGGAGTTGCCACCTCCCTGCCCGTGGTGCAGCCAGCTCCAGGGATTGGGTGTAGGAGAGAGCTCTGGTTAAAGAAGCAGCAGAGAGAACTTCTTGCCTTTCAAGCAGGCAGTGAAAAACCCTCTCCCCTCAGCTCCCAAAGCTCCACCACCGACTGAGGGAGTGAATTCTCCTCGCCAGCTGGGAAGGACCAGACTCTTCTCGAGATGTTCTAGGACATGGCCTCCCTCTCCTGCCACCAAAGCTCCCTTCAGAGCACTGGGAGGAAGGGAAGCAGTGCAGGGAACACAGCTCACTCCTAGCAGGTTGTGGGACATGTCCGGGCATAAACCACCTCCTGCTGCAGACATGGAGTCACCCCGTGCTCCAGGGATTCTGCCTCCATGCAGGGATCTGCTGTGGGCAGCAGCTTCAGGACACGTCCCCAGGAGGGCCCTGTGCCCATCTGGATCCCTCTGGAGAGGGGAAACCACAGGCAGCAAGCTCAGCTCTCTGGGAAAGCTCCCTGCCTGCATCCCTTGGGGTCCTGCTGAGGAATTCAACCTGATTATCATTAGAATAAAGGCCAAAGGAGCTCAGCTCACCCTGGCTCCCTACTCTCAGCTTCCCACCATGGATCCAGCTCAAGGATCTGCTCTGGGATGCAGCTGGGAGTCCTGCCTTGTGCAGGAGCTTGCTGTGGGGCAGGCAGGGCTGGTGTGAAATAGCAGGAGATGGGCCATGCTTCCAGCAAGCCCATTTTATCTGCTCCCAGGCCCTCCCAAATCAGCCACACTACCTGCCTGATCATCAGCACATGAAATTCAGGAAGGGGGAGATGTTAAAATGATGCACCCTTGAAACCCTCCTGCAGCATCTTGCCAGTGTTTCCACCAAGACGTGGGTCAGGAGCAGATGAAGCCTGAACTCCTGCAGGGAGTCTGCTCCTTCCCAGACCGACGTGCCTTCCCTAGGTGAGGCTGCAATTGCTAAAAGGGAGGTTTTTCCTGAATAAAGATGAGGCTTAGCCACAGAATCGAATTAAAAAGACACAGCCTGCTTCAAAATGAATGTCCAGAGTGGCCGCTCCGGGCAAGGAGAGCCTTTGCAAAGGCAGTCCCCACCCAACAGTGCCCCCGGCAATCCTCCCGCACCACTTGTGGATGCTCCAGAAAAGAGGGAGACAAATCTACCGGGGTAACTGGGTGTTCTATCAATTAATTTATGTCTGAGTGTGCAAAAAAACAACCACCACGCACCTTGGAAGCCGGGCACGGGCTTTTTTGCCTGGGGCTCTCCCAGTAAACGCCTCGTTTCCGACGGCTCCCGGGGGTTTGCTCTCGCCTCTTTATCGGAGCCGGGACGCGTGTGGTTTTTTGATCCCGGAATTGTGGCCCCGGGCGCTCCACCTGCCGGGTCCCCTCGGCCGCTCCCCGCGGAGGAGGAGGCTCCGCACCGTGGGATCCTCATCCTCCGGAGCAGCAGCCGGGGGAAGCGGCTGTGCCCGGGCAGGTCCCCGCAGCAGGCAGAGCTTGGCTCCCGCAGGGCACTGGGATGTGCTGCTCCGTGGCCATGAGCTCACCCCAGCCACTCATCGCAGCTCAATCCTTTCCTCTTTTCCCTTAAGGAATCGGGGCTGCTCTGTGCAGGTGTGGAGAGGAGTCTGAATTTGGGGGGTTCAAAGCTCGATCCCTCACACTGCCCTCAAATGCCTGCAGGGCTTTAACCCCGCTCTGGGTCCCTCTACCTTGTTGCTCCAAAATGTTTCTGTGAGGATCATGATCCTGCAAAGACCTGCAATGGGGCTGGAGCACAGGGAGTGTTCATTCCCACCCTTTAAAGCAGTGGTTTTCAGGGAACTGATCTGCATGTACAGGATTACACCAGCCCGTCCACATCCCTGTGTCAGTGATGGTCCCAGGATTGGAGGGTTTGGGGTGTCCCCCCTGTCCCTGTCACTGCTGCACTGGCCCAGGCTGGGGACACCCATCAGGTAGCACCTGGAAAGTCCCAACCAGCTGTGCCAGGACAAGCAGAGGGGACACTGAGAGCTGCCCTCATGGCTTGTCCCTGCCCTGATCCCTGAACAGGGCTCGAGGCTGCCCCAGCTGCAATGGGGCTGGGGCTGAGGTGCCCAAGCCAGGACAATGCCTTGGAACAAAAGGTTGGGAGTTTAATAGTACACCAGGAAAACAACTGGCTGGAAAGCTGCCTCCTTTCCTAAATAAACAAGGGATGAGCCCTGACAGGTCCAGCTCACAGCCCTGATGACACAACCGCTCTCCCTTGACACAACATTCCCTTGTGCCCTTTGAAAAGCGGGAATGCAAACAGGGAGCATCCTCCCTCCTGCACACTCCAGAGTCAGGGATTGTGCCAGGCAGGCAGCTGCTGCACTGGCCAGGGACTGTGGCTTTTTCTCAGTCAATCCTGGCAAAGCCACAATTCCTCTGGCCCATCCCCTTGGCACTGCCCCTTTGCCCATCCCACATTCCCCATGCTGGACACTGCAAGGGAGAGTGGTACCTGGGCATGGTGATCCTTATCAGGGGAATACCTGCCCTAACACCACCAGGGAAATCCTGGATAGGAGGAAATTTAGTCTCCAGAGCATGATTAACCCCTGGAAAGCAGAGGTGACTGAGTGGTGACTGACAGCTGCCAATCAACAAATGACTCAAAGCGGGCTGGGAATGGCAATTTGAGTGTATCTGGCCTCCAGTGGGAGCCCAGGCCAAACATCTGCCTGCCAGGCTACTGATAAAAAAATGGTGTTTTCATAAAACTGAGATTTGGGGGGAGGGTGCGTGGGGGGGGTGACATTTCCAACAAAACTCTTCTCTAGTGCCGGAACAGCAATCATTTTTATCACTTTTTGGCAGCCAACCAGATTTTCAACGGCCTTTCACTGAAGAAACAGAGCTTCTGTTTGTTTTCGGGGCATCCACATTCCCAGGGTTTGACAGAAATGATTATTTTCCCCCCTTTTCTTCCAAATGTTGACACAAGAGTGAAACACTGCCTTTGCTGCCAGGTCGCCAGCCAGGCTGAGAAAGGGAAATGTGCTTGGCCAGAGGAGAGTCCAGGCCATGGCCCTGGGATGCTCCACCCCACCAAGGTTGCTCTGAGCTCACAGCAGCTGCTCTGGCCTTGCTGTACCAGAATTCATCCCTGGGCCAGAGCTCGGGGAGGATGAGGCACTGGGAGCTGACACAGTCCCCACACCAAGGCTGAATCCAGCTGTGGAACAGGTGTTGGTGGGGCTGGCCAGACATGTCCTTGCATATCTGCCTGTGTCTGTGTCTCCTTCTGCAAGAATTGGGAGCTGCACCAGCCTCCCCATCTCCTGCCTATGCTGGGTGTTTGCATCCCATGGGATGGGGGAAGCAAATCCCACTGGCTTCCCCTGCTCCTGCCAGTGCTGGGCCTGGAGATCCCAGAGCCATGTAAGGATAAATCTGCAGTCTGTGGGTGCAGGGCTGATGGCTGGTTCCCTGGCACTGTGGGTTTGCATCTCAGCTCTTGGGGATGGTGTTTGCAGAGCCAGCCCAGAGCCAGGGGAGCTCCCAGCTCTGTGCCCACCATGGCCAAGCCCTGGTGTTTGGGAAGCTGGAGGCAGCCTTCCTCTGGGAAACACCAGTGCCAGATTCCCAGGGGACTTGAAACAAAGCAAACCCGGCCTAAGACACACATTTCCAAGCTCTGTAGCTGGAGGGCACCGAGGTGAGCTCAGGGGGGAACAGGCTGAGGGGAATCAAAACTCCTTTTTGCAGCCAAGTGCACGTTTTCCCAAACCCTTTGCAGGGCCTGCATCAGAGGCTGCAGTTACCCAGACTTGCCCTCTCTGTCTGCACGAGGCTGCCCCACACTTTGAAGGGGCTCTTCACAGCAGGGTGAAGGTTCATTAACTCTTTGGGGATGAGCAGAGAGGCCTCCACCATCTCCTGGATGTTCAGCAGAGAGAACACCTGCAGCACCAAGCTCAGCCTCCACCACCATGGCCTTGATGTGCTGCACAACCACCTGTTCCTGCCACGGCTGTGCCTGGCATGGCCATCCTGCCGTGCTCCTGCCCTGCTACCACATGGGGACATCAGCCCAGCAGCCCACATCCTGCAAAGCTGATGCTTCCTTCATCCTTGCTCCCTCCCGCTGCAAACAATGACCAGCGGCACGGCCGGGGCCGGGGAGCGCGCCCGGACGTGTCAGCAGATGGCAATGTTTCTGTGCTCTGCTTATCTCTGGCTGCTTTTCAGCCCACAGCCCACCATCAAACCCCGGCGGGATCGGCAGGACCCTCCCAACCATCACCCAACCCAGAGCAGCAAGGCCCAAGGATGCAAACACCTCCAGCACCCTGCTAGCAGGATCTGCCAGCCCTTCTCCTCTGTCCGTGCCCTGGACGTGGTCATCTCATCCTCTCCATGGTGGTGTTGCTGTTTCTGGTCTCAGCCCCGGCCAGGAAGGGCAGAGGCACTGACAAAAATAGCCAACAAACTGTTCAATGAAGCTTTTTCAGACTCTTGGGTGTGGTGCGACTTTTTGGGCAAGAGATCAGGGGTTGGCTTTTCCCATCCAGCACTGCTCCCCTGCACTGGCTTGGCTTGGCTCAGCTTGGCTCGGCTCGGCTTGGCTGCTCCAGGAGTTTGGGAGCACTAAGGGAAGCAGGGAGAGGCTGGGAACAGAGGAGGAGGTGGAAGAAGCCTGTTCCGGTGGTTAAATGTCAGCCAGAACATCCCTGTGGGGAACTGTGCAAGGCAAGGTGTGAAGGGCAGCAGGTCACAGGTCGGGGCTGTCAGTGCTCAGCCTCCCCCTGTGCTGTGCCCGACCAGCCCAGCCCAGCCCAGCCCAGCCCGCCCCGCTCACAGCGGCACATTTCGATTTCCCAGACTTCCTCTTTCGGATGAGATTTATGAAGGTCTGATCGCAGCAATTAGGAACCGGGAATGACCCAACGAGGCTGCCCCGGGGGGTAAAAATAGCCCTGGGTAGTGACTCACTGGCTGCGGTGAGCGCAGCCCCGAGGCTGTGGACACACTCCCAGTGTCACCCTCTGTGCCCTCCTGTCCTGCTGCTGTGTCTCCCACACTGATGACACCTATGGGGCAGTTCCAGAGGCATCCAGGTGTGTGGAATGGGGACAGCTTGCATGGTGGGGGCTCCAGGCGTGACCCTGCAGCTGATGTCCCACTGCAGCCACATCCTGGCAGAGCCTGGCCAGGGGTGCCCATGGATGGAGCCTGCATTCCCAGGGGCCTCACAACCCACCTGGGGAAAGCACCACGGCAGCAAGGATCTGGAAGAAGCCAGGCCGGACGTTGGGAACGTTTGGGGATTACACTTCACCTGCTGATGCAAACACCTGCACCCCCCGGCAGCTCTGTCCCTCCCTGCCCGCAGGCTGGGACTGGAGAGGGGGGGGCAGACCCTTGGTGTGAGCACTGCATGTCCCTGCCACATCCCCGTGCTGTTCCCTCTCCCTGTCTGATCCCATCAGGCACCAACCTCCGCTGAGGCAAAGCCCCGAGCAGCCGGGCACGCTCAGCCGTGTGTCAGCTCAGCCGAGCAGAAGCGTCTGTTGAGGGTGGGTGTTCCCGCGGGGCAATCGTGCCTCCTTCCCTGCAAGCTAAAAATAGGTGGCAGAGCTCAAAGAACAAGGTGCTGAGTGCACCTCTGCAGCGCAGGGCACGGGAAGAGCAGGATCTGGGGTGATGTTGCAAGAAGCAGCTCAATTCAAGGCGCCCTACTACGCTCCAGTTTCGGGACTCCCTTTTGTTTTCGCAGGAGATTTGCACTTGAAAAGCCGCTGTCAAATTTGCATGCACAAACATGTAGGCAGGCCAGAAGCAGGCATGGTGCCCTCTGCTTTCCAGAGCCATCCCAGGGCCTGTTGCACACCCACGGAGCAGCACCGGAGCTGGCCCGGAGTGGTCAGTGAAGGCTCCACGGCACATCCATCACCAGAACCCACATCTCAACCCGGGGCAGGCAGAGCTGCCCTGCCCGGTGATTAATGACCCTCTGCTGCCGTTTCCCAGAAGGAAACGAGCGTCTTCCCATTGGAAGGAGCTCGTTTCTAACGACACGGCCCTGACAGCTCCCGCCATCCATCGCCAAAGGGGCTTTGACCATGAACTCCCGCCCTGCAGGCTGAGTTTGCATTCCCGACTCGGGAACAGCAGCAGTGCCAGCCCCTCCAGCCCTGCGGTGCCCTGAGGCCGCTCTGGAATCGGAGCACATCGCCCTGGAGCGGGGCAGAGCTGATCCCTGGCTCAGCCCCTCTCTCCTTTGATAGCGAGCTGTTCCCTCGCGTGGCGACACGTCCCCAGCCGAGCCACCCAGCACCGGCAGCGCCGGTGCCAACTCGTCTTTAAAGCTGAATTCTCGGCAGCTTAAGGGAGCTGTGTGGTCCCAGCATCACGGCAAGCATCAAGGCTGCCCTGCGGGAGCTCGCTCCCAGCACACGAGGCTGCACGGGGCCAGCGCTGCCGTGCCAGGGCCGGCAGGGAGCGGGGCTGCTTGGGCTGGAAATGCTAAAATGAGCCACTTTTAGGGCCCTGAGCCCGGCCAGGGTGTCCCCACATGCATGCTTTGCACTCCTGCAAATGGTTTTGCATCATCCCAGCGCCGTGCCAGAGGGGGAAGAGGGGAAACCGCAATCCTGGCCGGGCTCAAACCATCCCAGCGCCTCAGCTGGCAGCCTTGGGGCTGCCCACATCCAGGGAGAATTTGCTGCAAGTCCTTTTGGTCAAGCACAGAGAGCCAGAGAGGGTTCGTGCCAAGAGCTGGTGCTCTCCCACTCGCCGCTGGAAGGGTTATCAGGACAAGAGTGAAATCTGGAGCGTGGCCGAGGTGGGAGAGGTGTGGGAACAGCAGACAAGGCAGGGTTATTTCCCCTGCACTGCGGAGAAGCGAGGCAGGAAAGACACACAAATAGACATAATTGAGGCTAAATGTCTTAGGTTTTTGAATCAACATGCACCACTGAGAGCACAATCAAAGGCTCTTTAGTAATTTATTGACTTACCCTGAAGTAAAATTATCTGCGGGTATTTATCACACCCACACCCACCCCCACCCCTTCCTATTAGGTGAGTCCTTCCAGAGCTCTCAGCTCCCCAGTGCCACACGCCAGGGGGAGGAGGATGTGATGTGGGACAGGGAATTCTGTGCAGGAACCAGCATCACACCAGCCAGGTGCACAGCAGCACCCACAAGGTGCAGGTTTGCTGCAGGTGGGTGGACACGGCCGGATCCTGCTGCTCTGAAATTCAGCTCACATCCAAACACAGCTCCAGAGACATCCCCAGTGGGGTCAGTGGTTCTGAAAGCGCTGTGGGTATGGGGACAGGGAGATTCCTCAGCTGGCTCAGCAGCACTGTGGCACCCATCACACCTCCCTGCCCCGCTCAGCAGCACTGAGGCTCCCTCAGAGTGCCAGGAAATGGCTCAAAAGTGGTTTTGAATCCACAACCCCACGATGTCCCAGCTCCCTGTCCTGGTGCTCCTTGTTGGAGTGATTCACCTCCCTGCCCACACCCAGCTGAGCCCAAAACGGGGCAGGGTTGTCCCTTCCTGCCTCCAGGCCAGCCCGAGTGACACCTCAGCCTTGTCTCTCCAGGCAGAAAGGGGAAGGTGACGGTGACAGGCGCTGTCACCAGGCCCCGAGGTCAGGCTGGGTTTCAAAAGGCACGTGCAGGTTCTCTGCGCTTGCAAAACTTCCCCGTCCCACCTCTTACGAAAGACCCTCGGCTTGCAAAAGAGCAGGGCCTTGGGAACACGCGAGAAAATAAACAAATGGTGAAGAAAAACCACGCTTAAGGCGTCTGGCTCTGACTTCCCCACCATAGGAGCGGTGAGGACAGCTCGTGCCTCAGTTTCCCCTTCAGCTGGAGGAGCAGCCAGTGCTACAAGGCTCAGGCTGTGGCCATGCTCCTGGTCCTGCTCCCATTCTGGCACCCAGCCCTGGCCCAGGGGCTCGGAAAAACCTTCCCTCCCCACCCCACAGTGCAGATTCAGAACAGTGACTTTGATTGCTGACAAATGAGGCGGCAGACAATGGAGGAGGAGGCCAATCCTGACCCCACATCCCTGGAAAGCACCAATTGCAGCTGTGGGCAGCTGGGATGCACGCTTCCAAAACAGCTCCAGCTCCCACAGAAGGGGAGATGAATCACCAGGAGATGAATCTTCCCCAGTGGGAAACCCCAGCACCAGGCACAGCGCTCCCACAGGGCATCACCACACTCCGGGGTGATTATGGGGAGCAAAACACAACTGGGGGGGGGCAAAAGCAGTTTTACACCCTAAGGATTCATCCCTGGGCACCAATGTGGGGCAGAGCCAAGCCAGAGGGCTGCTCCAAAGGAGCAGAGGCTGTGCAGGCTCCAGCTGCTTCTGAGCATGGGGAGAGGTGCAGGATCCAGCCTGGGTCATAAATGAGGGGGGCACCATGCACACCAAAGCCCCAGTGCTGGGATTTGGGGTGTTTTCCCTCTGCTTTGCCCCAGCCCTATCGCCTCAAACCAGCATGGGAAAGTGTGAGTGTGACAAAGACAGTGCCCAAGGGCAGATATCAGCCTGGCTTCCTGCACCACACTCAGCCCCTCCACCCATCCACCCTGGCACCAATTAGCCTGATTAACACCAGAACTCCGTGTAGTGATAGAGGGAGAGCCCCAGCCTGCTGGAGCAAAGCCTGGTCTGTGCATGGATGAGGGGATGCTTCTTCCCAGGACGGGGTTACCCCAAAAAGGAGGAGAGCTGATGGCCCTGCTACATTTTGGCTGCAGGCTGGCCCTGGATGGACAATGTCTGTCAGCACCATGACACAGCTGGGACAAGCCTCAGCCTTCCCTCCAAGTCACCCATAACCATGTGGACCCTAACCTCTGCCAGACACCCAGTGCAGGTCCCTGATGTCCTGATGAGGAAAGATTCGACCCCAAAAACCCAAAATTTCACATTTCTGAGCAGAGTCATGCCTGAACCCCTTGCTGTACCCACACCCAGGGAAGGGAAGAGCCATGTCATGGGCATGAGCAGGCACAGGTGAGTGTGCAAGGACAGGTGAGTGTGCAAGGACAGGTGAGTGTGCACACCTCGGGATGTCCCTGGCAGCAGGCAGAAGGTCAGAGCCCAGGTCAAGCCCTTCCCTGTGCAGGCTGTGAAGGGGAAGGGGCAGGGATGGATGCTGGCGTCCTCCCCAGTGACAAACCCAGCCTTGGGAACAATCACCAGCAGCTCAGCTCGAGCTGCTGTGAATTATGGACACCTCGACACGCCGGTCCCCGCAGCAGAAGGCACTGCTTGGGTTCAGCCCCCACAGCTGCCTCCCCAGAGCTCCCCGGGGATGGCAGCCCTGGGAACGGGCACCGGGGGAGCTCAGCAATCCGGGGATGGGACCTGCAGCCACTGCTCTGCCCTGGCAGCATCTCTTCCATGCCCCGAGGGGAGGCACAGCATCCAGGCTGTGCTGCAGAGCCAGCCCGGAGCTGCTCATGCTGCCACCACTGCCCACGGGGAGAAAGGGCAATCCACCCCATAAATCAGTCAGTTTTATCGGGAAAATATCTGAAAAGATCACAGAATCACAGACTCACAGAATAACAGAATCACAGGGTTGGAAGAGATCTTCAAGATCATCGAGTCCAACCCACTCCCTAACACCTCAACTAAACCCTGGCACCAAGTGCCACATCCAATATTTTTTTTTAAACAGAGATGGTGATTCCACCACCTCCCTGGGCAGGCCATTGCAGTACTTCATCACTCTTTCCGTAGATGTCATCGTCAAAGTCACCACAGTGACTCAGCTGGGGGGAGATGTGGGGTGAGATGACAACAGAGCTGCACGAGGGCTCCCAAAACTCTGGCAGCAGAAAGGTGCAGCCCCATCCTCACGTGTAGGATTTGATCCATGGTGAAGGATTCATCCCTATCCCAGGGCCAAGGTGTCCCATCAGGGTTTTCTCACCCAGTCCCACAGGTCTGAGCATGGATGTCCCTGCGCTGGCTTAGAGCAGGATAAATCCTGGCCCTGGAGCAGTGAAGAGCCCTGCTCGAGACAGCTGGGGACAATCCCTGGGTGAGGAAGATGTGTGGGGACAGGAAAACACAAAGCAGGGAAATGTGGCAGCACTGGGAAAAGTCAGCGCTTTTTTTTCTTTTCTTTTCTTTTTCTTTTATTATTGTTGGGGGTTTTTTTTGTTCTTCTTTTTTTTTTTTTTTTTTTTTTTTTTTTTTTTTTTTTTTTTTTTTTTTTTTTTTTTTTTTTTTTTTTTTTTTTTTTTTTTTTTTTTTTTTTTTTTTTTTTTTTCGGAAGGTGCCTGGGAAAGGAAGCGATTGTTTGGAGCAGATCTTGATGGCTCCAGGCCCCTCATGGGGGAGATAACCAGGCACAGCCCCTCCGCCGCCCAGCCCGACCCTGGTGGGAAATGTCCCTCTGCAGCTGGGCAGCTCAGGGGGGGGCTGGGGGGCTCAGACACCAAAACCCACCCCCCTCACCCCCCTCAGAGCTGGGGTGACTCGAGGAGGGGGTATTTGGTGTCCCCCAGCAGTGCCACCCCCACAGCCACAGCTCCAAGCCATGTCCCCACCTCGGTCCTGCCTGTCTGAGGCTATTTTGGGGGTAAGCAGGAATTAGGCAGCTTTAACTCCTTTCTGATGTTGCTGCCAAAAATCTCGGCTAAGCGTGTGTAATTAGGGACTCCGTCATTCCTGGAGCTGCTTCCCCCCTGCCCGGCGCTGATTTGCAACATCCACGTCTCAAACACCACCGGGCCTGGCCCTCTCCTCTGCTTCCCACCATCTCTCACGGCTCGAGCTGGAGATTAGGAAACAAGAGAAGGGTTTGGGGCCTCGCTGTCAGCCAGGAGATAGAGCCGGGTTTGCTCTGAGGAGGGAATTATTCTGGGTATGAATTATGTCATTTTCCTCTCCGGAAGCGGCGCATGCTCCCGGGTGTCACAGCTGGAGGGGCGGAGGGGGAGGCTCCTTCCCCGGCACGTCCCGGCTCCCCGACATCTCTGGCTCCCCAAACCACCAGGAGAACAATGGGAGCAGCCAGAGGGAGAAGGAAAACGAGCAGTGGCTCTTTTTCCCTGTCCCCCTTCCATCCCAGCTGCCGGCCACGCGGGGAGGATTCGGCCACAGTTGTGCCGGGGCCGTGCCGGGCCCCACGGGCTCAGCTGTGGGGCAGATCAAAGACCCCTGAGCCCCTCTCCCAGCCCCCTGGGGAGCCCCCAGGGCTCTGTGGCACGTGGAGCATCCCAAGAATCAGAGCAAATGGTGGGGGGCAGCGTCCCCCTGCCCTTGGCGGGGTGGTTAAAGCTGGAATCAAGGAGAAGGAGCTCTTGAATGGGATTGGGAGCATTTATCCCGCGGCAAGCTGAGCCAGCTTGGGGTGCAGCACCCCACAAAACCCCACTGGGCGCTGCTGAGGAGCAACCAGCAGCCCTCAGCCCCTCTCCTCAGGGCAGCCCTGGGAGCTGTGGTGAAAGGGAGCATTTAGGGCCACGCTGGCACCCTTGGCAGGCACCGGGGGAGCGCGGCCGGCCCAGCTGCTGCCGCTGGCGCCAGAGCCGGCGGCGCGGGCCGGGGGCAGGTGGACGGCTGGCTCGGCCACCTCGCTCCCCACAAAGGAGCCCCTTTCTCCCAGGCAGCACCAGGGATGTGAATGGATCCGCCTGATTTAGCTGGCGTCGTTTCCTCAAACGGTTTTTTCCTCCCCTCTCCGTCGTCCTGGAGCGTGTCCGCGCTGCCGCTCCCCGTCCTGCCGCTGGCACGGCCCCGGTGCTCCTGGAGCAGCAGCAGGTGATGGTCCCGACGCAGCACACAGCTCTGGGGGATCCCCCTGCAGATGTCTGGGGAAGGGGACACCTGAGCATTTTTGGGGACAGGCCAAGTGGTTTGCCAGCGCCCAGGGAAGATGCTGGGGGTGCGTGCAAGGAACTGCTGGTGGGATTTGCTCCAGAGGCTCATGTTTATCCTAAAGGGCTCCAAAAACACGCCGTGACATCCTCACATCCTCCCTGAGCGCTGGGCATGCAGAGGGAGAAGCGCAGCAAAGCCCTGCTCCATCCCTGTGGGATCTCACCCTGCCCACCCAGCACCCTGAGCCCAGCAGCACCCAGGGAGAGCCCAGACATGAAAAGGGCTCTGTGCTTTTTCTTCCTGGTGTTATCCCAGCACAATATCAATTAAAACCCGCTCTGTTTGAGGATGCAAATGCTGCCTGGCGTGCCGGTGCAGACCGAGGGAGTCACCCCGTGTCTGTCGGTGAGGGCCCAGATCTGCTCGTTTCACTATCTCATCCCCGTCGGAAATCTTAATTAAACGCTGCCTTTGATTTGGGTGTGCTCCTGCACCTCGTGCAGCTCCTGCCGGGGCGTGCAAGCCTCCCCCAGCACCCACCCACTCCTCCTGCTCAGGGGAGCACCCCACACCCACAGATCCTGGGGGTGGTGGGTGGAGAACCCCCCCGAGTCAGGGGGTTCCTGTGCCCCCCTGGCATCACACATGGGGCAGGCGTGGCAAAACAGGACCCAAGATGGGAAAATCTTCATCAGCAGTTGAAGTTTAGGATTGGAGGTTGCTTGGAGGTGTCTTTTCCTTCCAGGGTTTTCCACTTGGGTTGACATCTGCCCAGCTGACCACGCAAAGCTGCCTGTCCATGCTTAAAAACCTTGGAAAAAAAGAGAAATATCAACCCCAAGAGGACACCAGGGGCTCGGGTCTGGTGTTTGCACACCCTGGTGACAGTTAAAAGGCCATCCACGCTTCTCAGAGATGCCTTCCCTCAGCAACCCCCCGGACCTGGTGACTTTTGCCGGCTCAGCCCCCTCCTCCTGCTCGGGACACACTGCCTGCGGGGGGGTTTCCAGCCGGAGGGAGAAGCGGGGCGGGTGCCTGACAGCTCACAGATGGGGCAGAGCAGCAAAGTAGGACAGCTTGGGGAGGCAGCTCTGCCCGCCCGGCCCCATTGTCCCCTTTTTCTTCGCGGGAGGACGCGCGGGGCTCAGCATCACGCCGGCGGGTTTCCATGGCATTTCCCTGCCAACCCCAGCCAGCGCCTGCCCCATTCCCGGCCCCTCCGTGCCTGCTGCCGCCTGAGCCCCGCGTGTTCGGCACGGCCGAGCCTCCCTCCCTCCCTTCCTCCAGATTTTCCTCCGAGCTGGACGATGAGCAGCCGTTGGGGATGGAAGCCGCGGGCAGGAATTCATTGACCTGATGGCAGCTGCTCCGAGGATGTGTTTCACCTGCCTGGTGAAATCTGGGACTTTCCTACCTGGCTAACTTGGACCAAGCACAGGATCAGCTCGTTTGCTGCTAATTTGCTATTTTGTTCCTGCTGCTATGGCAAATATTTGTGTGTGGTATATGTGGAGAAGTTCCTCCTTTGTTCCGCAGCCTCTCCCTCTGCCAGTCCCTGCAGCAAAGGCAGTCTGGGCTGACTGTTGATGTAAAGTGGTTTGGCAAGGAAGATCCTGTCTCTCCCCAAAATCTCCATCAGTGATGGGCTCGGGATGGCACCAGGCCCCACTTCCCACCTCTCCTCCTCTGCACAGGCCAAGGGAAGAGGGGCTGAGCAGGGAAGGGAAAAGTCTGTTCTGTAGGAATGCACAGCCAAGTTTGCAAAGATTTCAGGCATGCACTTACTTCTGCAGACTCCTCTGTAGCAGAGCCAGAGGAACTCCTGCTTCCCAAGGCATGGGAACAAACTGTTCAAAGACTCCGTGCTGGAAGTCTTGGTAATGTGAGAACCCCCCAAATCCCAGCTCAGGGCACCTGGGCTTGCTGGGAATACTGCCCTGTCCCAAGGACCTGTCCCTCCTGCAGCCAGTGTGCTGGAGCAAAAGATTCCCTCTGGGAAAATCAGGGGCTTTTATTGGATGCTGAGCTGCCCCACAGCTCCTGGGGTCACCCCCAGCCACAGACGGTGTCTGCTGCAGTGCAGGGAGCAGTTGGAGGGGTGGCAGGGATGGCTGGGAGCATTTACACACCCTGGTCCACCCTGTGCTCCTCACAGAGCTCCAAAACGAGGGCAAGCACCATGCCAAATCCAGCCCTGAAGACAGAAACCGAAATTCATTTGCTTTGTTAATTACCTAATTACCCTGGAGATAAACAACAGAGAGCATCTCGGGGGGCCTTTCAGTCTGTTGGATGTCAGATCCCTCCAGCCTCCGAGCCCACCCATGGCACAGCAGATCGATTTTTGGGGTGCCTTGTGCAAGAGGCACTGCTGCTGAGCTGAGCAACAGCTCAACTCCCACCCGCCAGGGCCAGGAAAGGAATTTGGCCTCCAGGGCTGTGTGAATTAGGATTCCTCCTCGCTGCTGCAGCCAGGTTTCCTTCAGGTCTGTGAGCTTTGCAAACACCCACGTCCCCGGCGTGGGGCTGTGTGGTGTGGGACATGTGGGGCCAAGGAGCCTGGGATGCACCACCCCAGCTCCACAGGTGCTTCCACATCCACCTGCTGCCCCATCCTGCCATGCCAAGACAAAGGGCGGCTCTTCCCTCACCCTGCCGCTGCTGGGATGTGCCCGGGCAGATCCCCCCTCGCCTCGATGCAGCCACCCAAAACTGGCTCTGCTGGAGTTCAAACGTGCAGGGATGTCCTGGGGCGCACGGAGAGGGGACTGTGCCCACACGTCGGCCGCGCGTGGGGTCCTCGTGCCTCTGTTGGGAGCACCACAGACCCTCTGGAGCTGGGAAAGAAGGATCCCAGCTGGGATAATCCTACCCACCCCTCAGCCCAGCATGGGCAGGCCTCCCCATGCTGCCAAACCCCGCCGTGGTACCCATGGGGGTGCATGGGCAGGGGGTGTTTGGTGCCGGAGGTCCCCGAGCCGGTGGAGCCCCGCGTTTCCGCAGCCTCGCTGCTTTCATGGAGCAGGCAGGATTCCAGCTGGGGCCCGGCCAAAACCAACCCATTCGTTACAGTCCGGATCTCAGACTGGGCTTTACAGAGCCCGCAGTCCCGGGGTGGAGGGAGGGGAAGATGCCCAAAGCCACAGCTCCTGCCCTCCCCAGCCTGTGTCCCTCCAGAACCAGCTCTGGAGCCGTGGTGTCAGAGCTCTGGTGGGAGAACAGAGGGTGGGGCTGCACTGATTTAGCCATAGGAGATGATTTCCTGCTCCCAAGGGCCAGGCTGCTCCCAGGAAAGCCTCGTGGTGGAGGCACAGTGAGCGTTCCCACCTCGGGATGGGAGAGGTGGATCTCCCGTGGGGATCCTCGGGAGCCAAACCCAGCCCAGCGTGGTGGCAGGGAGAGTGCAGGAAACACTCAGGCTGGGATCTGGGAGGGATGAGGAACAGGGAAAGACATCTCAAACCCTCCTCCTCTGGGATCCTTACGCTTAACACTAAACATCTTTGGCACAAACGTTGCCGGTTGCTCAAGCCCTGAGGAGGCTCCGGGGGGCCGGCGGCGAGCCGGGGGCGTGCAGGAAAGGCGGCTTGAATTACCCCAGCGGCCTCTCCTGAGCCAAGGCTTTGCAAAGACTCTCCGGAGCCTGGGAAGGGTCTCTGCCAGGTGACGCTTTGGAGAACAAACCCTCTCCGCATTTGGGGTCCCCGCCTTGCAGCCAGCCCGGCGCGGGGTGGGGATGCTGAGGCGCAGCAGAACCGACACGAGCAGCTCCCGGCTCGCTGCCCCGGGGCTGGGATGGCTCCAGCTGGAGCGAGAGCAGCCCGGCGCCCCGTGGCCTGGCCGGCGTGCGGGCAGCCGGCCCCGGCGAGGCAGAGCGCAAGGAAGGGCCGGGGGGGAGCGGGTGGCACAGCTGGACACAGCGGTGGCACCGGGGACAAGAGGCACCAGCGCCACAGCTGCCGTCCCACAGAGCGGGGCTGCTGGAATGGCTCATCTCCCCTCACTTTTCCCCGCCGCAGTTTGGGGTTTTATGCGTGGAAAGGCAAGAAGCGGCCCCCAAAAGTTTGATTTTTCTCCCCCCCACCCTCCCCGCCTTCTTCTCGCAGCAGCGCGAGTTGAATTTAATGTTGTTAGTCAGGCAGTGCCTGGCTGGCTGCGCCGCTCTGCAAGCTGATGGGGAAACCAATTGAGGGCAAAATTGCTGCAAACAATTGTCCTTTTGTCCCTTTCCCTGGGGTCTGTCTGCCAAGGTTAGTGGAGCTGAATAAAACTCACTTGAGCTGCAACTCACACAACATACCAAGGGCTCCTTTCGGGGCTCGGCGGGGCGAGAGGAGGGGGAGAGCAGAGCAAGGGAGGATGGGGAGCAGGAGGGAATGGAGAGGGGAGGACAATCCGCCGGGCGCTGGGATGTGGAGGTGGGACAGGGAGTGGGACAGGGAGCATCCTCCAACCCCAAGCAGTCCCCCAGGCCATCCCCCAGCAGCGGCTGAGTCACTGGGATTGGGACTGCCCTGGTACTCTGTGACTCTGCTCATGCCTCAGCACCCCAAAACTGGCACTGCTGCCTGTCTGGGGAGCCTGGGGGGGCTCCTCTCCCACTCCCCCCTGCCCAGTGCCAACCCCAAAGCAGTTTGGCCGGTCCCTCCTGGCGGGCTCAGGAATCGTTCCTCCTCCGTGCCCACAGGCAAACTCCTGTAAAACACGGAAACCGATGCCTCCTCCGAATAAATAATAGCACACTTGTTTGATTTCCTGAGCACAATAATTAAAAGCCCGGGGGCAGGAGGCATTGTCTGAGCACCCCTGGGACCCAGCTCCCTCAGCTGACTCTTTATATTCCCCCAGTTATTCTTTGCGTTCTTTTTTTTTTTTTTTTTTTTTTTTTAGCTTCTCCGTTGGCGAATGAAAAATAAAAGCACTTTTTTTTTTTTCCATCAATCTGGCTTTGTTACTGGAAGCTGATGCCTGAAAAGAACTTCTGTGGGGTTTTTTTCATGAGTAATGAGCACTTCTGTTCTCGCTGCCCAAACATGTATGTGTTTTCCCATGGGGATGCCCCTGGCTTCCTCTCCCCCCACTCCTCCAGGTTTGTCCCAGGCGATTTCTCAAGTTATCTGTGTGATGTGTCAGAGTCACTTTTCCCTTTCCCTGCCATGATGCTCATCTTTAGATATTTCCTTCCCTGCCAGGTGGTGCAGTCAGGCCCTGGTGGGACCAGCAGGCTCGAGGTGAGGAGCTGCTGAACTTCTGGGCTGGCACATCTGTCCCAGCCCCATGCCAGGGGAAAAGTGATTTATCAGAAGGGCAGGAGAAGAGGCTCAGCCTCACCAACACCTGACACAATTCTTGCTGCTCCTCTGCTCTGCTCTGGAGACCTTTCAGCCAGAGGGGCTGATGCAGCCTCCAGCCAGTGCCAGACCATGATGGGAAGCTGCAACATGCAAGAAAAATAAAGCAAAATGACACCAAAGAAGGACTGGCTGCTGCTTCCCTATTATCATTCCTGGGTTTGTTTGCAAAGCTGCACTGGGCAAAATCCAATTTCTGGGACTGTCTGTCTGGGAGCTGGTTTTCTAGGAACCAGCTGTGGGAAGGACGAGGGACAGGCAGGCTGGTGGCGGCTGTGCTGCCGTGACAGGAGCCAGCCCGGGCAGGTTTCAGTTCCTCCTGGGATCGTCTGCTCGGAGCAGAGCGGGGCTGTTCCCCACCTGTCTGTGCTGGCAGCCCCAGGAAAGGCACATTCCCAGCCCCAGGCTCGGGGGATATGCAGGAGAGGGAAGAGGGGCTGCTGCAGCTGCTGGGATGAGCATTCCCACAGGTGACAGCGCTCGGGTGGTTTTATTCCCCCCTGGAGGCTCCGATTTGCCGATGGATGAGAAATCTCTCGCCTGCCTGTGAAGAGCAGCTGGGACAGCTGTCCCCAAACTCAGTGCTTCCAGTGGCCCAACACAATCCATGTGGACACAGCTCTGACCCAGCCACCCCTGGGACACCCTCACTGAAATATGAGCCAGAGGAGACCAAGCTCTCATGCTGGAACTGTGCACACCCTATAACCTCCAAAATCCTGTGGCATTCCCAGGAGAAACCTCCAAGAGGGACATCAGGAAGGGTCCCATCGCCTGGTCACTACCTCAGAAGTATTTTGCCTTTCCATTTTTAGCTTTGCTGATGAGGGAAACCAAGAAACACCCCCAAAGGAGCTGTGGGAAGGGGGAAATACCTGAAAATGAATCAGCCAAAGCCAGGCACCGCAGTTTGCAGCCAGAAATGCTGGGAAGAGCTCGGCATGTGCTGCACCAATGTGGCAATTAGGTTCATTTGCCAGGAAAACATCCTCAAACACCAGCTGAGTGTTGGTTAACCAGGCATTGGGTTTGGTGCTTGGTTTGGTGAGCTGGAAACCAAAGAGGCAAAGCAATATCCAGCAGAGGTTTGCCAGCACTGCCCGCAGAGCTCTGCTCCCACCAGCCCAGATGTGATTCCGACCCAGAGTGGTTTTAGTTTACAGTTGTGAAATGCAAAAAGAAAAAAAAAAGAAAAAAGAAGTCGAGCCCAAACCATTCTTTTCATCCCTTTTTGGCAAGTTTTGTTCTGAGAAACCTCTGAGCGCTGTAGTGTTGTTGTCTCTTTCCAACCCAGAGCCTGCCTGGTGATTCGAACCATCAATGAAAGCTGCTGCCCCAGCCACAGCAAAATGAGGAGCTTTCAGCAGCCTGAACGTGTCATTGGGAAGTTGCCATCAAACGCTGGTTAAAAAAAAAACACAGCAGAAAATAAAAACCCCAAAACAAAGGCAAGAGTACAAACAGACAGGGCTTGGGATCAGACCGAAGGCAGGGGGGAAAAAAAAGGAGTTATGAACTATATTTACTCTGCCCGAGATCCTTCGCTGCCTTCGCTTCTGTGTGTGGTTATTTATTCACCGAGGGCCAAATCGCAGGAAGCGCTCAGAGCCGGTGGCTCCTGGCAAGTCACTGGAGCTGCTGCAGCTGCCACGGCCATCCTGCCTCCCACACCCCTCTGGGACCTTCTCCCAGCAATCCTGGCTCCTGCATCCTCAGGGATCCTCTCCCAGCAATCCTGGCTCCT
>QVAJ01000158.1:1256344-1434959 GCA_003546035.1 Mixornis gularis
TGGCTCCTGCATCCTCAGGGATTCTCTCCCAGCACCCCTGTGTCCCTCATTCCTCAGGGATCCTCTCCCAGCAATCCTGGCTCCTGCATCCTCAGAGATCTTCTCCCAGCACTCCTGTGTCCCTCGTTCCTCAGGGACCTTCTCCCAGCACAACCCTCGTCCTGGACGGAGAGCACGGCATTCCCAGAGGTTGCAGCAGTCCCCATGGTGGTTCCTCCACTTCCAGGTGGTGGTTCCCAGCTTTTCCAGGGTGGTTTTTGAGCATTACAAGCTGTCACCACCGGCAGCATCCCAGCAGAGGAGGCTGAGTGTTGGTTAAGTGGGAGCTGATCCAACGTGGAACCCAAATTCCACATGTTCGAGCAGAGGACGTGAGGAGGGTCTGGTTGGGCACCCAAAACTGACTCCAGCCCACTTGAGTTTCGCAAGGAAAGTGCAGAGGATCTCAGACTCACCCCAGTGTGGCCAGGTGGCTCAAAAGCAAAAGACAGCAAAAGCTGATGGATGCCTCCACATCATTTTTACTTTTGTTACTTCATTTTTCCACTGAAATGCCTCCTACGGAGGCATGGGGGTTTCCTAGGGAGCCCCAGGTGGATCCCTGACCCTGCTTTCACCCCTTTCAGGGCCAGCAGGTGGGGAACGACTTGAAATGCAAAATCTCCCTTGTTTTCAGATGCTCTTAACACTTCACTCAGGCCGGCAGTGAAAGCTGGGCAGCCCTGCCGAGCATTTCACACCCAAGTGTGCACTCCTGTGCCATCCCCAGCCCCACCACCAGCCCCAGATCCAGGCATGGGAGCAGTCAGAGGCTGCAGGGAGGTTCCCCTTTGACTCTCTGCTGCTTTCCAGGAGCAGCAGCCTCAGCGAGGGGTTTGTGCTGCTGTGGCTGTCAGGGCTCAGCATTCCCACGTGCCTCCACACAGGGTTATTTTTCTAACTTTTTTATTTTTCTTCTTTTTTTTTTTTTTTTCCCCACTCATCCGGTACGGTTGTTGTGACACTGCAGTCAGCAAATATCATTGAGCAGTAGGAAACGTGAGGTTTTACTGCTTCAGTGAGATTCGGCCGATTAAAAGAGGAAGAGAGAAACACTCTCTGAGAGGGTGTGAAGCCCTCGTGTGCCACCCCGGGCCTTCCTGCAACCCGAAATCTGAGTCTGCTCCAGCTGCAGCCACACTTGGGGTGCAGAGGGGACTGTGAGGTGACCCACAGAGATGCTAAGGTGTCACTGCCTGCCTGGGGTGAGGGTCACTGGGGTCACTTTCCAGCCCTGGGGTGGAAAGCAGGGTGAGACTCCCTTGCTGAGGACACGAATTGGGTGCTACTCCCAAATTCTGCATAAACCCCCCCGGGCTCGCTCTGGCCGGTGCTGGTGGCCATGGCCAGCACAGCTCCTTTGTCTGACGGGACATTTGGAGGGAACAATGTCCCCCGTGGCAGAGCTGGGGTGAACAATGGGCGCGGGGCGCTGGGCTGGGCGGCCGGGCTGCGGGACCCCGGGCGCCCCGGCCCGCAGGAAATCCTTTTATTTTTCACTTATGCACCGAAACAAACACAAGCTCCTGTTTATTTCCTGGTCGATTGTATTTTGGAGGATGGAGGTGGCTTCCCCACGCCGGCGGTTTAACTCCTGCCGTGCCGGCTGTGACTGTCCCCCCCCTCCCTCCCCAGCTCGGTGGCCACGAGCGGGACCCCGCTTCCCCCGCCCCCGCTAATTTATGTTTAATTTGAAAACCTGGGGGTCATAAATAACACGTGCTGGCGTGGGAAGTCTGGGAAGCGGGAAGCCAGCCCATCCCCTCTCCTGGCTGAGGCCGGGGAGTCTGGAGTTGCTGCTGGAGGAGTGATGCAACATCCCTGAGGCTGCTCCACACCAGCCACGGTCCCATGGGATGTCCAGCTCTGAAGCAGGAGGGAAATGGGGTGGCTCTGGCTCAGCTGGGCAGTTCTGTCCCTCCTCTCCCCATCCCTCTGTGCCTCTCCATGCCATCCCCAAGCCCAGACAGCCACCATCCCTCAGCCCGGGGTTGGCATTGCCCCGCAGCCAAGCCCTCTCTCCTGTGAGGGAGAGGATCCCACGGCGAGGCCGAAGGTTTGCCGACCTCAGGCTTTTCTCACAGCTTCCCCATCACATCCTCCCCGGCTCCCACGTCTGCCGTTCACAGGCGCTGCTCTCTTGGCTCCCGGCCCCGGGGCCTGTGCCTGGCTGGAAACAGCATCCAGATGGAGCTATTTTTTCACATTTTTTGGGGGGGAGGGGAGGAAGGTTTGGGAAAAAAAAAAAGAAAAAAAAAAGCTGCCGGGACCAGGAAAGCAGAGGGAAGGAGAGGGTTTGAAAGCGGTCTGGTTAGCATGGCCCCGTTTCTGCAGGGAATGGAGGGCTTGGCAGGGAAACTGAGGCACAGAGCATCCCACCAGGGCAGTGTCCTGGCTGACAGTGAACTCTGACTCCTGGCCCAGGAATTAAATCCATTAACTCCTGCCCTCAGTGCAATTAGGGGGACAGCACAGTCCAGATCCCACTTCCATCAGTGGGAGCAGCTGCCCACACAAGGAATTTGGTGCCACAGGGAGAACCCAAACTCATCTCCCACTCATCCAGAGCCCAGAGGGGGAGGAAAAGCCCCTCCAACCCCCAGCCTTTAAATCTCATCCACAGAAAACTTTCGAAACCCCACCATTGTGCGAGAGGATAAACATTTATTGAATATTTCCTGTTTGGCACAAACTCTCTGCGAGTACTCTACAGCCTTTTTCTTCTTGTATCTTTAAACGAGAATTATTTGAGTTGAATGTAAAGGAAAAGTATCCCCCGAGCACGGAGCCCCTGGGAGCAGGGAACGAAGGGAAGCCCACGTGTGTGCCATGCCTGCTTGCTGTTAGCTATTAATTTCTGTCTCCCGAGGTCTGACATGAGCAATGCATTATGCAAAGGTTGTGGGAATATTTCAGACTCTGCATCCCGGGAGAACTACAATTTCAGTTTTACAGGGTTCGGGGTATTTTTTTTTTTTTTCTCTCTCCCCCCCTGTTTCTTTCAAATGTGTTATTTCACTGTGTTGGAGCTGTGGTTATGAGTTACACAGCACAGGGAAGGATGAGCTGGGTCTGGCTGGGGTGGTCAAGGGATCACTGCCTGGCCCCTTGTGTCCACAGAGAGCTCTCCAAAGAGGGCATCCCTCAAATGGAGGAGCAGCAGTGTGACCCCACTTACATATTTGGGTGCAGAAAAAATCTATGGGGGTGCAGAGAGGCTAAAATCAGGGCTGGAGAGGGGTTGGAAGTGGGGATGATCAACTGATGCTGAGGCAGCAGCCAGGGTGGGATGGTAACACTGGGGAACACACTGGGGTTTGGGCCAACACTTGGCATCCCCTGGGCTGGGAAAAGCCTTGCAAAACATGAATTTTTCCAGCAGATAGATCTTGCAACAGGCAGCAGCCACTGGGAGTCTTCTGCTCATCACCACTCCTCTGGGCTGGAGCTGGAGAAGGTGGGAGCACACAGAGCCAGCCTGTCCTGTGCCACCTGGAGCCCAGAGGCAGAGAGGAGGCTCAGGCTGAGATGAGGCTGAACAGGGCTTGGTCTGAAGGCAGTCTAATTCTGGCCAGGGCACAATCCAAAGGGATTTATTTTTAGGCTCTGGGCTATCGCTGCTTTGGGGAATTGAATGGAAAATGTATATTTAGCTTCGTTGGTGATACGCTTAGAAAAATAAGCTCCTGTCACTGTTGTGGGTGGTGATTTGTACCAGCCCTGCCCTTGCCAGTGCTGGGAGGCATCGCCCACCCCACAGCTGGAGCCTCCAGCCCTGGATCTCTTGGACAGCACGGAGTTGGGAGCTGGATTCCAGCCTTACTTCCTTTTTGCTTCTCAGAAGGATCTTGCCACCCACCCCACAGACTTTGTTGAGGTGTTGAGGGCAACCCTCCGTGTCTCCCACATCCCCGTGCCATGGCTTATCCCACCTGGCATCCCAGCTGGGCCCAGCACTGTCCCCACAGCAGGGACACGGTCACACAGGCCCCACTGGTGGCACCTGCTCTGTGCTGTGCCCGTGGGAAGCGCCGGGACCTCTCCAGCCTGGAAACCACACACGGACACACGGCAGGGAGATGGAGTTTCCTCCCCAAAACACAGGTGAGAGGCAGAAGGGCAGCACTCCCAGAGCCTCTCACACTATAAATACACCACATACACAGGAACCCGGGGCTATTTTTGCCTGCAGGAAGCCGGGATGAGAAGGAGAGCATCCCTCCCTCCCTCCCCAGCACGTTGCTGGCAGTGGGACGTGCCCAGGGCCAGGACTGCTTCTGGCAGAGGGTGCAGGATCCCTGCTCCAGGCTGCTGCAAGTGTCTCACCTCCAGCTCCAGGTGTTGGGAATGGCTGGGATAGAGCCTGTGGTGGGTGACCCCAGAGCCACTGGACACCTTCATGTTCCCCAACACCCTCTGGTTGGGCAGATAATGGAATAGATGTGTTGCCTTCTCCAGGTCTGAAATCAGCTCCACACCCCACAGAGATCTGACTGATGTCCCACTGCTCTTGCATGGGGAATACCAGCACTGCATGAGGCCTGTGAAGCCCAGCCAGTGTGGGAGGCATTGCTGGGGCTGCCTCCTCCTCTGATCTGGTCTCAGACAGCTCTCTCCATCCACTCTGCTCTGTCCCAATTTCCTCCTTGCTCAGCTGTGTCTCGCCTGGCATCACTTCCCTGGAAGAAGCCAAAGGCAAAACTTGCAGGGAGCCAGCGATGGCAAATCCCCAGCAGCAGCGTCACTAATTGCACAGATGTTATCACCCCCCCAGCAGTGCCTGTCTGTCTCTGCATCCTCTCACCTCTAGAAACCCAGAAATGTTTCTTGGTGCAGAAGAACTTAAAGCAAAGTCCTGTCTTTGCCAGATACTTGCTCAGCACCTACCCGTGTGTGTGTGTGTTGCACATCTGTGCCTCTGGGTTTGAGTGTGTTGGTGTGTGTAGAAAGCACATTTTGCAACAGACAAATGGGAACGAAATATTCCAAGAATGTCTCTTAAATCAAGTAATCTTGGGGAATTTGACAGCCGAGGTCACCAATGACTTTTGGTTCTTGTTTGCTCAGTGTGGAGCCAGGGCTGGGCTCTGCCCGGGCAGGGCCCCATGGCTGAGGGGGGTGTCTGGTCCCCAGCACCCTGAGGAAAAGCTGTGTGTCTTGAGATCTATGTCCAAGAGCAGGAATAGCTTCAGGACGTGGCTGGAACACAGAGCTTCCACCTCAGGAGCAGCCCTGCCTGGGGAGTGCCTCTCCCCCAAGTCCTGGCGTGACCTGCCGGGGCACGCTCCGGCTCCAGCATTCACCAAGAGAAAAGAAGCAGGAGGAAAAAAAAGTCAGCTCCTCGTGATGCAGCCCCGTAATTACCTGTTATTCTCGTATCGAGGTAATTAACAATTAGGCAGCTGTCTGAATCACATGCAGAGGAACAATCATTTCGTTATTAATGGATTCTACTTAACAGGTCCGATTTTCCCAGTTGTGTTTTTTTTTTTCTCCTTCCTTGTGCTCTCATGAATTATCCTCGCAATTAAACCTGCACCAGAAAGAGGGAGGAGTAGTCCTAATATTTACTGAACCTTGCAAAGCATCACATTTCTCAGCTTATGAACCTGTCACAAGCCATCGGGGGGCTCTGGCGGTGATGGGGAGCCTGTAACCCAACACCCTGCTCTGTCACCTGCACAGCCCCGCCGCCTCTGCCCTGCTGCTGCCGGGAGCTTGTTCATTTCGCTGCAGATAAAAGCCATTATTTACAGTCAGTTACATATTTCCGTTGGCAAACCTCCTCCCTCAAGAGCAGGTTTGAAAACATCCCGCTCAGCAAACCGAAGCCAACTCCTTCTCACACGGAGGGGGGAGGGAATGGTGCCCCCCTGCCTGCTCGGTGCCCCCTGGGGCTGTGCTGGGTGTCACCCCGGCATGGTTGTGGTTTGGGGGGCAGGGATAGCCTGGATGGGCCCCTCACCCTCGTGTTCTCCACTTTGGGCTGTCCCCAGGGAGTGCTGTGGGGTGAGATGAGCTCCTCTTTCCTGAGCACCACGTGTTGCCCCAGCCTTGCTGTGCCTGTGCAGAGAGACACATTCATGTTTTAATTTAAAAAATGTTTTAATTTAAACTCACTTAGCACAGTCCAGGTCTGACCCTTGGAGTCATCTCCCATGGGTGCAGAGGTGGTTTTGGTCACACTGCCCAGGACTCTGCAGGGACAGAAACCTGCTGGGCTGCCTGGGGGATAGAAGGGATGAGGTGGAGGGCAGTAGGCACATGGGGGATAATCCCTCTCCGGGGAATATTTAATTTTGATGTTCTCACCTTTTCACTTTGTCTCATGCCCCAAAGCAGGAAGGTTTGACTCCCTCCCAAACCCCTGAGTCTGGGGTTTCTTTGAAGAGGGGATTTTTTTGGAGTTGTTTCCTCAGTTTCTGACTGTGCACCAGTCCAGCTCTGGAGTTTGTGTTTTCAACAGACAGCCAAGGCTGTGCCCTTGCAGCTTGCCCTGCACAGGGCCAGGCACCTGCTCCGCTCTCATTTGTTTTTTTCCAGGCACGGAGTTAGGGAATCTCACTGAAAAACAGGAACTTTGCTGGACAGCAGCTGCTCTCTCAGCTCGTCCCACTGACGCCCAGCAGAGCTGTGCCAGCACCACACTCCCACGTCCTGTGCCAGCATGGTTGGGGTCCCCACGTGGCAGCAGTGTCCCCAGCAGTGTCCAGAGGCTGCCCAGTGGCTGTGACCACCCAGCAGTGAGGGCTCTGTGGCTGCTGCCCCGGCCCCACCAGCTGCACAGAAGTCAGCGGCCACGGCCAGGCATGGACAGCTAATGCCTTTTGTCCCAGGCTGACTTTTAGCCTCCCAGCGGGATTAGGATGGGATGGCTGGGCAAGGAGGCCTTTAATCCCATTAGGGATCCTGGTGCAGCCCTGTCGGGCAGCCCTGGGAACCGGCCTCAGCATTGGGGAAGCAGCGGGTGAGGCAGCAGCCTGCACCACCCTGTGCTGCCACCATCCCACCCAGCCCCGCCTCCACCAGTTTTCCTAAACCCACTTTGCTCAGAGCACTGGTATGCACGGGCAGCAAGAAACACACAGGCACCCACAACCCCTGGCAGGGTTCATCCCCCCACAGCCACCCACCCAACAGCATTTGGAGCAGGTGGTCCCAAGCCCTTTTGAGCCATTTGGCCCATTTGGCTCATTTGGCTCATTTCTCCACGGGGTCACAGCTGGGCGGGCAGCAAACCTTCTCCCGCCTGGAGAGAGAGTTGTTTTTCTCCCCTACCAGTTGCGAGGAGCCGTGTTTGTCTTTCTGTCCCTTTCCTGTTTACTGGCTGCCATCAGGACACGCTTTGATGTGTTTATGCTGCTGGACAGCCATGGAAGCATCGTCCCATGCCTGCCCTGTTCCATAGGGCAGGGCCGTGGCTCCATCCAGGCCTTGGCAGAACCCACGTGCCACAGGCTGGGCTCAGTGCCAGAGCAGGGCACCACCACCCTCAGCAGCTTCTGCACTCCAAAGTCCAGGTGACAGCACCAGCCCTGCCCAGCTGTGCCAGGATCTGCGACTCCAAAGGCACAGAATCCTGCCGGCAGTGGGGAGGAGGTGATGGCATGTGGGTGCCACCAGGCAGCATCACTTTGTCCCCAAGTGTTGGGGCAGGGGGTCGGTCCCATCCATCCTGCGGGTCCAGGTGTGTGTGGTTTCTTTCCCTCTCGCAGTCTCCGCTTCCTCCCTGGCTGGGAGCCTCCCCGCCCTGTGCGGGAGCTGCTGCATTTGAAAGGTCAGCGGGCTTTGAAGTCGGCGGCTCCGGGCGGCAGAGGAGGGATCACACCTTGCTGGCATCTCCCGGCGGGCCGGTTCCCAGCCCGCCACCCGCGCCGGCCCGTGCCGCAGGCGGAGGTGCTGCCGGGGGTGGGACGGCACACGGCCCGGCCCGTGCCACCGACCTGTGCCCGCACCGTGCCACCGCAGCAGCGACACCGTCCTCATAGCCGCGGGAACAGCCAGGGAAGCCTGAGCCCCCATCCCCCTGAGAGGCAGCAGCCTCACCAAACAGGAGTGACCTCCCCCGCATAAACGGGAGACAAAGGATTCTGGCATCTCAGGGACTTGTTGTTAAATTTATTTTTCAGCTTAAAGCTGTAGAAAAAAATAGTTGTCTACGAAAGCCAGTAGATTGTAATCATTGTGAACTCCAGCAAAGCTTTTGATACCACCTCTCACAGTACCGTGTGTAGGGTCAGGAATTGAACTCCTTGGTCCTGATGGGTGCCTTCCAACTCGGCACATTCTATGATTCTGTAAAAACCCACGAGGATTTTCTGGGGAAGAAATCGCTCATGTAGAACTGCTCATGAGCAGAGGTCAGAGAATGGGCTCTGGGGCTCCTCCAAACCCTTCAGAACCATCTGTGGCACCACCAAAGCCCCACAGCCAGTACCGTGGGAGCCACTGTGGCACAGGGCAGGGGATCCCGGCACAAGGGCATGACAGGGGGTTCCTGGAGCTCCTGGGTACCCCAAGAATAGTTTTTCAGGGGCCCTCCCTCCCTGCCAGGCATGGAGCCTGCTGTGATGGGACACCCTGTGATAACACAGCCTCTCCTCTCCCAGAGGAAACAGCATCTTTGGGCCGATTTCTCCTGGTTCCCGTCTTCGTGCGCCTGGCTTTGATTCGCGGCCTGGCCCTGTGATAATGTGGCTGCCTGGGAAGGAAGGGAGTAGAAGGAACTGGCTATTATGTTTGGCCCCTCTCCAGGAGGTGTTTTTGCTGGGAGGCACCAAGGTCAGAGCTGGGTGGGAAGCATTCCCCGACAGCAGCCCTCACAGATGTGCCCAGCCATGGCAGGGGGGGGACAAAGGATCACCCCCACCACCCCAGCACGGGGCTGCCATGGCGAGTGCAACAGCCCAGCATCAGTGCAGAGGATCTGTGGTCCTCCCTGTGTGTGTTTCGGGGGGGAAAGGGCTGCTTTGCAGCCGTTCTGGAAAGTGAAACATCTCCCAGCCTTCCCGTTTCCATGCGGAAGGAAAGAGGGGGCGGTGGGTGGGAGTGCCCGTGAATGGAGCATCAGCGAAGGCTGGGGTGCAGAAACTCCTTTTTTACTCTCTTTTTGTAATCGCTTAAGAATTTCAGCTGGCTTCATCCCGGCACAGGAGTCCCAAATCCCAGAGCTGTGAGAACACAGCTGGCACTGAGCTGGCCCTGAAACTCCTTACTGGTATCAGCAGCATCCCAGGACCCTGCAGCCCAGCCCCCCCGGGCCAGCACGGCGAGAAGGGGCACGCCCAGATCTCTGTGAGTGATGTCTCCCAGAAAACCTGCCCGAAACCTGTGCGGGGCGAGTGTCCACACGGCATGACGTTTTTCTTGAGCGCGTGCCCTGGGAGAGGCAAAGCCCGGCAGCAGAGAGCCGGGTGAAACTGCGGGGATGCCAGCGTGACTTGGATGAGCTTGGCACTGCACCACGGTCCAGAAATCCAGTATCAGGTTCATGCCCGGGCTTGTGCACAGAGAATCACACTTGGGTTTTCACTGCTGTGAGCGATGGGTTTTGATTATTTAACGGAGATATCAGAGGGGGTTTGATCCTGGCCCTTCCGCACGCTCCGGTGAGCAATTTATTTGCTGAGGTGATGAAAACTGCCTCGGCGGGAAAAGGAGGAATGGAAGAAAAAGCAAAGGAATGGATGGCTTTGAAGGAAGATGCACATGAAATACAAACATGTCCCACACGTCCCCAGGGCTGGGACAAACCTTGGCCGGGTTCTGCACTGCAGAGAGTTGGGGTCACCCCCTGCATCTCCTCTATGAGTGAGAGCTGGTGGGTGCAGAGCTGCCCCCATCCCTGGGGATGTTTGTGACACCCTGAGGAATCACCTTGGAGAGGAACAGGAGAGGGACACACAGGATCTGCAGCACCAGGGTGCAGACAAAGGCATGAACAAGCACGGAGGGAACAGGGACATGCACCAAAGGACAGGGAGAACTGCATTTCCAGCAGCCCACGTGGGTTGGGACGGGCCTGGGGACACGCACATTGTCACTCGAGGCTCCATAAACCCCACCAGGCTCTGTTTACACAACAGAGAATGTTTCAGTTGTTTTATGGAGGTGGATAGGAACGACACAGGGACACAGGGGCCAACGAGGCCAGGGCCAGGCTAAACAACGCCTGCCCAGCACCTGCTCTCCCCTCACAGCCCATAAAGACATTTTATTTTAAACGTAACACAGATTTTACAGCCCAATTTGGCAGCAGCACCTTCCACCCAGGTACAAACCGTGAGGGCAAAGCTGCTCCTCCAGGACGTCTTCCTGCCTGTCACTAATCCCTGGGCGAGAGTTCCTGAGCTGACTTTACACACTGAGAAATGATGGCCAGGAGCAACCCTGCAATTAAAACCAGTTTCAGCAGCCCGTGAGGAGGGAAACTCGGCGGGTGCCAAGCCCGGTGCAGCAGCCGTGCCAAGGCAGGGACACACATGGCACCAACCTCTGCCCATGGCAGCAAGGGCTGATTGTCCTTTGTCCCATCCCAACCCTGAACATCCTGACGGGACCAAATCCCGCTGCACTGCCAGGAGGAAACTTGTCCTCCATGGGGATGTGCTGCCAGAGCAGCGTGGCAGAGGGATGGCACAATCGGTGTGATTTAACCTGTGACTGTCCAGGCACAATCCTCCACTCAGCTATTTAAGAAAAATAAGGTTTAAAAAAAAAAAAATCAGGATTGAGACCATTCTTGCAAATCCAGCCTCTTTTCTCTGGTGCCCTGGAGAATCCATTAGGGAGAAGTTCAGGGGTAGTTTTACCTCACAGACTCCATGACCAGAGCATTTTTATCTGCTCAGACTTTCCAGGATGCTCTACCTGCTTTGATTCACACTTAATTACTAAAAATTAGGGTTTTTTCAGAGCATGAGGGAGGGTGGGGGTGCATGTACCAGCATGAGGAGGGCTAACCCTCCGTGCTGCTCCAAAATCCAGGCAGCAGAGCAATGCCAAGCCAAGCACGGTGGGGAAAGCAGGAGAGATCCAGTTTGATGTCTGCCTTATCAGTCTTATTTTTATTGCACCGAAGGTATAAGAGCAAAATATTGATTGTGATGATAAAGAGATGAAAGTGTCAAGAAGGAATAGGCACACAAGTTACTCAGGCAATTGGAAGCAGCGTTGGTTGTATTTAACAGGCATTTGCCATTAAAAAAAAAAAAAACCGCCTGTTTTTATTTAAATAGCCTCAGGCAAATTTCTCACTAAACCAACTTTCCCACGCCAGCCTAGTGCTCTAACTCTGGTTTTTGGCAAATTTTTTCCTGAGCTGTCAAGGCAAAATATATATAAGAATGCTGGTCTCACTTAGGTTTTTTTCCAGCCCCTGGAGACATGAAAATAATTTACAGATGTGCATTACCTGTTTATATTTGTATTAAGTTTTGCTTAACGGACATGATTTTCTTAGCTTGCAGTAACAAAAAAATATTCCCAGAGTTTCACTCATTTAATTTTAACTTATTAAAACTTTTAAACATGTGTGGAGGTTTCATGTTTTTAAATCACTAATCACATGGACAGTTGCCAAGGTTTCTATTAAAGCCTTTTACAAACACTATTTTTAAAAGGACCTAAAATCCCATTATTTTTAACCCCTGAAGACCACTCAGAATAAAAAAAATTCTTTGGATTTATGTCTTATTCACCTCTTATTGCAAAAAGATTTATGCTGAGGGCTGACTTCTGCCTTCCTCCCTTTTTTACTTTTGCTGGTAGGAATCTCTGGAGGAGGCGTCTAGGAGAAGGAAACTTGAGGAGGTTCCCCACGAGGATCTTGCAGCAGATCCCTCTGTACCAGGGGAAGGATGGAACCAGATTAAAGCGGGACATCTCGCTGCAGCGCCTGGCTGGAGGAGCCCATCCTCGTGTTGAGACTTCCATGGGAAACCGCAGAGGACCCTTTTAGCTCCCTCCCAGCAGAGCCTTTTCCCCAAGCAGAGCCCCAGAGCCACGGGGTCACAGAGCCCCCGGGTGATGGCAATAAATAGATGTATTTGACCTTGTGTGCTCGGGGGAAGAGGCGACGCGGCTGCGCGGCCGCACGCCCGGCTCTGGCTGTGTTTATCCTCGGCCGTGTCCGTGGACACTGCACAGACCCTTCCAGCCACGGAGGAAACCCAGGGCCAGGGCTCACTCCTGGCTTCCCATGTGTTCTTTCAGGCCAGCACCTCCAGGAGCAGCCTGGGACACATGGTTATGAAGAGTCTCCACCACTGCATCCCACCACTCTGAACATCCCTCAGCATCAGCACCTCTCCATCCCAGGATGGCACAGGCATGGCACCCGGACAGCCCCGTGTCCCCAGGCATGCCCACGATGGTCCAGAGGGGCAGGGGGGTCTCTCCCAAGTCTCAGGGATCAAGTCCCAGAGCGCAGCTGAGCTGAATGCACGGTGCTTTCTGCACATGGAGAACAAGCCCGGGCAAAGCTTTGGCCGGTATTTCCAGGCAGGCAGAGCTGAGATGCTCCCTGCTCCATGGGCTCTGACACACAGGGGGAAAGGAGGGAGGTGGGGAAAGAGCACAAAGTCTCCATCTCCAAGGATGCCCAAGTGCAGAAACCTCAGTCTGTCCTTGCACCTCCAGATGAGGCTGAGAATGGTGGCACGGTTGTGGTGGCACAGCTGGGGCCACATCCCACTGCCCAGTTGTTGTCACCCTACTTGTGCCAGCAGGGAGGACAAAACAGGCAGCACCCACATTCTGGAATTGTCCAAAGCTTGAGCTACCAGTGACACCTGGACCACGAGTGGCACGGTGCTCCACACAGGGCCCTGACTCCCCTGCCCTGATCAGGGCACTGCTTTAGAGCCCAGAGTGGGGAAGGCAGGAGGAGCAGGGAAGGAGGGAGCCGCGGGAGCGAGGTACCGCTGCAGGGCTCACGCCTTTGATCTGGTGAGCAGACTCTGCCCTTCGGTTTGTTTAATTGTTTCACACTTGCTCTGGAAATAGTTTACAACAGGAAGCAGTGGGATAACAGCAGGGCCGGCATGGGATGGGATGAGCCCGGGGGCTGGTGGAGAGGTACCCTGAGATGAGAGACACAGATGACCACGGTGTCACCTCCTTCCCATTAACCCGTTGCCGACCCTCCTTCCTCTTCCTCTTTCCCAAGCTTTCAGCCAGAGGCTGGCAGCCATCCCTCTGTGTCCTCATGTTTGGGGGCTGTAAAAGAGCCATCCAATACCCTCCAACAGCCCAGAGGGGCTAGGGGGAGACCCAGGAGTCCAATGACATTTAAGTACCCATGTCCCTGGGACAGTTGGTACCCCAAATCCTTCACACTCTGAGTTTTTGTTCCCCACTTTTGAGGGCACTGTGGCCTCACTGAGCAGGGATGGCCCTCAAAACCACATGAGGAAGCATCATTTTTAAGCACCCTCACAAGCGCTGTTCCCATCAGTGGTGCTCTGTGGGTACAGCCCTGAGCACCCCCCCCTACAGCCACAGCTCGCAGGAGACACCCACAAACACCAGATTGAAGGCTTCAATCTGTCCTGGGCTCAGGGCCTGGATGGATTTCAGGTGGGGCATTCCAGCTTGGTTTTCCAGGCTGGACTGTGGAACAGTGGCAGCTGGGGCAGGAATGGGGGCACAGGGACCCTCTTATCACTGTTGCTCTAACGGGAAAGCTGCAAATGTGGGGGTTGCGGGGTTGCCCCTGGGTTTGGCTTCTCCACTTCTCCCAGTGTGTTTGTTTGTTTGTGGATGCTGCGCATGGGGCTGGCCAGGCTCTGCCTGGGAGTTCATCAGTTCACAGCACAAAACAAACAACATCCGACCCAACTCTGTGCGAGCTGCCTGCACCTGCGGGGGTGCTGGTGGGAAACGGCTCCGTGTACCTGCACACACCTGAGTCCTGCTGGGGGACAGGGGGGAGCCCCACACTGCGCTTCCCAGCACCCAGGGGACAGGATATCCTGGTCCCCCAGCACAACCACCCCGTTCCCGTGTGTCCTGTGGTTTGTGTGCCCCAGGTTCTTGCACGGACACACCGTGGGTCAGCCTGGGGCCTCCTGTGGTCACTCTGTGGTTACTGCGGCCCCAGGGGCTGTGCAGGGACTGGGGGGGCTACACTGGGGAAGCTGTGCAAAAGGATTTGGGGGGGCCTATACTGGGGAAGCTGTGCAGGAGCTGCACCGGACCATGGAGGAGCCGCACTGGGATTATGCAGGGTGTGCACAGGGGAGGCTGCACCAGTACTGGGGTGGGGGCTGAACTGGGGGTGTCCGGATCTGCACTAGGGAAATGCGGGGCTGCTTGTGGGGACTACATAGAGGCGTCCAGAGCTGTGCTGGGGCTCTGTAGTGGCTGCACGTGAGAGTTGTGCTGGAGCTGCATTGGGAATGGGGGGCTGCCCTGCAGGCTTTGGGGGACTGCAAGGGGGAGGCTGCACGGAGAGAAGGAGCTGCACCCGGTGCATCCGTGTGTGCATGCGGGGGGGCTGCACCGAGGGTGTCCGGTGGCTGCACGGAGGGACGCGGCTGCCCCGGGACTGCCCGTAGGGGCTGCGCGGACCCCGCAGCCCCACTCGCGTCCCACTCGGGGACCCTCTGTGGTGGGAAGGGGGTTCCCAACGGCGGACCCCGGGCTGGGCAGGGAGGAGCGTCTCGCCCGTCCCGTCCCATCCCCTCCCGTCCCGCGGCTCCCGGCCCGCCCCGCACCGTCCCGTCCCGCCCCCCGCCGCCCGGCCCGGCCCGCCGGGGCTGAGCAGCCGCGGGAGGCGCCGCGTTCGGAGTCGCTGCTCTCGGGTGCGCTGCGTTTGGGGCTCCCGGCGGGGCGGCGCGGACCCGCACCAGGCACCGGCACCGGCTCGGCTCGGCTCGGCCGAGGCCCCGCGGATCTATGCGGCTGTGAGCGGCGGGAGCAGAGAGGGATGGAGCGGCTCCTGGCGCTCGGCCTCCTGGTGCTCCTGCTGCCCGCCCTGACGCGAGGTGAGGGCCGCCGCCACGGGCCCCGCACCGGCCGCCCCGCAGGAAGTTTGCCGGGAGCGGGGCCGGGCGCGGCGGGCACCGGAGCCCAGCGGGGCACGGCGGGCACCGGAGCCCGGCACCGTCGGGGGGATCCGGGCCGGGAAGTTCCCGTGGGAACCGGGACTCGGCTCCTGCGGCGGGACCGGAGCGCGGCGCCCTCGGGGGGGTCCGGGGCGCGGGATCCTCGTGGGAACCGGGGCTCGGTGCTGCGGGATGCGCCGGGACTGCGCTCGGCTCTTGCGGAAGAACCGGAGCTCGTTGCCAGCGGGAGAAACGGGACCGGAACCGTGTTGGCAGAGCGGGGCTGAGCCCCGCGGGGGTGGCCGAAGCTCGGGGAAGCCGGAACGGCGCGGCGGGGCCGGGGCTCGGTGCCCCGAAGGAAGCGCTCGGGACCCCCTGGAGCCGGAGCTCGGTGCCCGGGGCTGCCGCGGGGAGCGGCGCTCGCTGCCGTCGGGGGGAGCGGAGCTCGGTGCCGGGGGAACCGGGGGAGCCGGGGCTCGGCCCGGCGGAGGGGCGCGCAGGGCGGCCGCGCTCCTGCTGCTGTTCTGCGAGAGCTTTTTGACCGTTTTGCAAATTTTTCTCGGTTTCCTGTTTCTTGAAAGTCGGGGCCCCTCGGGGCCCCCCCTCCGGGGCGGATCCGGGTGCATCACCGCAAAGCGCTGCGCGACCGTCGGGGGCAGCGGGTCGGGGCACGGGAAAAGAGACCCTAAAGCGGCCGGGAGTGCGGGACGGAGTGGGGGACTGCCCATCCCGAGGGGCCGGGACCCTGCAGTGCCCCCTTGCCCCGGGACCGAGCTAGTAACCCCCTCCGGAGAACCCTGAGAGGATTTTGGGGAGCGAAGGCAGCGGTGCTGCTCCCACAACACGGCTGGGCGGCGTGGGAGGCAAAGTTTGCAGAAAGTTGTGCCCGGCCGGAGCGGTCCCCAGCACCCCAGCCCGTCTGCCGTGGAACACGGAGCCCCGGCGGGGTGTCCCCGGGCTCCGTGGGCTCGGCACCCGTCCAGGGCAGGATCTGGGTTGTGGCGGTGGCGGTGCGAAGCTGCAGTCGCTCAATGTGAAACTGCCCCGGCTGCACACGCGTGTCGCAGAACCAGTTACCGTGAAGAGCGAGAGGGCAGAGAAGGGGAAGAGCGAGCCGGGGTGGAAATCGGAAGCGATTCTGGTACTTTTCAGCGAGTTGCTGTGGTAACTCTGCAGAATTTGGCTCTGAGGGCCAGACAATGAAACCTTTACTCATAGCAAGTTATGACGGGCGACTCATTTCGTTACCGAGCTCTCGGTAACTGATGGGCCCCGGGCTGGATGTTTTTTCCCAAATGGCATTTGTCAATCAAGGGCCTGAGCTGGGGTTTCTCTCTGGCAGTCCTCCTGCTGGAGGAGCAGGCACAGCCAACCCTCAAACCCACCCTGGGTTTATTTTTAGGTGAGCCTCTCAGCTCAGGGGCCGCACAGTGCCCGTCCATCACCCTGCAGGGTGGACCCCACCTCACCAGGCTGTGCAGGCACAGGGGGTCTGGGGGTCTCAGCGAGCCTGTCCCCAGCCCAGGTGACACCAGGGGATGCAGCCCCCCTGCTGCCACCAGGGCCCTGAGCTGTGGCTAATGCTGTCTCTCTTTTTACAGGTTTACGGTGCTCGCAGCTTGCCGAATCCTGCCTCAACGGGGGCAAGTGTGAAACTTTTCCCAACGGGACGGAGGTTTGCCAGTAAGTATGGAGCAGCCAGAGGATTTTCATCTCCCCCGACCAAAGTTATTGACATGCATGTTGACTTTGCTTTGAAGGCTCTGGATTTAATAGGGCAAGATGCGTTTTCTTTCCTTGAGTGGCAAGAATAACCTGCTTGTGTAGGAGTCACCGCGAGTTTGGCAGGATCGGGCTTTGTTCCTGGCTGGGTGGAAAAACATGGGCAAAGGGCCATGTTTTGCTGGTGTTAGCCTATGCAGACTGGCCTGCTGATGGAGCAGGAGGTAGGGCCAGCCCGCAGCGCTCCTTGGACCGTCGGGTGGGGACAGAGGCTGTCTGTCTGTGTGTTTTCCAGCTACTCCCTCCTGGCCCTGAAGCACTGCCTTTCAGTCCCTTGCACACTAGGGTGACCGGTACATCTCCAATAAACACTCGAGAGAGGTTCCATGGCTCTGGCTGCTGGAGCTGCCCCCAGTGGTGTCCGTGTGCCCATGGGGCATCGCCAGGGGAGCAGGGCACCTCCTCCTGCAGCCCTGCCAGTGCTGGGGCCAAGCTATGGTCTAGCCTGGCATTCCTGGTGGGACCTGGCACTCAGGCTGGGGCTTTCTCCAAGCTGATTGTGGGGAAACGGATGTGTAAAGCATTGGGACTCTTTGAAGGACCAACCGACCCACCGCAGCGATGGCCGATTCACTCCAGGCTCCCAGGGAACAATAACCAAGAGAAATGAATAAGACTCCAGCTCCCTTTTTAAAACTATTCCATAAAAGAAATGTGAATGGGCAAGGCTCTGTTTTCCGGCCAGATTTCCCCTCTGCCTGTTGAACATGGCCTGAGCTGCGAGCAGGCGGGGAGACGTTCCCACCCACCCCAAATTTCCAAATAGGAAGTCCTCGGCGGAGGAACCTGAAGGCATTTCCAATCCCAACCTGTTGAATGGCAGTTTCCCTTGACAATGTGTGTTGCTTTTTTTTTGCAAATCCGCCTGGGTGCCGTTACTCTGCCCAGTAGCCGGGCACCTCCCGCCCCCTTCTCCAAGCTGAGCCCCCCAACCCTTTGGTGCAAATAAATCAGCAAATCAATCAGGCACATGAGCAATTTAATGGACAAAGGCTGGGTCCCTTTGTGAGGCACTAATGAATGCACGCCACTTTTTTTTGCACAGAAGCCCTTACCAACGCTTGACGCTCTAAATCTTGTTTTCTTTCATTCAAAGAGCGACAGCTGGGATTCGGTCGAAATTCGGCAGCTATTGTTAAGGGAGGCAGATTAATGCTGTGTGACTAATCATGTATGGCTTCCCAGAATGCCCAACCCTCCACCCCCTCCCCAACCTTACACCCCTCCTTTTCCTTGTGGTCATTCTTTCCTTTTTTTCTTAAGTCTCTGCAACTCCTGATTTACATTTCATGTGCAGATGGTGATGGAATCTAATTAGGTCTGATGTGTGCGAGCTCTATTTGGAGAAGCCTCCAAAGTAGGCTCGGGGCGGGTAGTTTTTTTTGGGTTTTTTTTTAAGAGAAAAAGTTAACTTTAAAGAAGTTCTTGGTTGCTGGCTGTGGATAACCACTTCTGTCGTGGCTGCAGATGCTTCCTGAGTGTGTGTGAGCACAAGGTGTGTGCTCTGGGTGTGTTAAAGCTCCTGTCCCGTGCAGGGCGATGGGGGCAGATATTGGAGGCACAGCCAGACTGAAGGAGGTGCAACTTCCCAAGTTACCTGATAGCAACTCGCAAAATCCTGGGTTTTTCACTTTGTTTGAATATCTCTTGACGAGGAGCTTTGCTTCCAGGCTCCTTAAACAAAGCAGAGCCAAGAGCACAAGATACCAGACGCAGAAAAGCTTGGCACTGCCCTTTGGCGCCTGCGTGAAATGCACCATTTTGGCTGCTGGCCACATCTCTGCTCGGCCTGGCACTTAACAAAGTTTGGCCATAAAGCCCCTTTGTGCTGCCCCCACAAATCCAATTAGAAAAGTGGAGTGAAATAAATAGTGTACGAGGAGGACGCTGCTCCAGAGGACGAGTGTCCCGGTGCTTGTGGCGGGACAGAGCTCGTTGGGAGATGTGGAGCCAACTCTGATAACTCCAAGCCCAGGTTATCAGCCCTGGTACGGAAAGGGAACCGCCAGTGCGAGACCAGGATCTTTCTCTGCCTTTTATTATTTTACAGGGATAGTTTGTAAAGCTCCAGGTGCCTTATCTTGCTTGTTCCTTTGCCAAGCAGTGCAAGTAACGCAGGGCTTTGATTGAATGGAGGGGACCAAGCATTGGATTGGAGGGCTTAAGACAGAAGCGCCCTAATTAAGTTCCTTTAGAGCTGCTTTCCATCTTGGCAGGGTTATCCAGGTCTGTCAGCACAGGAAGAGCAGCAGCAGTTTTGTGGGTCTTGCACAGACCCTAGTTGAAGGCACTGGGTGTTTTTGTCCCAGAGCTGGAGCTTTAAATGTCCAGGCTGGAGTTGGTGGCTGCTGCGGGGCTTGGCGTGAGGTTCCGTGGTGCTGGACAGCTGTGGCATTCCAGAAAAGGCACTCGCCTTGGACTAAGGCATTTTCCCAGACTAAATGAGAAGGTTTTTCCAAGAGGTCGTTTTTGACTTCTAGTGATAGCTCCTAATTAGACTGTTGGATAACCCTAGTTTTGACTGGCATCCCCGCAAATGAGTCGGGCTGATTTTAGCTCCCTGTGCCATGTGACATTTATTCCCAGGACCTCCCTTGCTCTGCTAGTTAAAAGCAGATGGCATTGAAAGAGGGCTGAGCTTCCAGCCCTGCTCCACCAGCCTCTCCCCATTAAAGCCAGAGGAGCTGTGCCTGGGCTCTCCTGTCGCTCAGACAAGGAAAAGAGACGGTGGAGGGGAAGAATAAGTTAAATTAATCACTGGGCTTGTGCTGAAAAGGGGGAAAAGTCGGTTTGCTAAAGTACTTCCTCTGTTTATGAATCAGCGCAGCGTTGTCGTTCAGCCAGGGCAGTGGCTCCTGAGCTGGTGCCCGTTGCCACCACCAGCTTCCATGGGCAGCGGGCCAGAAACATGGGAAGAAACATTCTGAGGGGGACTGTAGTGGGAAGAGGTGATTATTTTAGCTCAGAACTCTTCCAGGAGACAACCAGGAAGGCAGAGGAGTGATGTGAGCCCCGCGAGTTTTCTGTGCCCTTCAAGTTATTCAACTGCTCAGTCATTGTTATCTCATTGTAAAGGGCGGAAGTTTCCTTCTGGTTTGGTTTTTCTCATGTGCTTTAACCCAACGTTATTTCCATGAAATAATAACAAAGAAAAAATGCAGTCTCGGTGCTGGAGAGGAAGAGGGTGGAGTGTTGAACAATCAACCAGAGGAAGCCCTTAAAGAAGTAGACGAGCAGTGATTCAGCCATGTTGAGAACTCTTGATGGCTCTTTCGAGTCTGATCTCATTCTCAGAAAGAACAAGGTGGAAATGGGTAAGAGGGGAGATTAAAAATACCAAACTGTCACCTGTTGCAGATTCCAGTGGAATAGAAACTGAAGCCCAGCTGCTGAACCCATTGGGACAGCAGTGGGGGTTTTAGCTCTTGTCTAAAACATTCTGTTTGTATCTCTGCTCTCTGCAAGGTGTCTCGATGGTTGTCAGTTGTCTCAGGTGGTCCCACTCACTCCTGCTCTGTGTCCATGGGATTTTATTGCTTGGGCTGAGGTTTTTTGCTTGGTTTTTCTCTTGGCTTGGATACCTGTGGTGGCCAGAAGGTTGTCCTGTGGGATGAGCATGGGATATGTTTGAGAGGAGATGTCTCTGTAGGTCCCTCAGCAGCACCCACAGCACAGAGATGAGCAGGAGAGATGCAGAGGGGATCAGGAACTCACAGTGGTGTTCATCACCTCAGATTAGTGCAGCCATTCCCCACCAGGTCCTCAAAGCTGTGTGCTCACAGAATGGTTCAGGTTGGAAAGGACCTTTAAAAGTCATCTGCAATGAGCAGGAGCATCTTCAGTTTGCATGGTCTCATGGTGTGAAGCTGTGCACAGGGCTCTGCTCCCTGGGGCTGGAGGTCACTCACTCCGGGGTATGGGGTAGGTTTTATTCCACCAAAATCTGTTCTATCTCAACACCTGACTCGCTGTCTTCCTTCCTGCTGGCAGCCACAGCAGGTCCATTTGTTCCAGCTGATACCTCACACCTGGCCTCACCTCCCAGGCTGTTATGGTTTATTGTATGTAGCATGAGGGTGACACGTATAAGTCACTGCAAGACCAGGCTATTCACCAATTAAGGGCTCGCACAACATAATCAGGAGGCTGTTAGCAAGTTTTAAAATAACATTGTTTGGAAATTAACCTGCTTTTTCCAGGCCTGGAGGTGCGGTGACCCTCGTTTTGCTCCTGTTGGTCAATGTCCCAAGTGGTGGCGGCGTGTGTACATGAGTGGAATGTGAAATTTATAGAGCATCAGCGTGTTTAACGAGGGAGTAGCCCCGGGGTGCACTTAGGGAGAGCTGGTGAGCTCTGGATCTGGATGGAGACTTCTCTGTGCTGCCAGGTGAAGGTTTTGCACCATGTGTAGGGGCTGCAGAGTGGAAGAGTCCCTGGGATGGAACTTAAACCCCCCTGGGAAAGCAAACCTGCTGTGGGGTCTTGGTTGAGTCCTGTCTTCTCCCCAGTGGCCAAAAAGGTGTTCAGGATTCCCTGCTCCACTCAGGGCTGTGTGCAGCCATCCTTGAGGACCTGCCAGGCTCCTTCTGCTGCTTGGGATGGGGCAGCACCAAGGGGCACTTGGGCTGGAAACTCACCACATCCCAAGCTGGGCTATTCCTGCAGTTCTGCTTTGTGTTCAGGGTTAGAAAGGTCAGCGATCTGGAGAAGGGATGGTTTGGGATGATTCCAGTTTCTTCCCAAATGGTGTTTTCATCTCATTACATGCCCGTGGCACATGGTGCTGAGCCTGAGGAATGGTGCTGCATCCACCCATCCCAGCAGCTGTGCCCAAATCCCATCGGTCCCTGATGCTGCCTTGCTGCATCGTGGTGTCCTCATGAGCCCGGGTTTGCTGCATCCAGAGTTCTGGAATAAGGACAGAAGTGCTGCTCTGCTGTCAAGGGGGAATGCTGGATTTGTGATTCTTGGGTATCTGGATGTGGAGGCACCCAGGAGCAGAGAGGTGTGAGGGTCAGGCCCTGCTGGCTGGACTTTATAGCAGAGCCCCTGTGTGTGATGTTGGGAAGTCTTTACAGCACCCTGCTGGTCCCAGTGACACCAGACCATGGCAGCTCCCCAGGACAGTTAGAAATTCCCACCTGGGAACTCCCCAGTGTTTTAGCACCTGGGTCTTGCTGGTAGAGCAGCTCAGTGCTGCTTCCAGCTGAGCATCTGGCCAGGTGTGATGGTGCCTGTTCACACCTGGACACCCCCATCTGGACTCTGCCTTCCTCTCGTGCATATCTGGTGGGTCAGGTCCTCTCCTGTCACCTCCTCGTGCTGGCAGGTCCCCCGTGGGCAGGGTCTGTGGTACAGGACGGTGTTGGGGTTTTCACATGCCTTAAGTAATTTGCTGGTGATTAATAGGGTGATCATGGAACTGTGGAATAGTTTGGGTTGGAAAGGACCTTAAAGATCTCGTTGCACCCCCTGCCATGGGCAGGGACACCTTCCACTATCCCAGGTTGCTCCAAACCCTGTCCAGCCTGGCCTTGGACACTTCCAGGGATGGGGCAGCCACAGCTTCTCTGGGCACCCTGATGATGCTGGAGGTTCCCATTGGTAAATGCAGTGCTTGGTGTGAGAGATGCAGGGATGAAACCTCTGTGAGGTGTTGGGCATGGGGCAGAGATGTTTGGCTGGGCTATATGGGGAGCTCTGCCCCCAGAAATAATATTTTCAGTTGGAAGGAACCTACAAAGATCATTGAGTCCAACTCGTGCCTTCCACCTCATGTGCAGCAGAATTCATGCTGTGCTTAGAGCCAGCCATACCCAAAATCAGTTCTGTTGGGAATCACAGAATACCCTGAGCTGGGAAGAACCCATAAGGTTCATTGAGTCCAACTCTTGGCCCTGCACAGAGCAAGCCCAAAATCCCAGTGTGTGCCATGGGAGCAGGATGCTGGTGAGAAGTGAGCTCGGGGTGTACCTCCCTCACACAGCACTAATTAATGTCTGCTTTAAGCTCTCACCCATCACGTCCTCCCCTTCCCCCCATGGCAGCCTGGAGTTAATATTGGAAAAGCCAGTTAAACAGTTAATGTTTAGGCCATGGTTATTAGGCCCTTGCACATTTCCAGCAAAGGGAGCCGAGTCGCATTTTAATGGGAAACTTTCATGCTCAGTCAAGTTGCAAAAATTTATTTGCGGCAAAGTCATTTTCTTTTAACAAGTTTTCACCCTAATTCCCTTCCCCAAAACCTGGATTTAATGGTATTTATATGGGAAATGGATTTATTAAGTTTTAATGATGCTATAACGTTGCCCTTATTTAATAGCAGGGGCACCCTGCAGGCAAGTGGCCTGGTGGTGGTGGGCTGGGAGGGCTGGGTGCCACAGGGGCACCCACGGGTGGGGAACCTGTTGCTTTGGGCTTGTTTTAAAGTCACCACGGCTGAGAGTGGCAGGGCCAGCTTTGCTTCTACCCTCTGGGCTGTGCATGATCCGTTGTCAGGACTGAGTTTGGCATCCTGCTGCCAATTCCTCCTCGTCCTCTGCGGTGCGATGTGACGCTGCTCCCTGTGCCTGTCACACCTGTCCCCACGAGGAGCATGGAAAGGAGCCTTTGGCACTGTGGCTTTTGGCTTTGTCAGCTGCTCTGCCCCATGTCAGCGAGATGATGGGGACCCCAAGGGCCACACGCTCCCTGCTGTCATCGCCTCCTGGGGATCGAGCGTTTGTGAGTGTCCCGTGGTTTATTTGAAGGAATTTTCTGCTGTGGATGGGCAGCCGTGGAGGAGAGCACATCCCCAGCGTTCCTGCCCCGCTGGAGCATCCCTGGGGGGAAGAGGAGGAGACCCTCCCAAAGGCACTCCTGGCTGGTTAACCCATGGGATGGCTGGTCTGGAGCAGGTGGAGGAATGTGGCTGTCCGCTGGGATGTGCAGCTCCCGCGGTGGCGGCCGGAGCTTTGGGGCGGGCTAGGAGAGTGACCCCGCTGGGGAACAGCCCAGGAGGAGGGGGGGGACCAGTCCCCGGCCCCCAGCCCCTATTAAAATGTTAGACACAGACCTCCAAGTCAAAAGGCAGGGCGACAGACGGCCCTTTCACAGGGCCTGCTGCTCCCCACAAAAGGGGGGTTTCCAGGGGAGGGGGGCAGGAATGCGGGCTGCGGCCGGAGGGCAGAGCCGCCACCATTGTCCCTGCTCCCTCGGCGAGGGCGTCATGTTGACACAGGGATTTCTGCCGGCAAAAGGTGTCGGAGGCAGAGGCTTCCCTCCCTCTCTCTCGCCCCGTTTCCTTGGTTAAACTCGGCAGCAGCAGAAATCCCGGGATACAAATCCCAGGAGCTGATACCCGTCTGCTCCCGGGTGTTTTACGTCCTTAAGCACATGGTTTCCAAGTGGGCAAGAGTTTTGTTGCTAATAACTATTTTTGGGAGTTTTGCTTGCAAAGGGAGACCAGCAGCTCCGTGGCTGTGAGGTTGAGGGGAGCTGGATCCACCCCTGCCTGGCCATTGCCACCTTTGCCCACTCCCCATCCCACTGAAACATCCCCAGCAAGAATTTCTCTGGCTTTGTGCCACGGGGCACCCGTGTGCTCTGCAAAACCCCCCTCTCCTCCTTGTTTATAAATATCAGGGCTAAATTTAGCTTGTTTAAACTTTTGGTGGCTGTTCAGATCCTAATCGTAGGTTTTAAATTCAGGATTAGACGAGTGGGATGGTGGGGTCACGAGTGGGAGTTTTCCATATTTGGCTCTGGGACAGAGCGGTGTTTAGCCAAAACTCGGTTTGAGGGGGAAAGGGGAAAAAAGAAGGAGTCCATCATCACTCAGTGAGATGGTGACACTGGGGCTGTGTGTGCCAGAGCTCTGAGAGCACAGCAGAGTGAATCCAACCTGCATGGGCAGCAAGTGCTGGGTCCGGAGCAGGGGAGAACCAGCAGTTACCCCAAAAAGTGGTGGGGAGGGAAGAGTGACCTCAGGCAACAGCAGTGCTGGGCTGACAGGCAGCCTGTGGAGGTAGAAATTCCTTATCTCCCCCAAATTCTGACTTTTCCTTCTGCTGGCTTAAAGAATAAAACACTTTTAGAGGGCAAAGGCAGGGAGCAGTTGCAGGGAGTGTTCCCAGATGCCAGAGGGGCCGGGTGCCATTCCAGTGTCTGATGGGCCCTGTGGGTGCTTTTTGGGGGAAGCTGCCCTAGGAAAGTCACACGGGTGGGTGATGGGACCGTGTCCCTGCCTCAGCCCAGGCTGTGTTCCCTGAGGATCCTCTGCTGGAAACACATCCTTCGTGGTCACCCCGTAAATGGGCTGCTGCACGAGAAGGAGCAGGGGCCAGGGTGAGCACAGGCTCCCACAAACAATGGGGCTGTGCAGCTTCACACCGGCCGAGGATATAAAAAAACATCGACTGGGGAAAACAAATATTTCATAGCAGCCATTGTTGAGGGTGGGAATGAGGCGAGTTTTGTCTTGGGCTCTTCCTTCGACATCTTTCATGTTTGTTGTGAATGAAGCTCCATTGAAAGGCAGCTCCTTCCCAGGTAGCCAGTTACCACCCGTGAATAGCCTGGCCACTCTGCTTAGTAATGGGATTATATTGTTTTTCATTACAATGGGAACTTTGATTCCCAAACTGTCCTGACTAATGTCTGCTTAAGAAACAAAGCCATTTTTTTTTCCTTCCTAGGAGGAACAGGGCTCTAGCATGTTTTTTTTCCCCACTCCTGTCCACGAGCTTTGGGAATTCCTTTAGTTTCTCTCCAGATGAAAGTCTGGATCTTAAAATCTCAATTAGATGACTTGGGCTAGGTGAAAAATGAAATGGAACGAGAAAAAAAAAACACATCAAAGACTTGGGATTGCAGTTTGCTTTTTTAATTAAACAAGAATGGAGATCTGCTCTTGCTTTATTAACCTGATGTCACTTGGAGTAACCTGCTGCTTTGCCAACCACCTCCCTGTGTGAAACTCTGCTTTTTTCCCAGGCTGGTGTCCCAGAGTGTTTAATAAAGCAGGACCTGGGTGAGACTTCTTAAAAAACCACCACTTAGGTCTTGCTCTGGGTTTTGGTACTGGGAGCTCCGTCGTGGCTGCTGGAGGTTTCTGTGGGGCTGTGCTGGTGCCGGGGGAGTTTTTGGGTGCATCACCCAGTCGGGGTGCCCCACATGGGTGAGGACAGCTGGGCAGCTCTGCCTTCATGCCTTGGCTCTCCTGGGAACTGTGCTGAAACCTTTGGTTCCTCAAGTGCCACTGAGCAAAGCTGCAGGTGAGGTGTGGTGAGCCCAGCCCTGCCTGCTGCCAGAGGGGGCTCAAGCAGCCCCCCAGCCCCTGACTGCCAGGGAACAGGGAGCATCCACAGCCCCATGTGCTCCAGGGAGGTCGAGGCCGCACCCAAAATTTTTCCTCGTCTCCCTGCATCCATTTCCTTCTGTGTGCTCCTGGTGATGCTGAGCGAGGAGGTGGGGGCAAGAGAGCAGGGTCCTGAGCTCTGATTCCCCAGCAGGATCGTGTTCCAGACCTCCCTGCCTTCCCCTGGCTCCAGAGTGTGCTCCTGTGTCAGCAAGGAGCCATCCTGGAGACCACAGTATGCACCTGTTGCTCCATGCATCACGGGAGGGATTCTTGGGGAGGCAGTGGAATGAGAATGAATGGAGTAAGAAGCAGGTTTCATCTCTCAGGGACATGGAGACATATCCCCAAGCGCTGGCCTTTTTCTCTGGTCACACTGCAGCCAGGGGAGATCAGGGCTGGCAGTGAGCAAACGTGTCTTACGGGGAAGGGTGGAACTTCAGGAGAAAGTTGGGGTGTTGCTCCCAGGCTGTGCCAGGCAGGGAGCCACTGGCACGACTGGAAAGGTGACTCTTGTGCGTGGCTGCCTGATGGAAATGAGGCTCCCCCCTGCCTGAGCTCTGCAGCTGCTGGGGGGCAGGGGAAGGTGTGGGGCAGGAGGTTGTGGTTCCCAGTGTGAGCCCGAGGATGACGGTTACCCCGAGAGGTGTGGGGACAGCGGGGTAGGGCCATGTCACTGCTCTGCACCTGGGAGCAGCCTGCAGTGCCTCTCTGGGCTGTTGTGCAGCCTAAGGGAGGCTTTCCTGCGGGTTGTTTCTCCTTCCTTCAGCTGTTGCCAGCAAACGTGAAATCTGAGTGTCCTGCTCACGTTCGGCCACTTGCTTCTCTCCATGGGGTCCCGAGCACGCTGGCACAGCCACCGACAGGTCACGCAGCACATTTGCTGCTGCACAGGGCTCTGGGGGTGTGAAGGTCCCTCGGGGGGACCCTCTGCACCACTCAAGGTCACAGCTGTGGTCCTGAACCTTCTCTGTGCTGGGGTGGCTCTGCCTGAGACTCTGGGACTCATCTGAGGCGGTTGTTCCAAACCACAGGTACCAGAGAGCAGAGAATGGCATCCCCCAGCCCAACCTGTTGGGGTGGGGGCTTCTCCCCATGGTGGGAGAGCCTACACCGGGCACCAGGGAGTGTCCTGGTCCCATTAGTCTCAAGTGCCCCCAAAATGGTGCTCGAGTAAAGACCTGAGCCTGCTCTGCTCAGCTTTCCCACGCTGCTCATACCTTGGGGAAAACAACCACAGCCGTTTAAGCTTCCAGCAGCTGAGGGTGAGGAAGAGGGTAGGTGATAGCAGAGCAGATAAGAGGCATCCTGGATGTGGGGCCAGGATGGGGCTCCCTGCCAGCCCCCTGTCCCCTCCTGCAGTGTGGGGCTGCCCCCTGAACCTCTCCCTCCATAGGATGGGCATGGGGGACAACCTGTGCGTGTTCTCCAGTTTACACCTGGTTTCCACTTCACTGGTTGGGATTTTTGGTGCATTTTAAGCCCAGAGTGGGTTTTACCTCCAACCCTGCCACGGTCTCGGCGTCCCTTGGGAGGAAATGCTGGGGCCAGGCAGGAGAGCAGTGGGTGATGTGAGCTGAGGGGTGATGCAGGATGAGGGGTGAGATGAGGGGTGATGCAGGCTGAGGGGTGAGCTGAGGGGTGATGCAGGATGAGGGGTGAGCTGAGGGGTGATGCAGGCTGAGCCCCCACATCCAGGACAATCCCCCGTGCAGCCAGCACCTCTGAGCCACGCCCTGCCCCCGGGGCTGTGCTTGTGCAGGGCTGAGCATCCCGAATTTGAACAAAGCCCCCCCACCCCGTGCCGCCGTGCGGGAGCCGCCCCGGGGCGGGCTGGGCTGGGCTGCGGCAGTGCCTGGGTGTCATCTGTGCCGGCCGTGGCAGATGGCAGCTTAGTGCAGAAAGGAAAACATTAGTCTTGGGTCAGAGGTCGCAGAAACATCTGCCTCGGGATGCTTTCAGTGCCGGCATTGCTGCGGAGGGACAAAACCTGTTGCTGGTGGGATGAAGGAAAAGCCTTGCGGGGACAGAGTGAACAAAGGGCTGGCAGCACCAGAGCCACACACGGGGAGCAGAAACCACAGGCTGGGGGGGATTAGATGGGCAAAGCAGCACTGCTGGTAGGGCCAGAGGTGCTGGAAGCTGTGGCAGCCCAGCAAGCAGAGGGGTAGAGCAGAGCTGAGGCAGCAGTGTGGCAGGAGCACTCTGTTGGCTCTGATATTCATTCATGCTTGTGATGATGTGATCTGCTGAGCTCTCCTGCAGCCTTGCTGGAATAGCTGCAGCTTTGGGCCACTGGTTGTAACTCCTTAAGGATGTGCAGCAGACACAACAAATGCACGTGCCCGTGCTGAGCAGATCCAGATTTGGCCCAGGCTTGGTGCTGGGAGCAGAGTGGGAATTTGGGGCCACTGTTGCTGTTCCCAGGCTGTCCCCAGGGATTGCTGTCTGACCTTGGACAAGGCCTTCTCCATCACCCTTCACACTGGCCATGAATCATGCAGATTTATGGGCCGGCAGCTCAGTGCATTATTAATCGTGTCCCCCCTCAGCACAGTTTGCACTTGGATGCTCATTCCGAGGGGGAAGACACATCCCAGCCTGGTGCTGTGGGAATCCAGCTCCCAGCCTCTGCCTGACCCTCAGACACAAAAAAAGAAACCGGGATGGCCAGCAGCCCCAGACACCCGGGGGTGTAAATCAGTGTGTTCACCCCTGCAAGGAGCACCCTCATCCACAGGGATGGGGACTGGTTGCTGTCCCCTGTCCTGCCTTGGTGGAACACGCCCCAGGAGTGTAGAGTTGTGAGATTTTCTGCTGGAATGGTGCTGGGAGAGGGAGCCTTGTGTGTTGGAGCAGGGCTTGGCCATCCCCAGGATGGGGATTGGGGTTGGGATGGGGATTGGGGTTGGGATTAGGGTAGGGATTGGGATTGGGATGTCATCACCCTCCGTCAGTGGCTAAAATTTGATGCTTCCTCAGCGTGTTAATGAGTCAATGGAAACAATGAGGGAGACACACCGGTATTTTTAGCCATTCCTGCCTGGTTTGGGAACGGGGTTCTTGTCATGCCTGGAGCTGGGACTGTGACTGTGACCACACCAGCCTAACTGAGGCTTTCACAGAGGCTGCTCAGGACCCCGGGCAGCTTGGCCACATTTCACCACCTCAAAGCCGCTTTCTAATGGCCCTGCTGAGCTGTTTTGATCCTGCAGCACCCGCCCTGTCCTCTGCCAACACATCTATCTGTAATTACAGCCGAGCTTTAATGTCTCCTATGCTAATTTCCATGAGCTGCTTGGGGTTTGGTTTGGGTAGCCCTGGCTTGGGAAATGCCAAAGGAAAAACCACAGGGTGATCTTCACCTGGCTGAGCCCGCGGGGATGTCGCATCCTCCACGTCTGCTCACCTGGAATCCCTGACACCACCTCATGTTTTTTACAGAAAATAAAGCTCAGCTCCCTGGGCTGAGCTTTAGGAGAGGTTTTTAGTCCCTGGAGAAATAGGTGGCTGCATGGTGAGGTTGTGGCATAGCTGGGAGTTGAACTTAGCTCTGCTGAATCCAGCCTTTCCAGACCTGGAAAAGTTGAAAAATAACTACAACTTGGATTGCTCTAATTCTTCACCTGGTTTTTGATCTCTTGCTTTGCATGTGAGACTTGTCTCCAGGCTTTCCTCTGCAGCCAGGACTCTCTAAATCTGCTGAGGTCGCTGGGCTTTGAAATGCAGCTCCAGTCTCTGAGAGTGAGCTCCAGGACTTGTGAGGGGAGGGAACAGTGAAATTCATCCTGTGGCTTCATCCATAGCTGGGAATGTGCTCTTCCCTGCTTGCCTCAGCCCTGCTGTTGCAGAGAGGGCAGGAACAGCCTCGTTCTGTGCTGAAGCATCTACAGAAGATGCAGGAGCAGTGTGGAAGCTGCCAGGTGTGAGGGAGGAGGATGTCCTGGGCACAAAGAAACCAAGATGACTTAGAAACCATGGGAAGATTTGGGAGGTTCCCCATGCTGGGAGCTGGTGTGTGCAGCGGGTGTGTGAGGTTGGGAGTTGCTGGGCAGGTACATAGGGTCTGTGCTACACAACCCCACAGGCATGATAGAAACTCCTCCTTGGGTTAGAGCAGTGGCTGCTGGATTGGAAGGGTGCCTGTGCTGTGTTGATTTTTTTCCCTGAAGATTTGCTGGGAATGCCCCATTTCTGGGAGGAGAAATATGGAGCATGAGTGTACCCTGGACTTGCTGGCCCACCTGTGCCTGTCTCAGCCCTTCCAAGCTGAACTCTTCCCTGCTGTGTGCTGCACTCTTCTCACTTCTGTGACCATAAATCAGCTCTTAACACAGACAAATATAAAATAATTTTAAATTAATCTACCAACTCTATGAAACTTGAGGGGAGCACAAGCCTGGAAAACACCTGAGCAGCCCAGCCAGGTGTGAGGCAGCCCCCAACCCGGGCACTGCCAGGGACCCCAACCCACCCTGTGCCTTTGGGCAGGGGCTTCCCTGTCCCACAGGGTTCTTCTTCAAATCACTAATTAACCTCCTGGCTAATAACCATGCCCAGATTCAGGCTGAGATTTACTTTGGTTTCCCATCCGTATGTTCAAACCCCCACTCGCCTGTGCTGGAATTGGTCGGAAAACTAATTGGGTGGGAGGGCTTTGGGCTGTGTGCCCCTCTCCCCGACTTCACAGCGCAGGAATCCCAATTCCAGAGAGCCCTACTGGCCTCCTGGGATGCCGAGCATCCTCTCCTGGTCCCCCTGCATCGTGTCCCTCTCCCACGGTGGCACCACCGCGCTCAGCGCTTCCCGCGCTGCCACCGGCGCTCTTTGTCCAGCATCATTTTTTTTCCCCCCCTCTCCTTATTCCTCTTTTTTTTTTTTTTTCCGCCTTCCCCTCCCATCGGACCCTCCCGTGACGCTCCGCTGTCCTCCAGCCGCCGCGGCAATGAGGAGAGGAGAGGGGAGGATTGTTTTAAGAAAAAAAGCGTGTGCGGGTGCGGCGGGTCCGGGGGCGCGCACGGGGAGGATGGGGTTTTGCCAGATGACTGCACAGCCGAGCGGCGTGCCTGTGCCTTGCTCCTGTCCCCTCGCCTGTGCCTGTGCCCGGCCCCGCACAAAGAGCCCTTCTCAGGCGGCCCCGACCTCCGCATTCCCCCGCGCAGCCACCCAGAAGCGCCGTCTCCCCGCGGCCGCGGCGCCCGGGGCTCGGAGCCGCCGGCGAGCCGGGCACCGTCCGCGGGCGCCGGCAGCTGCTCTGCCTCATTAGGATGCACACCTGCTCCCCGCCGCCCTTTGTGTGCCGAGCAGATGCCCTGATTTATTATTATACACATTTTCTTTTTCATTTGGCCTGGATAATGCCGTCTCATTAACTTAAAATGTCTCCGAATCCTGACAAATTCTCACACAATCCCCGACAATGAAATCAGAATTGGGTTAAAAAAAAAAAATAAAAAGAAGAAGGGGGAAAAAAAAAAAAAAGTAGGGGAAGAGGAGGAGAGGGGGAGCGGGGCTGAAACGTCATCTTGCCGCCGGCAAAGCGCTGTGGCTCCGGGCTGGGCTGGCCGAGGGTGGGGTTTGCTGGTTGTGCTTCACCAGAGGAGCCCCACGGGTTTCTTTTGGGGGTTGCAGGTGACTGCTGTGCTCTGCAGATTCTCTGGGACCCTCTCATGCTCAGCCCCTTGCCACAGGAGCCTTGGAGGCCGTGCAGGAGGCTCAGGAATGTGATGTCCCACCAGATCTGATGGCAACAGGTGTGAGCTCGTGGTGCCCTGAGCCTGACCTGTCACAGCAGTGTGGGGACCACAGTCCCCCGGCGCCCAGGTGCTGTCACCTTCTCACCCATCACCTCCAGCTGGGGTTGCCTTACAAGCTCCTGGCCATGCAGGCTCCCAGATTTATTTCTGCTCTCAAGGCCTGTGATAGAAGGCCATGAGCTGAGCATGGTGCACCCTGTGGTGGCATTGCCATTGTGGTGTGGCACAGCAGCGTGCCAGCACCCTCTCACTCTTCCCATACCTTGCTCACCGTGGCTGCTCAGCACAGCCAGGACAGGACAGGACATCCCTTTTTGGAAGAGCTTTAATGTTAGCAGAGCAGGATGGGGACAAAACTTGTGATGGCATCGCGTGTTGCAGGCAGGATACCAGAGAGGGTTTGGGCCTCATCCCTGGGATTTTTTTGTGTCAAGTGCACAGTTTTGCTCCGTCCTCATCTTCCCCACTCTGTAGGGTCCTGCCAGCCACACCTCCTGCCCAGACCCACCAGGATGGCTGGTGGGATTTGCCCTCAGGGAATATCCCTGGTGCCAGCTCCAGTCCTGCTGCAGCCCAGGTGGCCAATGGTGACAGATGGTGAAGCTGGTGGTGGCATCGGGGGTTCTTTTCTCAGGGCCCCCACGCAGAGGGACGCAGCAGCCAGGGCCACTCACCCTCCTTGTGCAGGGTTTGGCTTTGGGGAAGCTCTTGGTGGACTGTGAGGAGCAGGAACTTGTCCCACCTGTTGCCAGCCAATGCTGAACCCCTGCTTAATTGTGCTTGAGTGATTTAGGATGGAAAGGGGATAAAAATAGCCTTGCTGAAGCGGAGACTCCAGCGTAGGCAGGGAGCAGGGCTGTCCCCATGCTGCCTGGCCCCATGGATTTGGTGTGGCTACGGGGGTGCTCCTCTTGCCCCCACCATGTGTCCCTTGTGCCTCGATTTCCCTTTGAGTGGGGAGGGGAGGGAGAAGACTCTCCCTGCGATGAGAAGCGGGATGTCAGCGCCGCGGCTGCGGTTGTGCAAGTCGGCACAGGCCCCTTCCATGGGGGACGCCTTTGTTCCCAGCACCTCTTTCATCTTCCTCTTCCCATCCCGGAGCAGCCAGGGCAGAGCCTCACCACTGCCAAACCCGATCTGCCGGGCTGGGCCGGCCCTTGGGCTACCCGGCTGCCCTGCGGCCGCTCGGGGCCACCCCGCTGACGGCGCGTCTCTGCCCCGCCAGGTGTAGCGGTGCCTACGTGGGCGAGCGGTGCCAGCTGCCCAACCCCTGCCTGAGCTCCCCCTGCAAGAACGCGGGCACCTGCACGGCCGTGGTGCGCGGCAGCACCGTGGATTACACCTGCGCCTGCCGCCTGGGCTTCACCGACGAGCTGTGCCTGACGCCCCGCGACAACGTCTGCCTCAGCAACCCCTGCCGAAACGGCGGCACCTGCGACCTGCTGACGCTCAGCGAGTACAAGTGCCGCTGCCCGCCCGGCTGGTCAGGTGAGGGGTGGCACCTGGGGACACGGCTGGTCAGGGAGGGGTGGCACTTGGGGACATGGCTGGTCAGGGAGGGATGGCCATGCCATAGGGGTTAGCCCCCGTGGGTGGAGAGCACAAGTGCTGCTGCCCACCTGGCTGGTCAGGGAGGGGTGGCACCTGGGGACACAGCTGGTCAGGGAGGGATGGCCATGCCATAGGGGTTAGCCCCATTGGGTGGAGAGTACAAGTGCTGCTGCCCACCTGGCTGGTCAGGGAGGGGTAGCACTTGGGGATATGGCTGGTCAGGAAGGGGTGGCACCTGGGGACATGGCTGGTCAGGGAGGGGTGGCACTTGGGGACATGGCTGGTCAGGGAGGGATGGCCATGCTATAGGGGTTAGCCCCCGAGGGTGGAGAGTACAAGTGCTGCTGCCCACCTGGCTGGTCAGATGAGGGGTGGCACTTGGGGACATGGCTGGTCAGGTGAGCGGTGGCACCTGGGGACATGGCTGGTCAGGGAGAGATGGGCCACAGGGATGAGCCCCATGGGTGGAGAGATGCTTCTGATTTTGGTGTCAGGGAGGTGGAGAGAGTAGTCTGCAAACATGGTTAGAGCTGGCTGGATCATGGATGAGGGAGCTGCTACCATCCTGCACAGTGAGGGTTTGAGGTGGGGTTACAACCAGTCCCACATCCAGGTCTGCAGCCTGGCGTAGATCATTGCCACCAAGAGCTGAGCTGCTGTTTGCATCCTCACGCTCCCTGCCTGCCTTCCCCAGGCAAAACCTGCCAGCAGGCCGACCCCTGTGCCTCCAACCCCTGTGCCAACGGGGGCCAGTGCGTGCCCTTCGAAGCCCACTACATCTGCCGCTGCACTGCCGGCTTCCACGGCGCCAACTGCAAGCAGGATGTCAATGAGTGCAACATCTCCCCGCCCGTCTGCAAGAACGGGGGCAGCTGCACCAACGAGGTGGGCACCTACCAGTGCTCCTGCAAGCCAGCCTACACCGGGCAGAACTGTGAGCACCTCTACGTGCCCTGCAACCCCTCGCCCTGTCAGAACGGGGGCACCTGCCGCCAGATTGGGGACACCACCTATGACTGCACCTGCCTGCCAGGTAGGGAGGGAAAGGCATGGGGGCAGCACCTCTCTGGTCCACCTTAAATGAGCAGCGCCTGGATTTCCTGCAGGTTGTGACTGTGGGAGGGGTGAAACCCTCTGGGTGTGGGCTTGTTGTGCCATGTGCTTTAGGGAATGGGTTGGGCAGCGATGCCCGAGGAGGAGAGTTCATCTGGGGGCTTTATATACTTTGTGCTTCACCAAAATAGCTCTTCCAAAACAACTGTTTGAGCAGAGGCCCCTGTGCGGATGCTCATATTCCAGAATAAGAGTGCCTTTTTCCGCTTTAGCTTAATCCACTTCCAGAATGGAATAATTAGCCCGGAATAGCTATTTTGGAAAGTTTCCGAGTGCTAATGGAGTTGGGGAAGGAAGACCCTCTCTGGTGCTCGCTGCTGCTCCCTCCGGCAAGCTCTGGAGCTGCCCAGCAGGATTGCAGCCTCTGGCATGGAGAACTCCTGTGGAGGGGCCTGGTGGGGGCTGTCCTGGGAGCTCAGCACCCTGGAAATGATCTTGACGCCCTAGAAAGGAGCTTGGCACCCTGCAAAACCGAGAGAAAAACAACAGCTGTGAAAGGGCCCCCTGACCCCAGCAAGCCCTTTCACTTCTGCCCTCAGACAGCAGGTTTGCAGTGCAGTGAGGGCAGGGAGTGGAAGAGACTGAGCAGCTCCATGCTCCCCCCATCCCTGGGTCAGCTGGAGAAATGAAAGTGGAGTTTCAGCCCAGAGCCACCCTCAGACCAAGTTGTGTTTCCTGGGATGAGTGTTGCTTCTCACCTGAGCCAGCCACACTGGCCAGCTGTGGCAGGGGATGCACCCACCCTGTCCCTGGGAAGGAAGCTGTGGGCAGCCCTGCACTGCCTCAGGAGTCTCTTGTGGGGTTGATTTGATCCTCTGGTCACCCAGAGCCCAGCAGTGGCCAGAGCAGGATGAGGGTTGGGTGGCTTCTCTGCTTGGCACCCTGGGCAGGGCTGGGCATTGCCATGGGGAGCTCCAGCCTCCCTCCCAGTGGCTCCTGTCTCATTTTTACTGGGGACGTGGCATCAGGGTGGGGATGGGGTCTTCCAGATGGCACAGACACCCACACCCTGCTGCCAGCCCAGCCCAGCTCAGGGGAAGATAAATGATCCCTGTATCTTTGTGGGGGATCTTGTCTTGATGTCTGACACAGGTTCAGAGGTTCCATCCCCTTCCCAAAGCTTTTGGCTGCAGTACCTCAGGAATCTCATTAACCATCCAGAACAGACAGGGCCCTGCAGGATCTCCTGCCTCACTCCCAGCACAGCTCACCCAGGCTGGAGCAAAGCTCCTGTCCTTAGGGACAGGGAGGTGTGGGGCTGGCTGGGCGAGCAGTGCCAGGAAGGAAACCTTTCCTTCCAGGATGAGCTCCCGGGGGCGATGCTCCATTGGAACAGCTCCGAGCCCTGTCCCGCAGGGATGGGCAGGTGGAGGTGGCAGGAGGAGGAGCTGTGCTGGCCCTGCCCTGCCGTTCTGCTGACGAGGCACTTTCACTGAGCAGTGGGGCACGGCGGGGTGAGGCACAGCCCTGGGGGAGAGCCCTGCTCCCGGCAGGATCGGCGCTGTCACACCCAGCTGCGGCTCCAGGAGATTTGCATCCTGCAGGAGCTGGTTCACCTCCCGTGGGGTGGCACAGCCCCTGCTCCGGGGAACAGGGGGGGTCCCTCAGCACCTCCTCCATCCTGCATGATGCAGGAGCTGCACCAGCAGCAGAGGCAGAGGGACAAGGGGCTGTTCTGACGATAAGGGGGTGATTGATATGCTGGTATGTGGCACAGCAAACGTGGAACAATGTCCCCTTTTCATTCTCGGAGAGGCCTGGCTGTACCGGGTTTCTTCGAGTTAAACTAATCTTGGCTGTTTTATCGTGCCATCGCTGCAGAATGTAACCCTGAGTTTAAAGTAATTGCCATACTAATTACTCCTTTGGATGGTTCAAAATGAGTTAATCCTGGTATCTCGGACATTGTGAGTTATTGCTGCTCAGGCTCAGCCCCGGTGCTTAAAAATGAGGTGCAGATCAACGTTATCTGCTCTGGACTCCTAACAGCAATCATAAAAAGCTGTGGCTGTTCCCCATGTGATGGGGCTGGGGAGAGGAAAATGTGGAGAGAGTGAGGGGAAAGCTCTCAGCTGGGCCAGGGTCTGGGGTCCCACAGGGGATGAGTCTGGACACCTGGTCCTTACCTGTGGAGGTTGGCATTTTTTGTTGCCTGGGTGGGGAGCAGCCTGGTCTGGACCTGCAGAATGCCCTGGGGAGTTTGAGGCAGCTACAGATGGACACTGGCACTGTGGGCTGGCATTGCCATCCCAAACCCCAAGCAGTTGAGTCAAGAACTTTGAGGGTCATACAGTAAATGCAGCTTTTAACACAAATGTCAGTCAGAGGTGGCTTGGCAGATGTCCTGAGAAGGGCCCCTGGCTGCTGTGCTCCTGTTGGAGAGGCTGGGGGTGGCAGGGTTTCCACACCATCAGCTGGAGGTGATAACAACCCCAAGCAGGAGGTGGGCTGGGATGAGCCCAGCGCTGTGTGGGACGGTGGCTCGCCCTGACAGGGATGTGGATCCCCCTCAGGGGCAAGCACTGCTGCTGAGGCTCTTTACAAGTGAAATTAAACGCTGGTGATTCAGCACTGGGTGCCACAAACCTTCGTGGGAGCAGCCCTGCTTCGTTCTGGCTTGTGTGGAGTCAGATCCTCCACTGCTCGGGGCAAGCGTCTCCAGAGCTGGAGGCTCTGGCAGCAGGGACACCCTGCCCTGTGCAGAGGGAGCTGCTGCCTGCCAGGCCCCAGTAGAGGTGGAATGGGGATGAGGATGAAACCAGGCAGCTGCTTCAGAGGCTCCTGGCACACTCTCAGCACCTGATAATGAACTACCTGCTGGTGGTGGGGGGTGGCGAGGGGCAAGGTGGTGACACAGCCAGTGGGTGGGTTTGGCATCATGGCAGGTGTCTCCTCTGCGCAGGGTTCACGGGTCAGAACTGTGAGGAGAACATCAACGACTGTCCAGGCAACAACTGCAAGAATGGGGGCACCTGCGTGGACGGCGTCAACACCTACAACTGCCAGTGCCCACCTGAGTGGACAGGTAGGGAATGAGGGTGGCACAGGGCTGGGCTGGGAGGATGGGTCTTGCCCAGAGGGATGTTGGGCACAGTGTGGGCAGAGCTGTCCTGCTTCACATCAGGAGTGTGGTCAGTGCCAGCTTCATACAAGTGCCCTGTCCCCTGGCAGGTCAGTACTGCACTGAGGACGTGGACGAGTGCCAGCTGATGCCCAACGCCTGCCAGAACGGTGGCACCTGCCACAACAACCACGGGGGCTACAACTGTGTCTGTGTGAATGGCTGGACGGGCGAGGACTGCAGCGAGAACATCGATGACTGCGCCATGGCCGCCTGCTTCCACGGGGCCACCTGCCACGACCGGGTGGCCTCCTTCTACTGCGAGTGCCCCCACGGCCGCACAGGTGAGGCTCTGTCCCACCTTGTCCCCTGCCCTGCGTGTCCCCTGGCTCCTTGCTGCAGTCTTGGCTCGTGTGCCCATCGTTCTTGACGTGCAAACCTGCCTTTTGCTGCCCAGGTTTGCTGTGCCACTTGGATGATGCCTGCATCAGCAACCCCTGCAACGAGGGCTCCAACTGCGACACCAACCCCGTCAATGGCAAAGCCATCTGCACGTGTCCTTCGGGGTACATGGGGCCAGCCTGCAACCAGGATGTGGACGAGTGCTCACTGGGTGAGCTCACAGGGGTGACAGCAGCACGGCTGGGGAAGGCTGGCACAGCCAGGGGCAAGTCCTGAGAGCTGTGCTTGTGTTTTACAGGAGCCAACCCATGTGAGCATGCAGGGAAGTGCATCAACACCCAAGGGTCCTTCCAGTGCCAGTGTCTGCAGGGCTACTCAGGCCCTCGCTGTGAGATTGATGTCAATGAGTGCCTCTCCAACCCCTGCCAGAATGATGCCACCTGCCTGGACCAGATCGGGGAGTTCCAGTGTATCTGCATGCCTGGTGCGTGGGCAGCCCTGTGGACTCAGCCTTAGTGCTGGGGGTGGGCAGGGAAGGGGCTTTAAATCCCCCTGAGCTTCAGCAGGGTTGGGCCAAACAGCTGCTGTGTGCCTGGGGACAGCACCGAAAAGAAAGAGCTCAGTAAAGGTGTGGTGTGGGCGACAAAAAGTGTGGTGTGGGCGACAAAAAGTGTGGTGTGGGCGACAAAAAGTGTGATTTGGGCACCATCAGCCCTACACCAAACTCCTCCTCTTGCCAACCTTGCTGGCTTGGATCAAGCCAAAACCTGTTGATCCAAAGGAGCAGCTTGTGCATCAAATCCCCACCACGTGCAGAACAGCTCCTCACCTGCCTTTTAAAGATGGGGGGACCAGGCGTGCCTGGGTGTCTCACACCTGCTGTGGGGTTGTGCCAGCCCTGTGCCACGGTGCTGACAGTGCTGGGTCTCTCGGCAGGGTACGAGGGGGTTTACTGCGAGATCAACACGGACGAGTGCGCCAGCAGCCCCTGCCTCCACAACGGCAACTGCCTGGACAAGATCAATGAGTTCCACTGCGAGTGCCCCACTGGTACGTGGCACCCCTCCCGCTGCCAGCAGCAGGAAACAAAGCCAGGACGCATCCTGGCTCGAGCCAAGAATGGGCTCCTTAAATTTCATAGCCCTCCGAAATGCAGAGAGTGTAGCCGGCACCTCTCCATGCTTTGGCAGGAGCTTCTCCAATTGCGATGAGGGGCTGAGCCCCGTGCAGGCAATGCTGCTGCAGCTCCGGCCCATGGGAGAGGGGAAGGAGGATTAAACCCCACGGCTTTGCACTTGAAAAGGCCCCTCTTTGGGAAGGAGGGCTGGGGGCTGGGGGGGGCCGCACCAGCGGCTTTGAATGCGGTGTCAAAGTCACGGGGTGGAGCAGAGAATGGGGAGACGGTTAATCTGTGAAAGGAGGTTTTGAAGTTCAGAGACTTTGCTCCTCTAGAGATGTAAATAAGATGCTCTCAATGGTGGGTCGCAGCCCCGCATTCAGGGCCCCCAGCAGCCGTCCCCATGGAAACCCGTCGCCCCAGCCGGGATGCGGGGGGCCGGCGGGAGCGGGGCAGGGGGGCCCGCGGGAGCTGCCCGGCGGGCAGGGAGGGGAGCCTGACAGGGAGGGGAGCCTGGCGGGTCCGGCCCTGCACAGGGACGTGACTTCTCCCTCCTTTCCAGGCTTCAACGGGCACCTGTGCCAGTTTGACATCGATGAGTGTGCCAGCACCCCCTGCAAGAATGGTGCCAAGTGCGTGGATGGCCCCAACACCTACAGCTGCGAGTGCACTGAAGGTGAGGGGATCCTGGGGGGCTGCGGGGGGTCCTGTCCCGGGATGTGCCATAAAACCACATTGACAAATCATTTAGTCCCCACCTCTCCAAGCACCTGCTTGGAGAACCCCCCGAACCATCCATCAGTGGGGTCAGTCCCTGCTGATGTGACTCCCTTGGGGCAGGATGTCCCTTTCCCTGGTGCTGGCAGAACAAGTCGAGCTCTGGAGCCTGCTGGCCCCGGAGCCAGGTGTGTGGGGCCTGGCACTCCTTAGGTGTGGCCCCGCAGCAGCCGTCCCACCGTGCTCCCGCCCGCCAGGGCAGCGGCGAGGGGGAAGGCAGGAAGGAAGGAATAAAGCTGCCTCTATGGGGACGCAAGGTGCAGGGCCGCGGGGGCTCGCCGACCGAAACCCAAGGAGCAGTTGCACAAAATGATGACTTGAGCCCTGGTGGCAAACAGTGGCTCTTTTGTGGAGCAGCTCCCGCCAGAAATCTTCCAGCTGAATGGCCTCTAATTAGTGTCTTGCTAATGCCAAGCCCCGATGAAAAGCTGCTATGTGGGCTTGGCGGGGTCTAGTCAAAGCTGTACTTTGTCCTCGGCTCTCCACCCCCAAACCCGGCGGGGAGGGAGCGGGCCAGGAGAATAGGAGCTGCCGGGGGGGGGGTTATTATTCGGGGGTGCTTGTGGCTGGCTCCCCCACCCCCCCACCCCCGTGCGCTCCAGGAGGAGCACGGGCCGCTCCACAGCCCAGGCGGCTTTAATGCAGGTCATTGTGCACCCCGGGACAAAACCCTCGGGCTGGGGGTCTGACCAGCCCCACCACCAGCACATTGGGGTGCTCCCTGCCTGCACCCCGCTCCTGAGTGTCCCAGAGCTTGTGGTGGGGCAGGTAAAGCCATCCCAGTGCATTGCCTCACGCCTGGACAGGGTGGGAAGGAGTGTCCCTCATCCCCACCCCGTGTCCCCCATGCTCACGCTGTGTCTCTCCTGCTGGTGGCAGGTTTCACGGGCGCTCACTGCGAGATCGACATCGATGAGTGTGACCCTGACCCGTGCCACTACGGGACCTGCAAGGACAGCATCGCCTCCTTCACCTGCCTCTGCCAGCCTGGCTACACGGGCCACCGCTGCGACATCAACATCAACGAGTGCCAGAGCCAGCCCTGCAAAAATGGGGGGACCTGCCAGGACAGGAACAACGCCTACAACTGCATCTGCCTCAAAGGGACCACGGGTGAGCAGGAGGGAACCCCTGGGGCTCCACATGGGTCGGCAGTGCCGGTGCAGCATCCCATCCTCATCCTGGGGCAGGTTGGCCCTGGGCCACCACCAGCAGCCGCCCCAGTCTGGGGCATCTTGGGTGACGACAAGTTCTCCCAGTTTGGTGCCCAGTTCTGGCAGGAACCGCGCCCCAGCCGGGAGCTGCCCATGGAGGAGACGCTTTGTTGTGGGATGGTGGTGGCAGTTGGTGCCACTGGGCTTTGTTTTACTGCTTTGGCGAGGCTGGGGACCTCCTAATGGCATCCCTCTCCTCTTGGGGACCCCCTAACAACCCCCCTCTCCTCCCCAGGCACCAACTGTGAGATCAACCTGGATGACTGTGCCAGCAACCCCTGTGACTATGGCAAATGCATTGACAAGATCAATGGCTACGAGTGCACCTGCGAGCCGGGGTACACAGGTGAGAGCAGGGCCTCACACCCTGGGGACCTGCAGCTGCTGGTGCCTCACAAAACCAGGACAAGGGTGCAATAAGGAGGGGGGATGCTGCCATCCCGCTTGTGGGAGGTTTTACACCCTCCAGCGCTCCTGCTTGTTCAGGAGGATGACCCCGGCTCAGTCCCAAATCAAAGGGGTGTCTGGTGCTGCGAATTCGACTCCTGCTGAGCCCACTCCCATGGGTATCAGGTTGCTGCCTTGTCCGACTGGTTTGTTTGATGGCTGCTGGAAATGGTGGAGGGCTTTGATGGGAGCAGCCCCCGCCGCTCCCCGCTCGCACGGCCCCTTGTCCTCGGGCCCGCCTGGAGCCCAAATAAAGCCTGGCTTTGTCGGCCGTGGCAGGTAGGGTTACAGGCTGAAACCTCCTCCCTTCGGTGTTCCCTCCTGGACCAAAGCAGTGCAGGGCACAGCCTCTTCCCAGTCACATTTAATGAAGGCAGGCAGGCAATGCAGGGCGTGAAGTCACCCTGCCTGCAGGGCAGCCCACTCCTCTGCAGCCAGCATGTCTGTCCTGAGATCCCACCCTCCAGCAGACATTCCCTGGGTGGCTGGAGGGGGAACTGCCTGGTGGGTGCACTCCCCACACCATGCCATCTATGCTTGTGGTGTAACTGTTCCTTGTTCCCCCTTTCCCAGGGCGCATGTGCAACATCAACATCGATGAGTGTGCCAGCAACCCCTGCCACAACGGGGGCACCTGCAAGGATGGCATCAATGGCTTCACCTGCCTGTGCCCTGAGGGCTTCCACGACCCCAAGTGCCTGTCTGAAGTTAATGAGTGCAACAGCAACCCCTGCATCCATGGAAAATGCCACGATGGATTGAATGGGTAGGCTGGAGAGTGCAGGGGATGCTGGAGGGTGCAGGGACCAAAAGGTCCCCAACAAACTCATGGTTAGAGGAGGGTGAGCATCTGTCCCCTGAGTTGGTGCTTGTCCATGCTCTGGGCCAGTGCCATGGGATATTTCCCTGAAAGGATAGGATTTGCTGGATAAATGGTGGCTGGTGCAGCCTAGAGGGCCAGGATGGAGCAGCTCTTTATTCCCCATTTTTTCCCCAAAGCTACAAGTGTGACTGTGACCCTGGCTGGAGTGGGACAAACTGTGACATTAACAACAACGAGTGTGAATCCAATCCCTGCATGAATGGTGGCACCTGCAAGGACATGACCAGTGGCTACATCTGCACCTGCAGGGAGGGCTTCAGTGGTAAGTGGGGGTTTAGACTGGAAATTCTGAAAAAATTCTTCCTGGAAATGCTACCCAGGGAAGTGGTGGAGTCACCATTATTGGAAGTGTTCAGAAGGGGTGTGGAACATAGCAATGCTGGGTGAATGGTTGGACTTGATGATCTTAGAGGGCTTTTCCAGCATTAATCTGTGATTCCATTATTCTGAGGGTGCAGCCAGGCATGCTGGCATGTTCCCCCACACCGAGGCCTGTGTGGGAGCTGTGGGTGTTCTCATGATGCTGGGTGGGCTGGTGGCTTCACTCTGGGGACAGTGGAGCCCCAGGTGTGGCTGGGAGCTGTGGCAGTGCAGCAATCCTGGAGACCTTCAGCAGAATTCAGGGCTGGAGCTGACCACAGGAGGCTTTCCCAGGGCAATGGGTGTGCTGTTGTCATTGTCACCATGTCCCCACTGTACCCTCAGCTCCCTGCCACCAGCACACTTCCATCACATCCACTTCTATCTATTTTTCTTAACGCAGGCCCCAACTGCCAGACCAATATCAACGAATGTGCTTCCAACCCCTGCCTGAACCAGGGCACGTGCATTGATGATGTTGCTGGCTACACCTGCAACTGCCTCCTGCCCTACACAGGTGAGAGGAGCACCCTGTGTCCCACCACGGCTCTGGGGAGCTTTTCTTCTTCACTGGTACCCAGTTTGAGTGAACTGGCACTAAGCATGAAGGCTTCTCTCACTCTGCCTGCTGCCCACAGCCACGGCTCCACCTCTCCACGGCGCAGCTGGAGGAAATTGGCAGGAGCTTTGGGAAGCTGCCAGCCACAGCTTCCTCCCTTCCTCCTCTTCCTCCTCCTCCTCCTCCTGGAGGGCACCAGGGCGGTGGCTCGGGGGGGCAGCAGCACCCAGGGGCCGCCCCACTGACACCCCACTGTTCCCCAGCCATGATGCCCATGCTGGAAAAGGCGATCCGAGGCCGAGGGGCCGGGGGATTCTGCTGAGCCAATTCCTGTTTGCCGGCCCTGCGCTTCCGCTCGCGCAGCCCGGCACAATTGCAGGAAGCCATGAGCTGTTTCCTGCCCTCACCAGTGGCCATAGAAACCCCTGGAGGGGGGGGGATGGGGACTGGGCAGGCAGGGAGGGGAAGGCTCTGGAAAATAGCAAAGGCCAGTTCAGGAGATATTGGCTGACAGGGAAGATAAGGGTTCAGAGGGAACGTGTCCCTTGGCTGGACGTAAACAGGAAAAGCAGCGGAGAGGGAAGGGGGGAGGGAGTGCAAGGGGGAAAAGACACCCCGAGCAGCACTTCCCTGCCAAAGGAAGTGTGCAGTGCTTTCATGCAGCCCAGATAGGGCTTAAAAGTTTGGGGGGGTTTGGGGTCATGGGTGACCTGAAATGGAGGAGACAGCCCCAGCTGGGCTGCCCTGGGGTGCTGGGGAAGTCCAGAGCCTTCCCCAGACTGGCAGCAGCCCAGGGCAGGGAGATAGGGATAGTAGGGTCTTGGGCCACCTGTCATTTTGGAGGGTGTCAGTGGGTGCTTGTGCCTGTGCAGGAGCCACCTGTGAGGATGTGCTGGCCCCCTGTGCTGGCAGCCCCTGCAAGAACGGTGGCGAGTGCCAGGAGTCGGAGGACTACAAGAGCTTCTCCTGCAGTTGCCCCCCTGGCTGGCAAGGTATGGACATGGCCCTTTTGGGGGTCAGAACCTTTCCCTCAGGGATGGAAGGGCACAGGGGAGGGAGCCAGGCCTTGGGGAGGGCCAGGCCCCATGGCTCAACTGGGTGGATGGGACACAACCAATTGCATCCTTTGGCTTCTGCCCTGGTGTGAGCGGTGCCCAAGATGTCATTGTCACCCCTGGGGCTTTCGCCAGCACCCTCAGCCCACAACAATCCCTGTCGTGCTCTGTCCCCAGGTCAAACCTGTGAGATTGACATCAATGAGTGTGTGAAGAGCCCCTGCAGGAATGGGGCCACGTGCCAGAACACCAACGGGAGCTACCGCTGTGCCTGCCGGACCGGCTTCTCCGGCCGCAACTGCGACACCGACATCGACGACTGCAAGCCCAGTAAGAGCAGGGGCTGCCCCACACTGCACCCAGCCCAGCCCTGAGCCTCATCACCCTTCCTGGGACTGGGATTCTCCTCCCCATGTGTGCTGCCACTGTGGCCTGGGCTGTGCTGCGAGCCCTGCTTGGCTTTTGGTCCATGTCACACGTGTCCCTGTTCAGCTGTGTCAGTCCAAGATGGGAGCAGGAGGAGGGCTGGGGGACAGTGTGTGCCATGGGATTTCTCTGTGCCCAGTCTCCTGGTGGGGTTGGTCTGGCTTCTGCCCAGTCCATGGGCTCAGTCCCATTCTTCCACGTGGCCAGATAATGCATATGAGGACTATGGGGCAGCTCCCGGGCTGGGCTGCTGCACCACAGCTGGACCCATCACACCTTCACATGCACGTCCCTCCTCTCCAGATCCATGCCACAACGGTGGCTCCTGCTCTGATGGCATTGGCACATTCTTCTGCGAGTGCCTGGCTGGTTTCCGTGGGCCCAAGTGCGAGGAGGACATCAATGAGTGTGCCAGCAACCCCTGCAAGAATGGGGCCAACTGCACCGACTGCGTCAACAGCTACACCTGCACCTGCCCCTCCGGCTTCAGCGGCATCCACTGTGAGAACAACACCCCTGACTGCACAGAGAGGTACAGTCCTGCCAGCAGGGACAAGGGGCTGAGGTCTTTGTGCCACCCCATAGCCCTGGGTTGGTGTGTGGGGCCTTTGGCGTGGTGACTCACCGGGGTGTGATGTCTGTGCCCCCAGCTCCTGTTTCAATGGTGGGACATGCGTGGATGGCATCAACACCTTCACCTGTGTCTGCCTGCCCGGCTTCACGGGCAGCTACTGTGAGCACAACATCAACGAGTGTGACTCCAAGCCGTGCCTGAACGGGGGCACGTGTCAGGACAGCTACGGGACCTACAAGTGCACCTGTCCCCAGGGATACACCGGCCTCAACTGCCAGGTACAGGAAGCTTGGGTGCATGCTGCTGTGGGGATCTGGGGGTCACTGCACTCCTGCAGGAACCCTGCTGGGTCCTCACACTCATCTCTTGCTCTGCTCCCCCAGAACCTGGTGCGCTGGTGTGACTCCTCACCCTGCAAAAACGGAGGCAAGTGCTGGCAGACCAGCAACCTGTACCACTGCGAGTGCAACAGTGGCTGGACAGGTCTCTACTGTGATGTCCCCAGTGTGTCCTGTGAAGTGGCTGCTAAGCAGCAAGGTAAGGCCTTGCCATGTGTACAGGGCCAGGCTGGGATCCCCAGGTATCCCCTGTGCCAGGCACTGAGCAGGGATGTGGCCAGTTCTCTTGGTGGGGAGAGAATGAGAATGATCTCAAGGATTGCTCTAGCAATGCACCGCCAAGGCTGTGATTCTCTGTGGGATGTGTGGTGGGCAGGACACAGCTCTGTGGTGTGTGGGTGTCACCAGAGTCCCTGCATCTCACTCTGCTCTCCCTGACAGGTATCGATGTAGCACATCTCTGCAGGAACTCAGGGCTCTGTGTTGACACTGGCAACACTCATTTCTGCCGCTGCCAAGCCGGCTACACTGGCAGCTACTGCGAGGAGCAGGTGGATGAATGCTCCCCCAACCCCTGCCAGAATGGAGCCACCTGCACAGACTACCTGGGAGGCTACTCCTGCGAGGTGGGTGCCTGGGGGGTGGGAATTCCCAGGGAAAAAGCCTCTGTTACTGCCTTTCTGCTGCCCAAAATGCTGCCCTTGCAGGATGCCCCTTTGCCAACACGGAGACCGGGTGCTGGCTGTGCTCCTAAAGGCATGTGGGAATGGAAGAAACCTCTCTGATAGTTCCCCTCTTTCCTCCTTGCAGTGTGTGGCTGGTTATCATGGAGTTAACTGCTCAGAGGAGATCAATGAGTGCTTGTCCCACCCATGCCAGAATGGAGGAACCTGCATCGATCTCATCAATACCTACAAATGCTCCTGCCCCAGAGGAACTCAAGGTAAATTAATTCCCCAGGCTGGGGCATTAGTGGGCTGAGTGCAGATATCCTTGGATTCTGCTCATTAGCTGCTCGGGCTGGCAGCAGCAAACGCAGCGGGCGAGGTTTGTGTTTGCTTGTGGGCTTAGCCATCAAGGCCACGCGGCCTTGGCCACGTCCCTCCTGCCCAAGAGGTGGCTCAGGCTGCCACTGACGTGGTCAGGCTCAGCCCCTCGGCAGGGAAGGCTCACACAGGGGAGCAGCGGGCCCCCCCCGATACTGTTTGATGAGCTGTGTGGGTTGTTCCCCCCTCTCTCTTAGGGGTGCACTGTGAGATCAATGTGGATGACTGCAGCCCTTTCTTTGATCCTGTCACCCTGGGGCCCAAGTGCTTTAACAATGGCAAGTGCAAGGATCGGGTAGGTGGCTACAGCTGCATCTGCCCCCCTGGCTTTGTAGGGGAGCGCTGCGAGGGAGATGTCAACGAGTGCCTGTCCAACCCCTGCGACGCCCGCGGCACCCAGAACTGCGTGCAGCGGGTCAACGACTACAAATGCGAGTGCCGACCTGGCTATGCAGGTGAGCACTGCGTCCCCTTCAGCTCCCAGGGTCCAGCCTGCAGTCCCCTCCAGGCATCCCTGCACGCCTTCCTCTGCTCCTCACACACTCCTCTCCCTCGCAGGCCGTCGCTGTGACACCGTGGTGGACGGCTGCAAAGGCAAACCCTGCAGGAATGGGGGAACCTGTGCTGTTGCCAGCAATACCGGCCGTGGCTTCATCTGCAAGTGTCCCCCGGTAGGTGCCTGCTCCTCTCCAGCTCTGAGCAGAGGCAAGAGGCCACTGTTGCCCCTAAGGCTTCCCCAGCTGGGATAGGCATGGATGGGGAGGATGCTTTGCTGTGGGGGCATACATAAATGTGCACCCTCCATGCTTGCAAGGATGCTGGAATAGAGTTGAGGAGTAGATGGCTCAGGCCTGAAGGTAGAAGGTGCATCCATAAATGTGCACCCTCCACACTTGCAAGGATGCTGGAATAGAGTTGAGGAGAAGATGGCTCAGGCCTGAAGGTAGAACAGGCTGAATGTTATTTGCATCACACAAAGTGGGATAGGCAGCTATGGAGAAGAGCTCCCTTCATTCTGTGGGGATGCTCTAACGAGCTTCACATTCAAGATTATTCTTGTCCATCACCAGTTTTAGAGGGCGAGTTTTAGTTTCCCAGAACACACATGCATTAATGCTGCTTGTAGGACAGCATCAGTGGCTCTGACTCCCTCCTTGCTGTGCCTTCCCCAGGGATTCGTGGGTGCCACCTGCGAGAACGACTCCCGCACCTGCGGGAACCTGCACTGCCTGAACGGTGGCACCTGCATCTCCATCCACAAGAGCTCCAAGTGCATGTGCACGCCGGCCTTCACGGGCCCTGAGTGCCAGTACCCGGCCAGCAGCCCCTGCACCTCCAACCCCTGCTACAATGGGGGCACCTGCGAGTTCTTCAGCGACGCCTCCCCCTACTACCGCTGCAACTGCCCCGCCAACTTCAACGGCCTCAACTGCCACATCCTGGACTTCGACTTCCAGGGTGGCATCGGGCAGGACATCATCCCCCCCAAAATCGAGGAGAAGTGCGAGATCGCTGTGTGCGCGGGCTACGCTGGCAACAAGATCTGTGATGGGAAATGCAACAACCACGCCTGCGGCTGGGACGGCGGCGACTGCTCCCTCAATTTCAACGACCCCTGGAAGAACTGCTCCCAGTCCCTGCAGTGCTGGAAGTATTTCAACGATGGCAAGTGTGACTCTCAGTGCAATAACGCTGGCTGCCTCTACGATGGGTTTGACTGCCAGAAATACGAGGGGCAGTGCAAGTAAGTGGCTTCTTTAAAAACTCCTTGTTCTAAAGCCCTCGAGGGTCACCGTCTCTGGTAACCCTCTGGTTCTTCTGATTGTATCTGGTAAAAGTCCTAGACCCAGGCCTGCTGTTCACTCCCAACATTCTGTTCTGCTGCCTGTGGGGCTGCAACTCAAGCAATCATATCTCCCTGTGGTCCTTCTGAGTTTACATTCACTTGGAAGCTCTCTGGATTTGACTCATTGCAGATGGCTTCCCTGTCCTTGCTGGTATCACTCCACAGAAGTGAATCCTCCAGCTCACAGCAGTACCACAGTCAGTTTCAAGGCAGGGAGACCCCAGATGGAAGAGCAGCCAGGAAACATGATGATGTTAACATCCAAGCATTTCCCAAACATTGTCTTTGGCAACAGCAGGAACTTAGTCCCAGATTCCTGGACCAACTGTGGTCTTAGTAACTGCTCTGTTAGCCCATGCCTTCTCTGAGTCACAGTAATTTGTCCCTTTTTCTTTTATAATGTAACAGCTGCTTTCTATGTAAACTGCTTTGGTGTCTGTCAGGGTGAAGAATATTTATACAAAAAGAGAGACCACCACTGCTTTTTTCAGCAGATAAGTGTTATTTGCAGTGCTTGGTCTAACTCATTCTTCTGCCTTGCTTCTCCCTCCACCCAGCCCTCTGTATGACCAGTACTGCAAAGATCACTTCTCGGATGGTCACTGCGACCAGGGCTGTAACAACTTTGAGTGCGAGTGGGATGGTCTGGACTGTGCAAACAACATGCCAGAGAAGCTGGCAGATGGCACACTGGTGGTGGTGGTCCTCATCACCCCCGAGAACCTGAAGAACAACTCCTTCAACTTCCTGAGGGAGCTGAGCCGTGTGCTGCACACCAACGTGGTCTTCAAGAAGAACCCCAAGGGGGAGTACATGATCTTCCCATACTATGGCAATGAGGAGGAGCTGAAAAAACATTACATCAAGAGGTCCACAGAGGACTGGTCAGACATGTCCAGTGCTGTCATCAACAAAGTGAAGAGCAGCCTCTACTCCAGGGCTGGCAGGAGGCAGAAGAGGGAGCTCGATCAGATGGACATCAGGGGGTAAGAGGGCTCCATTTTCTCTGAGCAGCACTCAAGAGTGTGTTTTCTGTGTTGATAATAGTAACACGCTAGGAAGGGAAGGATGTAGGCCAGATAATTGTATTTAGATGTTGCTTTCTGTGTGAACAGAAACCGGATTTTGCTCTCATGTGGGAAAATGGAGTGATCATTCAGGAGTCCCCGGTACAATGCTGCGCCGACTCTCACGATTGAAGGAGTCCTGTGCATTGTTGGGAGCCGGGGCTGGGCTGGGTGGGACCTGGAAGCAGAGGTTGGCCTGACCGACTGTCTGACTACAGGAAGTCATTAAGTTAAGCCTCATTTTCTCCCTGGGAAATGCTTTCTAGAGCTTTGTTGTAAAGCTCAATTACTGCAATCTGTGTTTGGAGATCTTTGGCGTAAACATACACATCTAACCTGCTCTCTCTCCATGGACTCAATCAAAAACTCCTGAAAGCAAAGGAGTTAGAGCAGCAAAACTGACGTGAGGAGATCTGAAGGCTCCCATACAGCATTATTTAAGATACTGTAGTGTCTGGGTAATTATAAAACATTGTGAAGCAGAGACTCCCTTCCATTTCTGTAGATAAAGAGCTGGATTTTACAGCATTCACTGGGGCAAATCCAACAGACCATGAGTGTGAGCTGCAGGCTTTGGGCCACAGGGGAGCAAGGAGATGGGTTCCCACCTTCTAATTCCCACTGATGGGGGTTAAAGAGGGAAGGGAGACAGGGCTCACCCGTGTCCTCGGTGTGGTCATGGCTCCCTGTTCCTTATTGACTCTTTCCTCTCACAGATCCATCGTCTACTTGGAAATTGATAACCGCCAGTGCATCCAGTCATCTTCCCAGTGCTTCCAGAGTGCCACTGATGTGGCAGCATTCCTGGGAGCCTTGGCCTCCCTTGGCAACCTGAACATACCCTACAAAATAGAAGCTGTCAAAAGTAAGTACAGCTGGTCAGCTGGGGAGGAGAGACAGCCAAAACTCTCCAGCCTTCCCCGGGTTTAGTTATCTGTCAATTGGCTGCATTTGAGCAAAGTCTGGTTTTAATAACCTCACTTTTTTTTTTCCCCCCCTTTAAGTCTTTTCTGTAAAAAAATTGCAAGCCCGCTTTATTATTTTTGCTTATTCCAGGTTTTATTTCAAAATCATTATCACTCTAAAAGTTATTAAAAAAGAGAAAAGAAAAAGAAAACCCAAGCAGCTCCAATCAATCAGTGACATGCAAGGAGTTGAAGTTTGTATCTTGAAAATCCCTCCTAAATCCTTTTGTCTTAACAGCTCAATGCAAGCGCAATGATTTGAAGTTTGCTAATCCTTTTCCTTAAAGGAGAAAAAAGTGAAGCTGTCTCCTGGTGCAGGCTGCCTTGTGCAGCCGAGAATTTGCCGATAGTTTGCAATTCTGATTAATAGCGTATAAAATGACCTTATTTTGGGGAGGGGGGGTGTGGTGGCTGATTTAGATCAGACTTAGGTACCTCTATTAACAAATTTTCCTTCATTTCCACTCCGTCCCTCGTTTGCTATGCAGCTTAATGCCTCAGCATCTCTTTGTGCCCCGCTGTTTTGTAGGTGAAACGGCCGAGCCCACGAAGAACTCGCAGCTGTATCCTATGTACGTGGTGGTGGCCGCGCTGGTCTTGCTCGCCTTCATCGGACTGGGAGTGCTGGTGTCCCGCAAACGCCGCAGGGAGCATGGGCAGCTCTGGTTCCCAGAGGGCTTCAAAGTGACAGAGTCCAGCAAGAAGAAGCGGAGGGAGCCCCTCGGGGAGGATTCTGTTGGACTGAAGTGAGTAATTTGCTTGGTAACCGGCTAGCAGGGCGGCTCAGGGCTCTTTTGAGAGAGCCCGTCGGAGTTTTGTTCTCTGGTGTAGCAGGGAGGAGAAGAATCAGGGGTCTTAAAGTTCTGCATGGAGGGAAAAAAAAAAAGCAGTGCTCCGTCTGGGTCGTGCTTTGTAATCTTTTTGCACCTGGTAAAAAAATGAAATGCAACCTGAGGGGAACCTCCTGGGAATTGGTTGATTCTTCTTTCGGTTTGTGCCTGTACACGGGCAAGCATCGCAAACAGTTCCTGCAGAGGAGATAACTTTTTGTGTGGTTTTATTTTTAAAGACCCCTCAAAAATGCTTCGGATGGCACGCTGATGGATGACAACCAGAATGAGTGGGGTGATGAGGAGACCTTGGACACCAAGAAGTTCAGGGTAAGCCCTCTGCCACATCCCCTGCCTGTGCTGCTCCTGGGTTTATCACTGAAGGAGCAGAGGGAACCTCAGGGCCCCTCACTGCTGCTTTCCTTTGCAAATCTGACTGTGACAAACACACACCTTGGAGCCTCGCAGAGCTTCCCAGGCTGGAGCTCAGCCCAGGGCGCTTTTCTGGGAGCTCATTCCCTGCTGTTTCCCTCAGTTTGAGGAGCAGGCGATGCTGCCAGACACGGATGACCAGACGGATCACAGGCAGTGGACACAGCAGCACCTGGACGCTGCTGACCTGCGCATTTCCTCCATGGCCCCGACGCCTCCACAGGGGGAAATCGATGCTGACTGCATGGATGTCAACGTCAGAGGGCCGGGTAAGGACCCCTTGCACTTTTGCTCTGTCAGCTCATGTCAAACCCTCCCTCAGCCCCTGCAGAGGAGCAGCCCCACAGCCCTCCCTGTCCTTTGCTGGTGCAGAGTCACTGTTACAAGCTCTGCACCACGGGGTTGCTGTTGTGTGTTATTTAGAGAGAGACCCTGTCACATTTTGTTTTCCATGAGAGTTCTTTTGTTCAGTGGCTGAGATGGAAATTACAGAAGTACCTATTAAATCACTCAGGTTGTCTCTCTGCTGCTCCTATATTCCTCTCCTCCCACTCAACTGTACATTGCACAGTCTTCCTTTAAGGTTTTTTAACAATGGTTAATAGCTTTTTAAATTCTTACAAACACTTGATCTTCCCCATGTCTGAAATTGTCCTCTGAAATGAAGGTATTTACCATACCCTATTTGCTTTGAGCAGCCTTCCTTACAAACTGCACCTTACACGGAGCAGATGAAATAGAGAAAGCAGTGAGTGGTGAGATACCACTGAGGAATTTCAGATCCATATCAGAGGAAGAATATCAGTGTTTGATGTTCAGAACTAGTCAGGAACTCAGTCTTGGTTGGCACCCAGGAGAGTAAGCATCTATCGCAGGCAGAGCATCTGGCTGAGCCTCCCGCATTACAGAGGGTAAAAAAACCTTTTTCTCACCGGGCTCCCCTGTGCTTCCAGACGGCTTCACCCCCCTGATGATCGCCTCGTGCAGCGGAGGAGGGCTGGAGACCGGCAACAGCGAGGAGGAGGACGATGCTCCCGCCGTCATCTCGGACTTCATCTACCAGGGTGCCAGCCTGCACAACCAGACTGACCGCACGGGCGAGACCGCCCTGCACCTGGCCGCCAGGTACTCGCGCTCGGACGCTGCCAAGCGCCTGCTGGAGGCCAGCGCCGACGCCAACATCCAGGACAACATGGGCCGGACGCCCCTCCACGCCGCCGTCTCTGCCGACGCACAAGGGGTCTTCCAGGTAATCCACAGTTTGGATGCCGGTTTTGTGGGTTTTGGGGGGGAAATAGCGGTGCTAGGTGGATCACAGGGTGTCTTGCTTACCTGGGCTAGGTGTGGGGTGGGAGTTGTAAAAAATTAAGCTCCTGTTGTCTCGGGGCACAGCAAAGCAGCGGCCCCACGGCAGCACCCCTGGACTGGGAGCAGAACTGAACCTTTGGAAAGGGCATTGCAGGTCCTGAGGCCTGGATAGCTGGAGTGCCTTGCTGTCTGCCCCTCCTAACATTGGTGTTCTTTGGCTCTTCTTGTGGCAGATCCTGATTAGGAACAGGGCAACAGACCTGGATGCCCGAATGCATGACGGGACCACTCCCCTCATCCTGGCTGCTCGCTTGGCTGTGGAGGGGATGCTGGATGACCTCATCAACTGCCACGCTGATGTCAACGCCGTGGATGATTTAGGTACCGAGGCAGCTAAAACACCAGTTCACCCAGACCTGGGACAAAAGGGCTGCTGGCTGTTGATCTCAGCATTCTCTTAATGTGTGTTGTATTTCGTGGTTTTCCTCTCCAGGCAAGTCAGCCCTGCACTGGGCAGCTGCGGTGAATAATGTGGAAGCTGCAATGGTCCTCCTGAAGAATGGTGCCAATAAGGACATGCAGAATAATAAGGTAGGATCTCCTAGGCTGATATATGCAAGGGAAGAACCATTTGGGGAGTCTATTAAAGAGTGATTTCTGGCTAAAATACAAATGTCTGGTACTGAGACTCTGATTTGATTGTTCTGCTGTGAATGAAGTTGGATTTAGCTCAAAGGAGCACTGTGGGATTTGGTTGTAGGTATGATGTTGAGGGGCCATGCAGTGCCTGATGGGCAGTGTCTTTGTGGCCACCTCCAGCATGTTGTGGGTCACTCACAGGGTTCCTGGTTTGATATCAGTACAAGGACATGGCTCAGAAGGGTGGGAAAAAGCAGAAGCAAACCCAGATGATGGCAGACCATGTCTGCCACCCAACAACACGGGTGTGGAGCTCAGGACAGCACTAGCCAGGAGAATCTATAACCTCAACCCTAACCAAACCTTGCTGGCTTTCCAGGAGGAGACCCCACTGTTCCTGGCAGCCAGAGAAGGGAGCTACGAAACCGCCAAGGTGCTGCTGGACCATTTTGCCAACCGGGACATCACGGACCACATGGACCGGCTGCCGCGGGACATCGCCCAGGAGCGCATGCACCACGACATCGTCCGGCTGCTGGACGAGTACAATCTGGTGCGGAGCCCCACCCTGCACAACGGCCCCCTGGGGGCACCCACCCTGTCCCCCCCGCTCTGCTCCCCCAACAGCTACATCGGCAACCTCAAACCCGCCGTGCAGGGCAAGAAGGCCAGGAAGCCGAGCACCAAGGGGCTGAGCTGCAACGGCAAGGATGCCAAAGACCTCAAAGCCCGGAGGAAAAAGTCCCAGGATGGGAAAGGGTGTCTGCTGGACAACTCCGGCGTGTTGTCTCCGGTGGACTCCCTGGAGTCGCCTCATGGGTACCTCTCAGATGTGGCCTCTCCCCCGCTGATGACCTCTCCGTTTCAGCAGTCCCCTTCCATGCCTCTGAACCACCTGCCAGGCATGCCCGATGCCCACCTGAGCATCAACCACCTCAACATGGCGGGCAAGCAGGATATGGCCATGGGCAACTCCAGCAGGATGGGCTTCGACTCGGTGCCACCGCGCCTGTCCCACCTGCCGGTGTCCAGCCCCAGCACGGGCATGAGCAGTGCCCCCTTCTCGGTGGGCAGCGGGGCCGGGCTGAACGGGCAGTGTGACTGGCTCACCCGGCTGCAGAACGGGATGGTGCAGAGCCAGTACAACCCCTTGAGAGGCAACCTGCAGCCCGGGGCTCACCAGCAACCCCAAAACCTGCAGCACGGCATGATGACCTCGCTGCACAACGGGCTGCCCACCACCAGCTTGTCGCAGATGATGAGCTACCAAGCCATGCCCAACACCCGGCTGGCGTCCCAGCCTCACCTGATGCAGAGCCAGCAGCTCCAGCAGATGCAGCAGCAGCAGCAGCAGCTCCAGCAGCCCAGCCTGCAACCGCCGCAGCAGCAGCAGCCGCAGCAGCAGCCGCAGCAGGCGCCGCAGCAGCCTCAGCAGCAGCAGCACCACAACCCCGGCTCCAACGGGAGCGGCCACATGGGCCAGAATTTCCTCGGTACGGAGCTGAGCCAGCCCGAGCTGCAGCCGGCGGTGAGCGGCGGCGCCATGGCCGTGCACACCATCCTGCCGCAGGATTCCCAGATGCTGCCCACCTCCCTGCCCTCCTCCCTGGCCCAGCCCATGACCACCACGCAGTTCCTGACGCCGCCTTCCCAGCACAGTTATTCCTCCCCCTTGGACAACACCCCCAGCCACCAGCTCCAGGTGCCCGACCACCCTTTCCTCACGCCCTCGCCGGAGTCGCCGGATCAGTGGTCCAGCTCCTCTCCTCACTCCAACGTGTCCGACTGGTCCGAGGGCATCTCCAGCCCTCCCACGAGTATGCAGTCACAGATGGGACACATCCCCGAGGCCTTCAAGTAAAAAAAGAAAAATAAAAAAAGTGTTTTAGAGACTCTCATTGAGAGCCAGAAGCTCGAGGGAGATTTTTTTTCTAAAAGGACGCTGGATGCTTTTATTAAAGGATCCTTTTTAAAATATGTTTTTATAAAAAAAAAAGGAAAAAAAAAGAAAAGAAAAAGACGAATTAATTCCTTTTTTTTTTTTTTTAGTATTTATTTATGTACCTTTTATTTTACATGAGAACACTGCCTTTTTATTTATATGTTCTATTGTTAAGAACTCAATGTGGGACACCAGATGTGTTTCGAGAAATCAACAAATTAGGTTTTTATAGGACGTTCTCTTTTGTTTGGGGGGGGTTCATTGTGTTTGATTTGAGAGGAAATGTTTATGTAAAGCTATAAGCAACGATTTGTGTTTCTGAAATGCCATTAATTTATTTTTTTTCTCTTTCAACTCAGAAAGAGAGGTGAGAAAGAAGAGGGGAAGGAAAAATTAACTAAAAATACCACTCTTTAAGGGGAAAAAAATTAAGTATGGACAAATTTTTTAAATGTACTTTAAAATGTTTCCTTTGCAATTATATGAGAGGACATTTTATGGTACCAGTCATAAACCTTTGTTTAAATTTCAGTATTATATAGTTGTACATTTGCCTTGATAATAGAAATTTTTGTTCTCTCTTGTTTTTATATATATAAAAATATATATATTTAAATGATTTTTATGATCTAAAAAAAAAAAGAAAAAGAAAATCAGGATTATAGACCTGCAAGAACAGTTTCTAAGCTAAAAATAACCCTGCAAAACATCAATACTGTCCCCCATCAAAAAGAAATGTATTTGCCAAACTTCCAAGAGAGCAAGCCCATAACTATGGAGTATATACACAAAGGAGACTTCATTTTACTTTGAATATCTTTACTGATTTTTTTTCGTTTTGTTTCATTTTCGTGTTTGAGTAACCGTTTTAAGAAAGAAATGCCAATATAAACTTTGTAAACCACGTCCTTATTTTAAGGATGGCCTGCCTATTTTTGTTTTTTTTAATTGCCTTTTCTTTTTAAAAGAAGGTGTGTCTGGCAGTGCAGACACCCTGAGTGAGATTACAAAGCATTATTATCACACTGCCACCCCCACGTGCTCGCCCGGCCCCAGCTCCTCTGGCAGAGCCCTCACTGGGTGCCCAGTGGGATGTGCTGCTGGTTTTGGTGGGAGGCTGGACTGGCCAAACTGGAAGGGCGAGGGGCCAGCACAGCTGTGCTGTGAAACGTTGACATTTTGTTCTGTGACCTTAGCCTGGAGTGATGCATCTTTTTTTGTATTGATGTGTGCACTCTTTCTGTGTATCATGTAAAATATAGTATAAGCCTGTGGCAGATTTAATGTTTGTAAATATGGGGGGGTTTTTTGGTTTGTTTCGTTTTTTTGGGTTTTTTTTTTTCAAGAAAAGGTGGATTTTGTTTCAAAAATCTAAATGAGCAAGTCTTAAATATAAATATATCACCTTATAGAGGTGTTGGAATATCACTCACTCGGGTGCAAAAACAAGCAGACACCCTAAGACTAGATAATGTGTATGGGACAGGCAGATAGAGAGCAGTTGATCAAGAAAACCTAAGAAAAGGGTTCCTTTTCCTCATTCCTTTCTATTAGAACACCAAATAAAATGGATATTTCTCAAGGCACCAGCGCCTTGCTGAGCACTCATCTTAGTTAACATTTCAGACCATTGTTATTGTGACACGCCTAATATGAGTGATAAAAACATCACGTGGTGTTGAATCTTCCTATGTTTTATAAACTAGAGTGTAGTTTAAGAAAAGATATCTTCTGTAATAAAGTTATCTACATGCAAAGTTGTAGTTTGCAAAAATGATGTATTTTTTTTGGTTAACTGATTTGCAATAAATGATGCTTCTGGGCATCTAGATTTTACTAAAACTGGAACTTGGTGTTTTTGTTACGGGTCAGTTGAATTCTGGATTTGACATCTGCTGTCTTTCCTTGCACAGAGGGGCTGGAGCTTCCTCAATGTCTTGTTCTCTGTGTCAAAACTCAGAGAAGAGTTTTGGACAATGAAAATTTCTCTTTTAACTTCTGCTAAACTCCCAGTGACTTGAGACACCTGAGCAAGGCAGGAGGAGCTCTGCCCAGGTAGCTCTTTACCTGCTGTGGGTGCTCTGATATCCTCAGGGCATCAGGTCAAGATCTAAAAGGGGAAACACAGAAAAATTGTTTTAAAGAATGCCCCTCATGCATCTTCAAAAAAACCAGGAACAGCAACACCAGAGGGCCAGTTTTACTTGTGCCACTCTGGGCACAAACGCCACCCAGAAATGCTTGCTGTCCTCAAGATTTTTGAGGTAATGTAATTTAATTTAATTTCTTTCCCTACCCCACAGGGACTCTGCAGTGCAAATGCAGCTGCAAAGTCCCCAAATAACTGGATATAAATAGCTGAGCCATTGACCTCTTCCCAAATCACATAAGCCTGGAATGCTGGTATTTTCCACTCCGTGGCTGGGGAGGGAGAGGGCTCATGTGTGCATGGGGCTGGTCTCCAGCCCCAGACAGACCCAGGGCCACCAAACAGCTGCTGTACAACTGGGCAGCCACTGGTGCTGTGACAGTGGCATTTCACAGCAGTGAAATGCACCTTCAGAGGTCAGGGAGGTGACATTCCTGGAAAGGAAACACCAAACTCCACAGAAAGGGGTGTTTTAAGGGAGAACAAACCCCTTTTCCCTCTGCAAAATGTGTCTCAATACCCAGAGGGACATGCTGGAGATGGATTTCCCAGGGTATGTCATCCCCCTGCCTGTGTCTGGCTGCCTCCATCCCATCTGGAATGCACTAAATGGAGTTTGTCTGCCTCCAGCGTGACTCACACATGAGCTGCTCACCAATCCCACGCAGCCCAGCCTTCCAGGCTTCTCCCACACATTCCCATTGCCATCCCCAGGACCAGCCCAGCACGGATCCAGCGCTGCCAGTGGGGCTGGGAAAGGCTCATCGCAAAGTGAGGAGGCGTTAGAAGGATCCTCTCCTGCCTGGTTCAGTGTAAAACCAAGTCACCAAATTTTAATTCAGCAATTTGGCCTGGAATAGATTAAAAAAAAAGGGGTTATGAGGACATGGAGGACAATGTGATATTGCAAGAGGCAACATGTGGTTCATTTAAAAAGAGGGGCTGCAAAGCGTGGGATTTTCCATGAGGAATGGTCAGAGGGACGGGATGAGGAAAGAGAGGGCTAAATACCATGGAAAGAAGCAAATGGATCGACCCTAATTAATTGTCCACAAGGTAATTCAAACTAGAAGTCAGTTAAAGTTTTTAAGCAGCAGAGGAGTAAGGCTGCAAAAAATTGAGGTTTGAAGTGTTTAGCCCCAAATGACTTCGATTTAAGAAGGCATCTGGTGACCATCCAACTTGTGGGTACATGAGATGATTGTGGTGTCACAGACCCAGCTGGGATCGAGGCAAAGTTAAATGAGAAACAAGAGAAATGGCTCCAGTTTCAAACTCACACACTTAAGGTTTCTTCACCAACCAACCCATGCTGTCCCACCACAAGCTCATCCTCACCTCGTGCAGGTAAAGATTTTTGGGAGCTGAATTTCGAGCTCTCCCAGCACCAGAAGATGCCAGGGAGTGATTGGATCATGGCAAGCACGGCTGTCTCAGTGTCCCAGGTGAAAAAGGCTGAGAAGCACTAAAATCACATCCCACGCCGAGGGAAGGCTTCAGGAGGGTTGGCGTAAAACAAGATTAGCACCGGCTATTGCCAAGGCAGGTATGTCGGTGCTCTGAGGAATCCTGCACCTGAACTATTTGTTTACATGCTGGAGGGCTTGTTTTTTTTTTTCTTTTTCTTTTTTTTTCACTCTTTGTTCTCATTTTTCCTGCTCAATTAGATGGGACATTTAGAAACTGCTACTCTGTATTGCTTCTCCCTCCGGGCTGTTGGTGTTCGCTCACAAAGTTGTTCACAGCTGCTCCAGCCCTGCTTGAGGAATTGTTGCTGCAGCTGAAATCAGCCCCTGAAGAATGTACAAAAGGAGCCAAATTCATCTCGGGTTTAGCCTCGCTCAGATCACACAGGGGTTAATGTGGCTGGGGTAGTCTGAATAATCACAGCAACTGGATGAGTAAATAAATAAAACTCAGATTGTCCAGTTGGCCAACGTGGTGCAGAACACTGGTAAGGGATAGAGAGACTCTCCTTCTTTTCCCATGTTTCTAAACTCAAAGAATGATCCTTTTCATAGCAAGCTTGTGGGGCAAGGTTATGTTTCTGGTTGTGTGCAACATGAAGACTGAATAAATTACCAGAGAAAGATCAGACTCGTTTGTGTTGCATCCCAGGTGAGCTGAGGAACAGAGAAGCTGTGGCTGCCCCATCCCTGGAAGTGTCCAAGGCCAGGCTGGATGGGGCTTGGAACAACCTGGGATAGTGGAAGGTGTCCTTGCCCATGGCAGGGAGTGGAATTTGATGATTTTTGAGGTCCTTTCCAAACCATTCTGTGAAGCAGGAGAGAAGGACACACGCTGTCCTCACTGGCAAAGGTTTTCATTTATAATGGGTCACTCAGAACTACTGCTGAGTACAGAAAACAGCAGGAAAACTTCAGGTTAAAAAGGGATTGAATGCTTAAATGTGGCAATTCTTTATAATCACGTATTTATCAGGAGAATAGCAAAGGTGAGATCCCATTGTTGGTGTTTGCATTGTGTACCCCTGTACAAGGGGGTTAAATAAGTAACATAAATATCTAACTATAGACACAGAAGTGAGCTACTGATGGTATTTGGCACACAAAAAAAAAACCCCAATCAGGCTAATTAAAACCATGTTTCCTCAGATTACACCTGTTTGGGGAAATATCAAGGGAGAACCAGAGCTTTATCTGCAACTCATGCCTGCGCAGGGAAATTGTATTTGACAAGCTGGTTTATAAGAATGTTCCTACAAAAGAGGGAGATGAAAGGCACTTAAAAATCACAGCGCTGCCTCTGGTTCCCACACCAGCATCAAAGTGCTGCTTCCCCTGCTTGGCCGGGGCTTTGAGGATATTCCCCTGCTTTAATGATCAAGCGTGCAGGAACAGCTCTCGCACTGATAATGACCCTTGATTAAGATGTTTGTTTAGGTCGTTGTGTTTTCCTCTCCAAGGCTCGTTGTTGGGTGCCGGGTGTGACAGTATCAGCACGGGGGTGAATGACAAGCATTCTTCTGGTGGCTGGAACAGGGGGTCACCCCCTCCCCGCTAAAAAGCTTCGTGTTTGTGTAGAATAGAGATGAAACTCACAGAGCCACGAAGGTGGTGAAGGGTCTGGAGCAACCAGGAGCGGCTAAAGGAGCTGGGGGAGCTCAGCCTGGAGAAAAGGAGGCTCAGGAGGGGAATGTTTTGTGCTGCTTCTGTGCTTTCGATTCCCAAAGAGCTGTTTTCATGGAATCACAGACTGGTGTGGGTTGGAAGGGACCTTCAAGACCATCTCATCCCACCCTCTGCCATGGGCAGGGACACCTCCCTGTCCCCATCTCCCTGACAGGAGAAGGACACAGGTGAGGTTCAGGCTGTGCTCCCATGGAACAAGGGACAGGGTGAGAGGAAACTGCCTCGAGTTGCGCCAGGGGATGCTTAGATTGGCTATTTGGGGAAATTTCATCGCAGAAAGGGTGGTTAAGCCTTGGAACAGAGCAGGAATCATCATCCCTGGAGTGTTCAAAAGGGCACGAGGATGTGGCACTTGGGGACGAGGCTACTCAATAATCTTAGAGGGCTTTTTCAGCCTTAAGGATTCTGGGATTCGTTTCTGATTCTGATGCTTTTGGACACGTGCACCCTAGCCTTCCCCAATTAATGTACCTTTCCTAATTAAGCCCCCACGGACGTGCAGGACAGGACCTCGCTCTGTAAGACAGAATCTCATTTCCCGTGTCTATAAACACGGATTTCTCAGTTCCAGCAGCCCTGACCCGCGCCGCTCCCCCAGCCCGCGATGTGCAGCGGCTCCCCGGGAACCGGCACCGGACCGGCGGAGCTCTGTCCCGCCCTGGCGGCCGCCCGCGCCACTGCACCCGCACCGGGCAACCGAGGGGACCGGATCCTCGACGGGACCCGCACGGGGCCGCGCTTCGCCTCTCCCCGGCCTAGGAGCGAGAACGCGGCAGCAGAGGGGAGGCACCGGAAGGAGGCGCCAGGAACGGGATTCGAACCCGTGACCTTGGAACCCGTAGCATCCCCAGCCGGGACTCGAACCCGCGGCCCTTCCCAGTCCCGTTTCTCTCCAAGGGGCCGTCGAACAGCGACGCCGCCGGGTGCGTACGCCGCCGTGACGTCATCGCGCGCCGCGCCGTGACACGTCGGCGGCGGCGGCGGAACCCCGAGCCGGATGTGCCAAGATGGCGGCGGCCGGTGCTGGGGCCGTGCGGGGCGGCGGTGTCCGCGCCCGCTGCTGAGGGGCCTCGGCCGGCGGGGGCTGCCAGGTACCGCGGGGCGCGCCCGGAGGGAGGGCCGCGTGTCCCGGGTGGGCTGCGTGAGGAGCGCCGGGCCTGAAGCGCGGGCGCCGGTGTCCCCGGTGCCCACCCCGCCGTGCTCAGCGTGGGCCTCGGGGCTGTCGCAGCGCAGGGAGCCGGCGGGTGCACGCAGCCCCGGGCTCGGCCCCCGGCCCCGGCTGGGGCGGGCTGTGATGCCGCAAGGAGGGGCGAAGGCGCTGCCGCAGTCGCTGGGCTGCGCTGCCCGGGGGTTTTCCCGCAGGATTTGGGTCGCTCCGGGTGGTTTCGAGTGGGGCGGCGGGACGGAGACACCGCGGGGGTCCGAAGGTTGTTCCGTGGGGTGCGGGAGGGAGGAGGTTCCGTGTGATGTTGGCTATCGCGTATCCCCTTTGACAGCACACGGCGCCGGACCCGGGTCAGGGTTGTTTTTCCGAGCTGTCAGGTGCCACAGGTCTGTGCAACTGGTGCTGACTCAGGAGCGCGGCTGCCCCTGAGCGTCGGGACCTGCTGGGGAGAAGAACTGGTGGTCGGGCTCCTTTCAGAATAGACCGGGATGCTTTGTGCTGCTTCTGTGCTTTTGATTCCCGAAGAGCTGTTTTCATGGAGTCACAGGCTGGTTTGGGTTGGAAGTGACCGTAAAAATCATCAAATTCCACCCCTTGCCATGGGCAAGGACACCTTCCACTGTCCCAGGTTGCTCCAAGCACCATCCAGCCTGGCCTTGGACAATTCCAGGGATCTGGGGGCAGCCACAGCTTCTCTGGTCACCCTGTGCCAGGGCCTCACCACCCTCACAGGCGAGGATTTCTTCCTGAGATCTCACTAAACCTGCCCTGTGCCTGTTTAAAGCCCTTCCCACTTGTCCTGTTGCTACATTTTCACAGGATAACATTTGTAACTCTGGTTGCTGTTTAGGAAAAGCCTGGTAGGAATCTGGCAGGGCCAGGGATGATGTAGAATGTGTTCAATCTGTCACCCACATGTGTGCAGATGTGCAGCTGTCTGCATAAGATAAAACTGGAAAAGTAGCTGCTGATTTAAAAGCTGCAAATCTCATTTTCCAGCTGTTCCTGTATTTGAGATTGCAGTGGGTTGTGAGGGTTTTTTGGTCACACTTATTAGGAATCTGTGTATTTGAACGTGTTATTTATTGTTTGGTTCATGTGTGAGGATGAGAGTTAATCTTAGTCCTCTAACCTATTTTATGGGCATAGTTATTCTGGTTAAGAGTAATTTATTTAGATAGATTTGAATTAATTGCCCCCAAAGAAGTTATTTCTTTATAGATGAAGCTATAGAGCTCATCAGGCGAAACTAATTTTATGGCCTTGTCTAGAGGGTTTTAATCTTTTTTCCTCTTTGGCAATGTTTTTTTTGGTACACCTGGAAACACCTTCTGCAATTGTTACTCCTGGTGACTCATGTTTTGCAGGCTGCTCTGCTTTATCAATTAATAAACCAGCTGAAAGTTAAGAATTTCCAAACTAGATAAAGCAGAGATGGATTGCTCTTAGCTTGTGTAATTATTTCTAAATTCCTTAAAATCAGCATTTCTGTTAATCCTGGATGAGGCACAAGGGAGGGTCAGTAGCACTGAGTTATCTTCTGTTTAAATTGCTTGACATGGGCACGTTCATTTTATTTGGACTCAGTTCCTCAAATCTTGCTTGCTTTTACTGCTGTGTGCAGTCTGTTAATATTAACTTTGCTTCTGAGGAAGCTGATCACTCATATTGAACCTCTGTCATGCACCATCAAAAATCCTTTTAGGGGAAAGGCAAGTTCTGCCTTAAAGTAGGACTTTACACTTCTTTTTATTAGCTAATTACTGGTACCAGCTGTTACAAAAATATGGCAAAGTATTAGGATTTTTTTTTTAAATAAGACACTGCAAGGAGTAAAGTCCACATTAAGCATTTGGAAGTGGGCATTTAAATTTGCTTTTGTGCTCAGCTGTATTTCAGAAACAACTTTTCTGTGAAAAACAGAGCTATTTAGTAGATACCAATATTTTGTTTGGTGAGGTTTGTGCTTTCCAGGTCATAAATGGCAGATGGTTGAATCAACTTTTTTCCTCCCCAAGCCAAAGTATTTTGCATAAACCCATGCGTTTATTTGGAGGGGAGAGAGGAGTTTTTAAAAATCTAGTTAACGCAACAAAGAACATGATGAAAAAGAAATGGGGATGCCCAGAACAGCCAGAGGTTCCTTCAGCATGAAGGAATTGGGATGGGTGTTTAGGCAGGATTTCCTGGAAAGGTGGTTGGCAGCAAGGCTGGTAAGCATGGCCAGCTGGAAAACCTTCACCTCAGGACTGTAACAAGAGAAAAGATTGCAAAGTCCTAAAACCTTTTTGTGAGCATTCCTTGATGGAATTCGGCAGCTGTGCTTTAGGAAGAACGGTGAAGGCACATGCAAGTAATGCACGAAACTGATGGAGCTCTGATGCTTCTGTTGAAATCTGGTTTGTGTTGTCCTTCCCATCTTAATAAAACACAAATTTACGGAGTCTTAACTCTAGATACGGCTGTGAAATATATGGATGGAGGGCAGAAATTGAGAGTCTCTGTTAACTCTGAAGAGGGACCAGGATTACATGCAGGGCTGTTGGAGACATTTTTCTTTAGGAGAAGTTGTTCTGATCTCCAGTAAAGTCTGTGTGCTGTGGTCCTGCCAGTGTGCTTTCTATTGGGATTTTTTAGGTATAAACCTTTATGAAATACATGTAATATTTTCGATAACAAGATACCAGAAGTGCTTTGTGTTTGAATTTCTCTGGAACTGTTACAGTTTTGTCCTGATTACAAACATCTGACTTTTCTGGCTTCTCGTTTTATTACTCTCATGACAAGATGCTGAATCTTAGAAGAACTCCAAATAAGAATTGCACAGCTTTTTTCTTTTATAAGCAGAAGTGCATCTGGTATGTGGAGCAATTGCTGTGGATACTTCACTCTGTATATTTATTTGTTGTGTACTATGAGAAAAAAAGATTATCACATGTTGCTAAGGCTTCACTGAGCTCCACTGAACAAGTATCGATGAATTCCTCTGGTTTGTCAGCTTCCATCCTCCCCAGATTGTTAAGAGGTGACAAAATTGAAAAAGACACCCTGATGAATTTACTGAAGTTCCTGTCTCCCAGATTGCTGGCTGGTATTGTTTGGAGTTGGAGTTGGATTACTTCCGAGCGTGTCCTTTCCACCCTGAAGTGCAGCTGTAACCCTGATACTGTGCCAGCATCCCACTGGTGTTAGAGTGAGAATGGTCATTGAGAAGTGGGGGTAGTTCATTGTTTTTCTGTCCCTAAATGCAGTTTTGCTATACAGCATTCATCTAGAAGAGAGGATATTTGTGATGAAAATGCAATTGCCTTTCTCAAAATAAATAGCGATACTGTACCATGCCACGTTTTCTTGGTTAAACCAAAAGTGGACAGTTGAGGGTGATAACATCTGATGAATTCCTTCTTGGGATGCTTCTCATCTTACCTGTGAAAAGGTCCATTCACATGGAGTGCCAGCACAGCAGCAGGGCTGAAGATCATCTCTAACAGAATTAGAGTTAGATAATGACTTCTCAACTCTCCATGATTAAATCGAGCAGGGCATGGTGCTGCAGGCTCTGTTCCAGGCTGGTTGCTGTCCTGTCTGTGATGTACATTTCTGGGAAATGTAACCGTGGGATAGCACTGAAGGGTTTGCCACTAGGACAGGTCTGATCTGTGTTTTATTAGTCTTACTTGGATATATTTAATAGAATTGTTAAATAATGTGCATTGATATCACACAGATTAATGCCAGACTTGGGTTTAGGAATACAATGGAGTGTGTCAGTTCCATCTCCACTTCAAATTCTTCGAGTGATTTTGTTTCTAAAGTAGAAGCTACTTAAATGCTGCACGTGTTGTGAGAAAGGGAACTGACTCGTACCTGTGTTGTCTCAGCAGGGCAGAAGAAGAAATCTCTCTCCTGCCTCCCCGGGCGGTTTGTCGCCGTGTGACCCTGCCCGAAGGCCACCATGCAGCAGCCACCGCAGCCCGTCCCTCCGGGGGCGGCTCCTCCTCCTCCCGCCGGCGTGGCTCGGAACATGTACTGGAGGAACAGCCCGCTGAGCAAACGGGCAAACGCCGCGGCAGCGCCGGTGCAGCCCGTCACAGACCCGTTTGCCTTCGGCAGACAAACCCCCCAGGGCTCCCCTTTGGATAATTCATCCAAGGGAAACGCCCCGGCGTTCCCACAGCCAGCCCTGGTGCATCCCCCGCCCGCCCGTGCCGGGGACAACCCTCATGGACCACACCCGTCTCTGCCAGCTCCTGTGTCTCAGGCAGGGATGAGCACCAGTACCTTTTCCAATGTTCCAGTTCCTCCTCCGTCCCTGGGGTATGTTATAAATAGTGCTGCAGAAGGGCATCCCAACGCCGATCTCGGACTCCGCGGGCCTGCAGTGCCCTTGCATTATAACCCAGGAGCAGCAGTGGAAAATTCTTTCAGTGTGCATCCTGGAATGGTGTCTGCAGCGAACAAACCTGGAGCTAGGCAGGATGTTGGCAGAGATCCCAGCGATGCACCTTCAGCACCCAGTACAGCAGCACTCTTCCCACCACCTCCCCAGCAGCCTAGCTCCCAGTGGAGGCCTGTCCCAGGGAATCTGCAGTCTCCAGGTCAGAATTTTGTGCCCTATCCTGAGCTGTCTCCTCAGACTGACGTTCATAACGTTTCTCAGCCTTCTGTCAGCACTTCTCACCCTCCTCCACACACAAATGTCCCGCAGGGTCCTGGACACCAAGGCATTCCACAAAACATCCTGCAAGCGCCTTTATCCGCTGGTTGTGAGAAGAATGGCAAAAATGGCCCTGCAAACAGCAGTCACCACATGAACAGCGTCCAGCCTGGAAATGTGTTTAGGCAGAACACAGAAATGACTAACCCTTGGTTAAGCCAACCTTACCAGGAACAGTTTTACCCACAGCCACCTCTGCAAGATTCTGGTTTTGTCCTTCCCACAGCTCAGGAAAACAACCCCAAAAACCAGTCTCCAGCTATGTCTGAAACGTCAAATAGGTCTATTCCCACAGATCGAGATCCAGGAACTCTCTCCATGTTTTTCAAAGGGGATGAGGCAGAAAATGAAGAAATACTTTCATCTGAAAAAAATTATGTAATGGAGAAAACAGAGTTTGATGCCTGTCAGCAAAATTCAGCCTCCCTCTATCACCAGCCTGTGCATCCTCAGCAGGTGGCAACCAATATTCTCTCTCAGGCACAGCTGGGTGCAGGTTCAGCTGCTGAGATGGTACAGAAAGGAATGGACGTGCAGTACTTCCCTAAACTTGTCAGCCATCAGGAGGCACAGGCTGCTAAGCACTCTCTGTTTGCTGGTGATGACAAGGCCCAGATAGGTGACCCAGCTGCTGGGTCCCAGTACGAAAACGTGGAGAACCTGGAGTGCATTCAGAATCAGGAGGTGCTGCCAAGTGGACCACAGAACATCAGTGCTTCATCCCCTGCTGCCGGTCCCGATCCGTACAGGTACGGATCCTTCCCGGGTCAGGTGCTTCCAAAGAACGCTGCTGTGAGCCACGCTGAAGGAGGACCAAACCTGGAGGCACCTGATTCCTTACCTCACCCTGTCCGACCTGACAGTGTCTCCTCCAACTACAGCACCATCAGCCACAGGAGCACTTCCAGCTCAGCACGGCCCCCGGAGCAAGTCGGTACGTTTATCCAGCAGGAAATTGGGAAGCCTGAGGAGGAATCCTCTGCCAGCTTCTTCAAACAGATTGACTCCTCTCCTCTTGGAGGTGATTCAGGTGAGCTAAACCTGAGCAAGAACTACCATGGTAATCTGTCCCAGCCTCCCACTCCAAGTCCTCCTAAGCCTACAGGAGTGTTTCAGACAAGTGCTAATAGTTCTTTTGAGCCTGTGAGGTCCCATGGAGTTGGTATAAAACCTGCAGAGATTGACCAAGCGAAGATGGTGGTTGAGTTAAGAGAGAACCACTCAAACCAAAAGAATATCAAGAAGAACGCTGCAGTGCCTGCTGCATCCCCTGGCAATCTTGAACAACCACCAGATAATCTGGAAACAATTTACATGCCTCAGGTACACCCAGGGCCTCTTGCAGGTGCTGGGGAAGCTGGAAATACACTGCACTCTGGACCTGTTGTGGAAAATATACAATCAGTGTCTGAGAGACGGTCCTCAACCAGAGCTCAGGGAGCAGTTAAGAAGTGTGATAGCCCAGCAACAACTTTATGGGCTCACAACGAGTTACCAAATTTTGGGGGAAATGTTCTCCTAGCTCCTGCTGCTCCTGCAGTGTATGTACCTGCCAAACAGACTGTGGAAGTCATTCAGCCACCAGAAGAAGGCCTGTCTAATCAGCCGCCATGTAAACCAGGGACTATTGCTGTGCAGGATGGAAATATAACTTTTGAAAATCTTGAGAATCCTCCCAAAATGGGAGAAGAGGAAGCACTTCAGTCTCAGGCAAGTTCTGGTTATGCAAGTTTATTGTCTTCTCCACCTACAGAGTCTTTGCAAAATCAGCCTATCCTGATTGCTCAGCCTAATCAAAGCTATAACTTGGCTCAGCCAATTAATTTTTCTATTTCTCTATCTAATCAGCTAAGCAACAATGAAAACAATCAGCCAATGAAGGACTCTGGAGTTGGGGACAAGCCTGCAATGGGTCCCCAAACTTCACATGCTGGTGGGGAAAACGTGCCATTACCCGTGATGCAAGTTGGATCTCTCTTAGTTAATGCACTTCCAAATACTAATCTGTTAAAACATAATTTATTACAAAGTCCTGTTAATTCTTCTGATGCTGCTTCTAATCAGCCTGCAAACTTGCTTATGAAAACTCCTCTTAATTTGACTCCAGAAGGGCAAAAGAATGTTAATATGGAAGGCCTTGTTCCTGAATTTGCTAGCAAGCCAGGGTCTAACTCATCTGTTTCTCCTGGGACGAATCTTCCCAGTGGAAGTGCGAGTGGCCCTGTTAATTCCATAGCACAGGCTAATAATTCTGCAAATCAATCAAGTGGCAAAGAAGCTGCTGGAGCGCTCGACTTCACGGTGTCACGGACGCTGGAGAAAAGCAGCACAAGTAATTCTGTCCAGGTGCACAATCAGTCACCCTCTGGTGCTCCAGTCCAACAGGCAGCCAGTGGTGCTGGTCAGGTGCGCCCTGAGGTGCCTGATGAACAACATTTCTATCAACAGGTGACAAAAGATGTACAGCACCAGGCTGTAGCAGAGCGAGCTGCACAGGGAGCCCTGCCACCCCAACCACAAATGCAAGCAGCTCAAATGCAGCCACCAACATCTGGGCAGTCCTCAGTTCCTGCAGACTCCCAGGTTTCCACAGGGGCTAAAGCCATGCAGCAGGGGGAGAACCAGGGGCTGGGTAACCGTGCCCAGCCTGGGGGGCCCCAAGAGGCAGGTTCAGCCCAGCCAAGGTACGACCAGACAAGTCCCGGGAAGCAGCCGGTGTCAGAACAGCCTCCAGGAGCTCCAGCTGCCACAGCCCCTCCTGCCACCACTGCTCAGACAGTCCCACCCAACGGGCAGCAAGACCTGCAGCGTCCACCCCCTCCTCAGACCCCTCAGGAAGCCTTTGGTCCTCCCCAGAACCCTTACTACTACTACAGACATCCTTACGATGCTTACCAGGCCCCATATCCACCACCTTATCCTGCAGACCCCAGGACAGCAGCTCACCTTTATTACATGGTAAGTTGGTTTTTTTTTTTTTTTCCTTTTATCCCCCATTGTATCTATTATTAATAAATTCTCTTTTTTGAGTTATTTCAATACTCATGTCACGATCAACATTCAGCAGAGCATTCACGTTAAGTGTTTAAGTATAGGGAAAATCCAGACAGCAGGAACAAAACTGACACTGCAAAGATTATGGAAGCTTAAAGTTTCCATAGTTTTGAACTCAATTCCAGTTGGCACAGATGTCAGCTCATAACCATTTGTTTGGTCCTTTGGAAAAAGTTGGCAGTTGTAACTGGCTTGGCTGTCCAGGTGCTCAGACTTGGTTCCTATCTGCCTCCTGAATTATTGATGGTTTAGTAGAGAGGTTGAAGTGCCTTTAGTCCCAGACATAATGGGGTTTTTTTCCTTAAGTTTGGGATATTAATAACTTGACTATAACTCTGCCACAAAAAGTGATGAAACTTAAACTGTAGTTTATTAACCTGCATCTCTTTGTGTGTCACCGCTGTGGTGTGAACGGTGACCTTGTTTTTTTTGGTTTGAACTGTTAATTTTGGAGGTGTGAAGCCTGTTCCCTTGGCTGTGCTTTTGCAGGAGGACAGCTACGGGCAGTACGACCCCCGGTACCGACACTACGACAGCAGCAGTGCTGCTTACATGGAGCCTGGCAGTTACCGCTACCCCGAGCCTGAACGGCCCAGCTCCAGGGCCAGCCACTGCTCTGAGAGACCTTCCTCCAGGTGTGTAATCCCTCAGCTGAGTCCAGGTTTGGATACCCCAAAGCAGGGGCTGCAGTGATGCCTGTCGAAGTTTTACAGCATAAACCACAGGGAGGAATTCGAAACCTCTTTGTGTGTGTGCTGCCCTAGGGATGGATGGTATCAAATGCCATGCCTGGAAAGGATACAATTCCCCAGGCTTGTCTCTTGTTTGTTATTCCTTTCTTTCAATTCTCTGGGGGTTGTTGGTGTTTCTGCCAGGCAGGAAGTCACTGATAGCCTCAGTGCTGATGTTTGCTCTGAAAGAGCAGTGCAGGCCATGGGGTTATTAATCAATACTCATTTATTTTCTGCCTTGCACTTAGGCAGGGGCCCCTCGTTCTGTTAATGAAAGGCACTTTTGCACATTGGCTGGGGTTTGCCTTGCAGGCACCATGGATACACAGTGGCTCAGGTGCTCAGAAGAGAGTGGTGAGTCAGGTGACAACATCCTGGTGCTGTGTCAGGTCCATTTGTGTGACAATTCCCTCAGCTGAGGATCAGCTTTCCTCACAAAGCTCCCAGAATGTGGTCTGGGTGCCAGAGGTGCTGTGTGGGCATTCCCACCCACTCATTTCACTGCAGGTTTTGATTAGGGAAACTTAAAAGCCTTGATCTCTCTGATTAATACAAAATAAAGACGTTTGAGAGAGGGGACCAATGTGTTCAGATGCTACTTGGAAATGTTAAATAAAAGCAGGATTAAATCTCTACTCAAGCAAGAAGCAGCAAGTTTCCTTGAGAGATTGCTGCTTTCTGATGATAATTGTGTAAATTATTTGTATGAACTTCAAATTAATGACAAAATGTTACTGTTGTTACCTGCTGAGGGGTTTGCAGTTTCTAACAGAGAAACTCTTGTTACCTGTCTGGAAATGATTAAACCCTTTGTAATGTTTGCCTGTTGTTGGTAGTTCACTCATGGAGCAGTGATCAAATTACAAATTACATTTTATTTACCATCTCCAGAAGATTATAGATGTATTTTGGTCTTGAGGAGAAGGAAACATTGGCTGTAGCTCCATGTGATGACTTTTACCATTTTCTTAAATGAATTTAAGTGTGCTGTGAGCTCTTGAAACGAGATGATAACCTCTAGTAACACTTCCTGATGTGTACTCTCCTGAGGTACTATTTTTGGAAGGGGTTGAAGTTTCTGTACGTGGCAGTGGGCAGATCAAAGCCTGGTAGAAGTGGCTGTGTCAGGGCTGATGTGTGAGTGCCAGTGCAGTCAGACAGGGACTGTGGTGTGGAGCTGCAGGGCAGCAGAGCTGTGTGTGTGTGAAACTGCCCTCAGTGTGCACTGCTGGTGATGCAGCTCTGTAAACCCTGCTTGGAGAAAGGAATAAGATCTCTCTGGAGGAGACTGGGGAGACTGGTGGCTAAACCTGATCTGATAAGATCAGACCTCCTCCTCTGCAGAGTGAGTGCTGTGTTAGCAGACTTCCCACACTCCTGGACTCGCTGGGCCACTTTGGAGTTTGCACTCCCAGTTGTAGGACCAGTTGTAGGGAAAGGTGGAAGTTTCCATCACTCCACACTGGCATTAAATACCTCATGTGTCTGTGCACAGGTGTGTTTGTGAGATTAATGCAACTGTGTAGGTACAGACATACATGGATGTATACATATATATACATTTATGTGCATGCACATGCATGTAGACGCTGCATTTTTCATCTAACGTTCATCCTCTGGCTTTTTTCAGAAATTCCAGGATGATGACCTGAAAATGTTGTATTATAAAGGCTCATGATATTTCAAATAGTGGCCACATCTTTCTTTTTTCATCAGAAGAAATCATCTTTTTCTATACACTGGCTCTTACTTTGCTGTGTTGGTTTTAGCCAGGTTTTTGTGCTTGTTTGGACAATCAGATCTGTAAATGGGCATTTTCTTCATTGTAAGCTAGATAATAAAACACTATTAAATTTTAGGGGGCTGTTATTTCGTAATGAATTGTTAAATTATCAACTTCTCTGTCGAGAAAGTTCAAAGGATGCTAATTATAGCAGTAGTTTTTGTGATTAATTGTATGTAAGTAATTAAACTTATCACCAAAGCAGTTTATAAAGCCATTAAACTATTGTATGCTAAGGGCTGTCAGCTTTTGAAGGCACACACCAATTTAGTGGTATATTGGGTTGTAAAGTCTTAATTTTATGATTCCTTGGTTTGTTGGAAATGCATTATTTTAACTATGAAACTGTCTAATCAATTGTGGCATAGCAGGAGCATACCTCCTGCTGAATGTAGAAGAGATTAAGGAGGAATAATGACTTCTTTTATACTTGTGTGCTTCCTTTTTTCAGGCAAGGGTACCCAGAAGATTATTATGGAAAAGGTGGATGGAGTGATTATTACTCAGGCTATTACCCAAACTCCTATGATTATGGAGGTAAGGTTTGCAAAAGAACTCTGATTTTTTTTTCCATAGATTTTCCTCACTTCAGCCTTCAGTTTGCCTTTTCTTTGTGCAAACACTCCATTGTAAGGGTACAGAAGAGTTTTGTTCCATGTGTTGCCTTTCACTGGGGCGTGTCTTTGGTGTGTGACCTGAAGGCAAACCCGTCAAGTGAATTTTAGGTGGGTGTAAACAGAAGTTGGCTCACAACTGGATTTTGGCTTTGTCCATCATTATCTGAGTGCTCACTGAGACATGCTGGCGTTGGGAGTGTGGAGGTAATTGCTTGTGTAGTGCCTGGGAGGGTTTTAAGCAACATCTGTCCACATCCTGAAATGTTTTGCTTGGCACTCTGCAGATGATCACAGACATTCTGTGAATGTCCTGTGAACAAATAATAGGATCGAGTTTTAAAAATATTAGAAAAGATCTGATGGCAAACACTGACTTCCACCAAGAGTAACTAACTATAACAGCCAGATTTCTCCAAAAGATGTGAAATTGGAATTGATTTTTTAAACTGAAAAGGAATGTACATATTCATGTAGCTTTAATTCATTACTTTGGTTTTCCTCTGTGCTTCAGAACCAAACCAGCTTGTAATTAAAGAGAAAGAAGTAGAAAAAGAATATAGACAAAAACTACCAATATCTGAACCATTTCTTTTTCTTTTCCAAAGATCCAAGTCGCTGGGAACGATACCCGTATGACCCCAGGTACAGAGACCCGAGAAGTTATGACCAGAGGTACTGGTATGATGCTGAACACAACCCTTACCAGAAGAGAGAAGCATATCCATATGGCAGCAGGTTTGTCCAGTCAATCCATGTTCTCCCAGTGCTCTTTCCAGAGCTGGGGCAGCAGATTCTCTGGAGCAGACTATTAAAATGCAGCATTACATGTATTTCACAGTGTTGCTGGTTCTTTCTGTAGCTTTAACATAGGTCATTGAGGGAAACCAGGTGAGCTCTCACATCACTCTGAGAGAAGGATTGAAGGTAGCAGCACTGGTTTTTAGACCAGTTGAACACTGTGTGGGTTTTTAGAACACACTCTGAGTATGATCTTGATCTTGATCTTGAATTGTCATTGTTAGGATGGACCCAGCGTATATAGTGACACAATAGAATCTCTTCAGAAGGCTCTTTATTATGGCAGCATGGTGTCTTTTATACAGTTTTTACAAACCTCCAGGGTAACTTCTAATTGGTTAATAGCTTTTTTGTTAATTATTCTATTGGTTAGTAAAAGGTATTTTACTTGTCTGTTAAATCTATCCTCGGATTGTTTACATATTTTCTTTACTGATTCTCATGGAACAAATCCCTTGTTATTACAGCTGCACTCATTTTTCACCCTCAGAATAGATTGTTGTGTTAAAGGAACTTCTTCTTAAAACAGCTTCCTATGTGAACTTACAAATGACTTGTTAGCAGTGCTTAGAAGAAATGACAGGCCAGCTTTTTACCCTATTCCTACCTGAAATAATCTGGATGAACTCCGTGAAGGTGTGTCAGTTTGTTTACTGTAACAACAACCTCAATGTAAGCAGTTGACACTGTAGTACAATGACACAAAGACTCTGACTTCAGAAGGCTGAAAATGACTTCTTTATTTTTGGGAAGTGTTTCCCTTTTTATACTCTTTTACACAGACCAATTTGATTGGTGACAAGAAGACAAACCTCTTCATTTACACTGGTCAGACCAGGGGGACATTAAGAAGAAAGTCCCTCCTAGAGAAAACATGTAAACAATTTTACAGTTACCAAAACACATCTCTTGTTTACACAAAATTCCCTTGGAAAGGAATTTCAGAAAACCAAACATCTCAGGCACGAACCAGGGCTACAGGCAGCGATTTAAGAGCCCGTCTGGAGTAAAGCCCAATTTTCCTGACGCTCACCTCCCTCAGGCCCGTGGGTGTGTGTGAGCTGACTCGTGCTCTGTGTGTCCCTCAGGAGTGACCGCTACGAGGACAACTGGAGGTACGATCCCCGTTTCACCGGCAGCTTCGACGACGACTCGGAGCCGCACCGGGATCCCTACGGGGACGACTTTGACCGGCGCAGCGTCCACAGCGAACACTCCGGCCACAGCCTGCGCAGCTCCCGCAGCGTCCACAGCCACCACAGCAGCTTCAGCTCTCGCTCCCAGCAGGTGAGGTCCAGCTGCACACAACACCCTGCCACTCGCTCTCTTGGGGGTGGGAGAAGCATTAGGAGATAAGAAAATGTTTCAGGGATTAGCGCGGGGAGTGTGTGTTTTGAGAACTTTCGTAAGATGAGGATAGTTTTGAACTTAATGTTTGTCGCGGTTGTCAGCTTTAACCAAAATCAGCGCTCGGCTGTGCAAGTTGCCACATGCACAGAAATGGAAAATTTACTGAATCCATTTGCTGTTTGCCTTCCCTGTGCTTGGCTGTAGTGGACAATGTGCCTGGCTTTGTGTCACGTCGTTTTTCTCATCACAAGCTTGGCTGTGTTACTGATCTTGGGATGTATTAAAGGACTAATTCCATATTTGTAGGATGTTATTTTGACTTTGAAAGCAAAAACCAAAGCTAACTGATTACTCATCCACTTACACCACAAATACAGATACATGAAAACCTCAGAGAATATTTGGCTAATTTTTGAGGTGTGGCTTTTGCTCCTATAATGGGTCATTTTACCTGTAGTTGGTTCATCATGTTTCTTGGAAGTTTAGGTACTTTTCCAGTCTGAATTCCAATCCATTTAGTAATGTTTGAAGTAGTATTGGAAATCATTTAGGCATTAATCTTTAGGCACCTGATGTAATTTGACATTTGTTGGGATTTTTCAATTGGGGTTTTTTGTTACAGCAGCAGTGAACATTCATTCTGACCCACAGTTGTTGGTAACAGAACTCATGCTATAATCTCTTTTCACACAAGCACATAAAAATTCTGTTGTGAGAGAACTGAACATGCTTGGATGTGAACAGATCAAATGATGGTAAAAAACACCAGGGGAGAAGACAAAAATAATTAATTACCTGCACAGAAGGGTCTCACAGGGTGGCTTTCTGCAAGGCACTGGTGCAGTTAGCGTGGTTCACAAGAACAGAAGCTGCCAGGAAGGAATACTTGTTGCTTGGGCTGCGGTTCTCACACATTCGGGGTCACCAGATGTCGCGGGGCGAAGCTGGGCGTGTCCCAATTTAGGAACACTCGAGAGAGGCTCCGGACACAGCAGTTCTACAAAACTGTCTAATTATCTTTATTTTGACTCCAATATTTAGAGATATGTACAGAGGTCAAGGGATTGGCTACACAGGTCACCACCCTTTCGACCTGGATGGTGGATACCACCATCAATCATTTCTTCTCTCACAGGAGAAGTATGTAAACATTCTAAGAATAGACATTATTTACATTAAGGCTGCATGCGAACATTCTACAGAAAGACAAAGAACAGAAAAACTCAGGCAACAAATACTCCCAGTCTGCAGTGCTGCTTGCTCTGTGCAACTCCCAGCTAACCCTGACTAATCTGATCTGCCTAGAGCCAGCTCTATAGGAGCAATCACGATCTAACGGGCAATGCCTATGAAACTCCTGCGCAGGCAGCGTCGCTCCATGCAGAGTATCCCTATGGAGGCTATGATCCCAGCTTTGATGGACAGCAGCCTTTCACAGACTATGGCTACCCTGCTGAAACAGGCTGGTCAGCTGTGGAGCAAGGTATGGGCACGCTGGGGAATGAGGGAATTGTGCTACAGGTACAAAACACTTCCTCTGGAAAAGCTTTTCCGAAGTGTTGGTGTCCGTTTAGCTCTTTGAAGATGTGTTATGTGTTTGTGCAGAGATGACAGGAATGTGTCTGATACAATCAAAACCTCTGGATTTTAAAGTTCTGGAGTCTAGTTTTGTTCTAGTTGTTGCAAATCTTCAAGTTTAGGATTTCAGGGGTAATAAAGGACCTGATTGTTTCTTACGAAATTCAGCCAAATTCAATAACAGGGTGTTTTCCACTAACACTGGAAGATTATTGTATTGGTTAAATATATCAGCAAGTTTACTTAGTTGCAGGACCTTTTCTTATTTTATCTTTTCTCCCCATTTCAGCACCTTTAAGGCCCTCAACACCTGAGAAATTTTCAGTGCCTCATATTTGTGCTAGGTTTGGGCCTGGGGGCTTCTTGATAAAAGCACTGCCAAACCTGCCTTCTGAGGGTCAGCCAGCTCTGGTTGAAATCCACAGCATGGAGGTAAAGTTTAAAAGGAAAAATGGGAAGTAATGGAATAAAGGTCTTTCTTTTGGAAGGGGAGTGGGGAACTTGAGTCTGTAACTTCCTGATTTCTCTTTTTTTTTATGTCAGTGCATGTATCTTTATCTGTTTGGGCTGTTATAAGTAAAACAGTAAATTTAAAAGTTCTTTTCCTCCGAGAGATGACTTAGTCACGATGAGCTCATCCAGCTCCTTATAATTTTGTTCAGGATGATGTACAGAGTAACTTGCATGTAAAGTAGATTTCATAATTTACCAGTCTTGTGCAGGTTGTCACAAAGTCACCCTTTATATTTTGCCTAAGAGGCTTGATTACACAATGGGTTATGTTCAGCTCTGGGGGTTTTATTGGTAAAACCCAAAATTTAGAGTTACAAGAATTTCTTACGGATTGTATTTGTGTTTTAGACTATGTTACAGCATTCTCCAGAGCAAGAAGAGATGAGAGCCTTTCCTGGTCCTCTTGCTAAGTATGTTCCTACAGTTTTCAGCAATAATTTTCATACATTCAGAAATTGTTTCTTCATAGCAAATTACGGGATTTAAACTGACTTAAAGTATTTGTGGCTTTTCACCTGCTTAAATAATACACGAGCTTTAAATTAATTCCTCAGACTAATCACAAGTAATGACCTGAATGTTTGCATTTGTTTCATTAAAAACTTTGTTCTTTTTTTTCAGGGATGAGACCCATAAAGTGGATGTGATTAATTTTGCACAAAGTAAAGCTGCACAGTGCTTTAAAAATGAAAATTTAATTGACAAAGAATCTGCAAGTCTTCTTTGGGACTTCATTGTACTGTTGTGCAGGCAGAATGGGGTATGTCTCATTGCTTGAGTTTTTATCTATCCTAAAGTATTTTGTACTCAAATAGGTTTTGTGCAAAGGTCAGGAATGTGTGTTACAGTCACTGATCTTGGAATGTGTCACTGAAGGAGTGTGTAAACTGGGCACACTCATCCTCAGCTGCTCACAGGTGCTGATATTCACATGTTGCTGTTGAGTGCCAAATAAATGCAGGCAGTGTTGAAATAACAGATCATTCAGTTTTTGTTTTCTCTCCTCACACACAGACTGTTGTGGGAACAGACCTGGCTGAACTTCTGCTCCGAGATCATAAAACGGTGTGGCTTCCTGGGAAGTCCCCTAATGAGGCAAATTTGATTGATTTCACTAATGAGGCTTTGGAACAAGTGGAAGAGGAATCTGGTGAAGCCCAGCTCTCGTTTCTTACTGATAATCTTCTAACCACAGTTGACAGTTTTGAGAAGGAGACTGAGAGATTCAGGGAGCTGCTGCTTTATGGCCGTAAGAAAGTGAGTCCCTGTGCTGCTGCTTATTTTTGCAACTTTTGTAATAATATTTCATGGCACTGTATTACACTGATACAGAAATTCATACCCTACAGTTCATAATCTAAAGCATAATTATAATTGTGTGTTAGCTTTTATCTGCACAAACATATTTTGATTAGATCAAAATTACTACTGTAAAACTGGTTTTTTGTGAGTAATATGTGAAGCTTTTCCCAGAAAACTAATTTGAGTCTTTATTAGGATGCTTTGGAGTCTGCCATGAAGCATGGTTTGTGGGGTCATGCTCTGCTCCTTGCCAGTAAAATGGACAGCAGGACACATGCAAGAGTGATGACCAGGTACTGGGTTGCTTTTTGATTAGTGAAATTTGGCTGCCTGTTCTCCTAATGAGGTGGAGAATGTCAAAATCATGGGTTATCCACAGCAGTTCATGCAAGATTTATGCTTTAATTTTGCCTGTGTATTTATTTGTCAGTTGTTACTTTTTATTCTGGGGTCTTCTGGCTGTAAACTTAAACCCGAGAAGTTGTTCATTGCCACCTGATCCATTTAAGGAGTATTTGAACAGTGTTATCTGTGGCTTTGCTTGGAAAAAACTCCAAAAACTCAACTGTCAATTCTGTTAAAGTCATCTGGCTTGGGGAGAATCCAGAGGTTTTCCTAGTTTGGATGACTGATATTAGAGTGACAGAACCAGTTTACTGGGAATGTTTTACTTCCGAACACTATCCACTGGGTAGTTTCCTCTTCAGTGTAGTACTTTCATACAGCACTTCCTTCTCTTGAGCTAGGTTAGATTAATTGCCACTGAGAGCTGAAGTACATTTTGACTGCTTACCCCATGTCTGTGTTCTGTTTTTCTCTGCAATGTCTCTGTAGATTTGCCAACAGTCTCCCAATTAATGACCCTCTGCAGACTGTTTACCAGCTCATGTCTGGAAGGATGCCAGCTGCATCCACGGTAAGATTCACTGGGAGCTGCAGGGAGTAGTGGAATTCCCAACAGAAACCTTTCTCAGAATGTCAGAGAAGTTGTTTTGGTCCTTTTTAGGTTGAAACACTTACCCATGCAGAGTTCTAGTCACTGATTTGACCTAGTAATTCTTCTAATTTTAGTGCTGTGGAGATGAGAAATGGGGAGACTGGAGGCCTCATCTAGCAATGGTGTTATCCAACTTGACCAATAATGTGGACTTGGAATCCAGGACCATTGCCACCATGGGAGACACTCTTGGTAACTCTTTGGGGAAATGAACAGGGTGATGACTGAAGGAAAAGCTTTGGTTGCTCAGCCTATTTTTTTGAAAACGGGCAATTTCTTTATAAAATATAAAGTGGAGCAGTTTTATATGGGCTTGTCTCTATTGTGAAGGCATTTGAATGCAAAGCCAAACAATAGAGGACACTGAATGTGTCACTGAAATATCCTGAGCTCTGTCCTTTATTTCTCTACAGCTTCTAAAGGCTTGCTGGATGCTGCTCATTTTTGTTACCTTATGGCCCAAGTTGGGTTTGGAGTTTACACAAGGAAGACAACAAAGCTTGTCCTAATTGGATCAAATCACAGGTTTGGCTTTTATTTTTTTTTTAAACACATCTTTCTCAATGCAAAAATGAAAGAATAAATTGCACTGTTCCCCTTATCCTCACTAGCTGGTTTTGAAATAACTATTTGATGTCCTGCCTTGTAGAAGTTGTTGATATTTTGTGTCTTAACAGAGCTGTGTGTCTGCCATTGATACATCTGTGTTTATTGTCAGCTCAAATAATATTTTTCTTCTATTTGAAACAGCTTGCCATTTTTAAAGTTTGCCACCAATGAAGCCATTCAAAGAACAGAAGCCTATGAATATGCACAGTCACTAGGAAGTCAGCCTGGCTGCTTGCCCAATTTCCAGGTGAGGAGCTGTTCCTGTTTTCCTTTGGTTTCTGTTTTGGCAGATTTCATGCTTTTAATCTCTCATGTGCTGTAGTCAGTGTGGCAAATATTTTCTTTGTTATGACATGAAATATTCATGGATAGTAATGCCCTATAGCTGTTTTCCTGTTGTCATTTCATTTTCACTTTTTTTCATCTCTACATCCTGAATCTCAATTGTATAAATTGTAATTCTATATTCCAAAAGAAAAATCCAGCAGAATTTGCTGGCACTAGCTGTAGATAAATAGACAACTTCCACTGGATGCATTAGGTAGAAGAGGAGAATTGAATGTTTTTTTCCTTTAATTTTAGATGTGATAATGAGATATCTGAGCTTTCAGCTGAAATGTCAGCCTGTCTTTTATTTGTTACCACCCAGAGTGTGGTGATCACTTGGTTTATTTGCTCTCCCCAGGTTTTCAAGTTCATCTATGCCTGTCGGCTGGCTGAGATGGGCCTTGCTGCCCAGGCTTTCCACTACTGTGAGGTGATTTCCAGAACTGTCCTCAAAGATCCACATTACTATTCCCCTGTGCTGATTGGGCAGCTAATCCAGGTAACACGAGGAAGAATGAAGTGTTTGTGGCTGGATGTTGTAGGTGGGAAGCTGATGAACTCACGTTTTGCAATGCTTCCTTTCCTCAGATGTCATCCCAGCTACGCCTGTTTGACCCTCAGATAAAAGAGAAACCAGAGCAGGAATCTTTTATTGAGCCCTCCTGGTTAGTGACACTTCGACATGTGGATGGACAGATCAAGGTATGGTGTGTGTGCTTTACAGCCTGAATTATTCCCTTTAGAGAATCAGTGTAAATCCAGTTTTAAAATGGTTTTGTTTAATCATAGAAACATGGGAGCTGACCTTATATATTCATGTCCTAAATTGCAAACGTTATGGTGGAAACCAAGTGTATTTACCACACTTTAGTGCCCTAGCATTCAATACAGAATAAATTAAAGTTATATGAGACAGGGTTTTGCCAATACCATGATGCAAGTTGAATTGCAAGACTCATTAGGTTGCAGTGATCAGGGGGTCTGCATGCCATAAAAATATCGTGTGTGGATTGGTGTTGCTAGATTATAACAGAGTGGAAATAATTATAATTAATAAATAAATTATAATTAATAATAATTATAATTAATTTTTAAAACCTTTAAATTATTGGTTGATCTTGGCTTATAAAGGGCTGACAACTCTGAGGGGTTTTTTTTGACTGAACACTAAAAAACTGTTTTCACACCTTAAGATTTTCTTTGCTCTGTGTTCCCTTGGTTATGGACTGAATGTCTGGTACAGATCAGTTAATAATATCTTGTTTTTTCCTGCAGGAGGGTGCAATAGCCTATACCACAGACAGATCCACTCCCCCTCCCTATGAATGCAGCACTCCCAGCTCTGAACTGGACCGTGCCAGTCAGTGTGATGGGGGAGGTGGCCGTGACGTGGGGCCAGGTGCTGAAAATCCCCTGCTGGCATCCTTGTTACCCAATATGGCTCAACAGATGCAGAGCGTGCAGCTGATGCCTTCAGGTTGGTGTTTCATATCCTTTATGACAGACAGAAAACAAAGGGTTTGGGTTTCTGATACAAGAAACCACTTTAGAGGCTGGTTGGGACAGGGAGGTTTCACTTCTGCATTGTATCATTCACAGGGTAAAAGGTTCACACTGGAATTTCTGTTTAATTATAACTCTCATTTTTTTTTTTTTTTTCATGCTTCAGTACCTCAGGCTGTCCTTGATGGCTCAGCTGCCATGATTCCTCCTGGTGACCAGGGAAGTGTCCCCTTCTACCCAGTGGCTCCTCAGCCTCTTGGCCCAGGACCTGGCTTTGCATCTCAAGGATTTTCAAATCCCTATGGAACTGAACCATCCCCACTATATTTAGGGTCAACACTACCCCCAGGAGGGCCACCACAAGAAGTGGAACCACAGCCAGAAGAGCAGAAAAACCTGGAAACAGGTCTGGGATCTTAATAAACAGCTGTCCTTCCTTAGAAAGGGAATGAAGTGTTTCAGGGAATAATTCAAAATATCTCAGTATTTAAAGTACAATCATGTTTTGGGTAATGAAACTTAAAAGCAGCGTGTAATGGTATAGAAACACCTGTAAAAGTTGAAATGTTCATCCTGCTTTTTTGGCTTACTGTAAAAGAGAGGTGAGACTCAGCAGATCATGATTTAGCCCTTGACAGATAATCCCTGAGTGCAGTGAGATTGGCAGTTCTGCTTCCAAGGGATTTCCAAGGGATATCAGGGATTTCTGCCTCTGGACATGAGTTTCTAGGACCCTGATAAGTTTTAACTGTGTGACAGCAGAGCCTGATACACGTGGAGAGAAAGAAACATAAGTCTGGCAGAGTTTGAGATGTGAGGAACCTTTAACTGCTCCATCCCTTAGCCTGCTCTGGCCTGTGTTTAGAACAAACACAAACCCAGATAAGAGACAGAAAAAAAAATCACAGCAATTGCAGCTCTCATTCTGTAAAAGATCAGGTTCTCTCTAGCACGAAACTCATAACTGGTGAAAACTTTTGCCTTAAAACTATTGTGGGGCTTGGAGGGCTTTGGTGTTTATTGTTGTTTTCTTTGTTGGTGTGTGTCCCTGCTAACATAATCTATTTTTTTTTTTAAGGAATGCAGAGAATTTCCCCAGAGTCTCCTTCACAAAACTCCTTCCCTAAACAGAGAGAGGATGATTTCTATGGCAGAATGGCTAACATGGTATTGTTATTTCACACATCTCTTCAGCTGCATTGCAGCACAATGCAAACACAAGAAGATTTGGGGGCTCTGTGTTGCTCTTCAGCAAGACTTGAAGCTTGGTTTTTAGAAGTCCCCAAAGAACCAGATTAAATGTCTTTGTGTGGAAATTCTTGATAAAAAATTAATGCTGTGTCAGATATTTATCTACTTGTTTATTATACATTTACGTCCTGGCTTTATATCCAAACAGGCACAAAGATAAAGATCCATCTTTTAGGTTTATTTTGTATGAACTTTTAGATGTGTTCTGTTTATGGATTTTTTTAGAGAGGGATTTTTTTTAGCAAGATGAAATGTGATCCATCACTGCAGCAGTGACAACTTTGTGCTTTCCTGTGCCTTTGTCACCCAGGGCTACGAGCGAAGATCCCGAACAACCTCAGAGTCCTCTGCTCATTCTGTGGGACGAGAGAGATCCAACTCTGCAGCAAAACAACCCTCTCCTCCTCCCTCTGCTCCTGCAGGGAAAGAGACTAAAAAAGAAACAAAAAAGGAGGCAGCACCTAGAAAGGTAAACTTTCTTACAAAGATACCTACAGCTGGAGGAGATTTGTTGGTAAATATGGTAACTCCTGGTCCACTGTACTTTAGAAGTCCTGACTAAACTGTTAATTTCTACTTATTAGTTGCAACTCTGGGCTCAGAGTTGAAGTCCGTAACAGAAAATGTGTTGTTGCATGAAAGTTTGCTTTAACTTGTCTGTAAAGTGAGACAAGAATCAACTGAGAGGGAGAGAATTAACTGAGTAGGTTTAATTTGTTTTTAGACTGGTGGAACCTGGTTTCGCTGGCTGATGGGAAAAGGAAAGAACGAGGCTCACCTGCCAGATGACAAGAATAAATCAGTAAGGCACCAAAAATCACAAAAACCTTTATACACTTGAATTTGTTCCTAATGTTCTCCTGGATGACAGGTGAACATTGTTTTGATGAGTAAACAAATTACTGTGAAACTTTGAAGATTATTCTTATGCTAAGACCAGCTATTTTAAAAAAAATAGTTGCAGTTATTTTAAACTTCTTTAGCAGCTTGCTTTGAGCTCTTTGTTTTTGACTGTGATTTTCTTTTAGATTGTTTGGGATGAGCAGAAACAACGTTGGGTTAATCTGGATGAGCCAGAAGAAGAGGTAAAAATCTGAGTCCTCATGATTTCTCCAAGTGGAAAACAAATATCTCTACTTGGCATACAGTTTTCTTTAATCTGTTATAGTCTCTTAAGAGAGCTGCTTTTTACTGAATTTGGATTAACATGTGTAACATCAGTCAATGGTGTGATTGGATTTTTTTGTCTCCCTGCAGAGTAAACCTCCTCCACCACCTCCAACAGGATTTCCTAAAGCTGCTCAGGCTGCTGCTCCCCCTGGGCCTGGAGGCCCACCTGGTGCTTCTGTCAATGTGTTCTCCAGAAGAGCAGGTAACAGCTAGCACTGATATTTGAAGACTTTCTCCTGCATAAAATATGAAGGCAGAAGTTCTGACTTTCCCAGGGTTGTTTGGGAACAGTTGGCAGCTCAGTGGAGCTGTGGCTGCTGCTGGCTTTGCTCCTGCCCAGCTCCTGCACTGCTGTCACAGTATCATGACTTGGATATTACTGTTTGTATCCCTGGAGTGTTATTTCCTGATCCTGAAAGATGCTTTAACCAGCAAACTGTTCAAAGTAGACACAGGCATTATAAACACAAAGGTTATTTCTGTTTTTCTGCATGTTTCTGGTTTAGCTGGGAGCAGAGCCCGTTATGTGGATGTCCTGAATCCAGGAGGAACCAAGGCAAGTGGTGCTGTCCCTGCACCATCAGACCTGTTTGCTCCCCTGGCACCAATGCCCATTCCTGCCAACGTGTTTGTTCCAAACTCAGGTGTGTGGATAGGATTGTGGGGAGGTTTTATGGCTGTTTATGGGGTGTGTTTGGCTAATCTTATTTTCTCCGTAGTTCCAGGGGAATCCCAGCCCGTGGAAGGGAGTGCAGCAGCAGAGCACACACCAGCTGCAAACCAAACCAACACAGACCCTGCTGCAGCTGTGGAACCAGAGGTGGGTTTGAAGGGAAGTCTTGCAGACAGAACCCAAAGTCCTGATTCAAACCCCCCTCAGGATTCTGAGCAGCAGTTCCACAGCCACAGTACATAAAGCATGATGCTCTTGTAGGGTTTGTGGTTAACGTTTTACTGAAAGAACAGGAGAAGAGAAATGCAAGTGGGAATGGAAGTGGGAGGTTGCATTTCCTAATTTAGCGGGGCTGCAGCTCCCAGGGGTGCAGGGAAGGGACCCAGAACATGGCAAGAGTCTTACACTGCATGTTACACCTGCGTGATGTGCTGTAACATTGTTCTGCCTCAGTGGGATCTCTGGGGGAAATATGGAATAACCTCGTAGTGATGATGATAAACAGAAGTGCCTTGTTTTTCTTCAGTACTTAAACCCTGCAGCCCTTCCTCCTGGATCTGGACTTCATGTTCCTAACCCTGATGGCTCCCAGTCAGGCGAGGTAAGGCTTGATGCAAAGTATTTAATTAACGACTTTTTGCAGTTAATTGTAGTGGTCTTACAATGGGCCGTCTAAAACAACAAGTAACTGATTCAGTTGCTGATAAGTAGCCAAGATGTGATATGACTGCCTCCAGAATTATACAGAAAAGCCCATATGAGAAGTTCAGTCTCCATGTCCTACATTCTGTGATCTCCTTTTCTTATATAAGTACTTTTAAAAGCCTTTTGCAGAGTAAAATGTCAGTAGCAGTTGAAGGGTCTCTTCTTGCCTCCATGCATGCATGTAATTTCACTAATATTAAGTGCAAGACACAAGAAGAACAAGTTGCTGTGTGCCAGGCAGAGTAACATGACCTTTGTTCCTACTAAATGTTTTCTATACCTACATAATTCCGTGCTTTAAGAAGTCCTTTTGATTTAAACTAACTTCTGGCTTTACATTTGTTTTTGTTTTCTTGGTTTTTTTTGTTTTTTTTTTTAACCTGAAGTTGGTTTAACCTTTGGCAGTGAGACTTTGACAATGAAATAAAACAACTGAAAGCTTGGGGCAGTGACATGCATGACGACTTTTTTTATTTGTGTTTTTTTGTATTTGTGTGTTCTTGCTGTTTTGTAGCTTTCGCGCTCTAGTTCAATGAGTTCATTATCACGTGAAGTAAGCCAGCATTTTAATCAGGTACATGTGGCTGGCCATTCTCATTTATGTTAACTTATTTACTTTCCCCCCCCACCTCCCCTCTTTTATTTTGCATTTGCTCAAATACTAATGCTACTTTTAGTCATTTCCCCCTCATTTCACAGAAATATCATTAAAAGTAGATCATGATGTAGTGTTCCTTTTTACACTCAAACAGGGTCTTCACTTTTGTGTATTTATGGGAGTGCATGTAATCCAAGCATGCTTTTTATTTATGTTCCTAAGAGATTCACATAATTTCAACATCTTTTTGCTGGGATACTAAAGAAGTCAGTTGATTTTAAACAACAACAAAAAAAAAATTCTCCAAACAAACCTCCTAAAAAGACTCAATACAAGCAAAACTTGGTCGTTCTGCTGCTGCCAGTCTCAAATTGGTAATAAACCATCTGCAAAAGTCCCTGTAGGAATTAAAGGAATGCTTCATCTCTGCTGGAAGTTCCAGAGCTGTGGGGTCACCACGAAGGGGTGACACGAAACTTTCTGATATTTCTTAGTCAAGAAAAACTTGACATAGAATGTTTCTTTTGGGGCAAGTGCTGAGGTGTACTAACAAAAGCAGAAGGTACTAATTGAGTGGAGTTGCACTGGTGTCCTGTGTTGGTTTTGCATGCTTTGGACCTGCTATTTGCAGTTGATGCATGTGACATTGTTTGGCCAAATCCTACATTAAGCCAGCCCTGTTCTAGATCTGGATGCAAACTGTACCAGCACTCTGGAGTTGTTCAATAGGCTGCGCTCTCCATGTTGTTGGCATTATTCCTGTGGATATTTGCTCTGTATAATTTAGCAGACCACGTTTGAGAGGCACTGGAGTGCCCTTGTCTAATTTCAGTGTTTTCTCTTCCCAGCCTGCCACTGTTCCACCCTCGGGGGCACCTTCAGCAGGAGCAGTACCGTTCTACAACCCCTCTCAATTTGCACAAGTGAGCGAAAGCTTCATCTTTCTTTTTCCTTATCCTTATTATCCAACATTTCCCAGGAAAGCTGTGGCTGCCCCATCCCTGGAAGTGTCCAAGGCCAGGCTGGACAGGTTCAGAGCAGTCTGGGATGGTGGAAAAGTGTGCCTGCCCATGACAGGGCATGGAATAGGATGTCCTTTCAAATCCCTTCCAACCCAAACCAGTCTGATTCTATACTTTGAACAAAACATGATTTTGTGTTTTGCCAGCTTAATCTGGGTTGTTGCACATAGAGTGTTAAATGTACACAAAGATCAGTCTGGCACCTGTTCAATTTAACAAGTCTCCATTCAAAATTTTATTCCTGATTTTTTCAATTTTGTCTCCAGCATGACACTTTTACAGAACATTTTGTTTATTCCTGTTCTTTTTTTAGTCTCCTGCAGCCACTGGAAGTTCAAGACTGGGAAGAATTGGACAGAGAAAGTATCCAACATTGAAGTAGAACACAATGGCTTTGTATTTGGAATCCTTACTCATGTTCTGAGTATGCAAAGAACTATTCAGCCTTATGGCACGTGGTATCAGCTGCAGTTGACATGACAGAAATCTCATGATGGGTGATCTCTTTCATGCTTACACCTCATCTACGCAAACCATTACCAAACATGAAATATATGTAACTTTTCCTTTTCAAAACCTGGCTAGAAATAGCTTTGCTGTGATAAAGAATAGACACAAGAGAGGAAATAGTTGCTGTCTGTTACAGAACCTATTTGTAAATTGCGTAGGCAATTTATTCCTTAAGTTTATTTTTAGACCTTACTAGCGTGACCTTCCGAGACATAGTTTCAGGGATTCCTTAATTTCTGAAGGATGCTCCCCTCCCAGCAGGGGTTAAAAACAAACAAACAAACCATGTCCACATTGTAAGATAACACTGTGGCCTTAAGAGGACCATGCACAATCGTGATGCTTTCAGCCAGAGTGTGGAACCAGAGATGTTCCCCTGGGAGAGGCTCACCTGGGAGCTGCCTCGTGCTGGTTTGTGGTTTTTGGGAGGTGGGAGGGGGCCACAGCTCATCCAAATAAATCGACCTATATTGAATGAAAACTGTGACTGTAATCTAATCCTGATTTGATTTGGATCTTTCCTAGTCTGTATGTAGTTTGTGGTTTTAGACTACCTGTAAAGCCAAGTGTATAGTGGGAAGGAGCTCTGTATCATAGCCAACGCTGTTCTCTTGACGAGTGAGTGTTTGTTTAAGTGCAATACGGTTACTTTGCTTTCTCTCAGACTTCTGGCACTCTGCAGCTGGGGGGGTAACAGCTTGAAAGTTGTTTATTTTTTTTTTCCTTTTGGGAGTGCCAGAATCGGTGTAATAATCCGTTCTTGAATCTCCCTTACTAAAATAACCAAGGTCTTAAATAGTAAACAGCTAAATTTCATACTAAAAGTAGATGGATTAGACCTCTGCGGATGGAGTTTAAAATGTTTAGTTTTAATATAGGAAATCTTGAAAACCATGGTATGCAGCGTTTATATTCACTGAAGAATCTGAATTATCTGCAAAGAGAGAAATAAACTTTAAATATTTATTTAATCATTAGGCCATATTTTATTTAGAACTTGCCACCAAACTATTTGATTTTACTTGAATTTCTGCCCAGGAGTAGAAGTAATATGAATGTGAAATTGCCAGTATTTGTCCCCAACTGTTGTTTGTTTTTTTGGTTTTTTTTTTTTTTTTTTTTTTTTTTTTTCCTGAATAACACCACTTTTCTAAGATTGTGATAGCCTTATGTATGTCCCAAAAGGTTTGTATGCAGCCCAAGTAAAACACTATTTGGGGGGATTAGAAACCTTTGTGTGCTGGTCCATTCTCAATTCCAGACATGGACAGCAGCAGTCAGTGTGGTTTACTTTTCTATAATTGAAACCTAATCAGACACTTGGCTTTCCTCTAGTCCAGCCAGGCTGCTGATTATTTTTTCCTTTCAGTAGAGACTGCCAAACAGCTTCATTCAAGGAGGCTCCCTCTGAGCTGGGAGTGGCTGTCTTTCCTAAGTGTAAGATTTGACACTGTAAATTCTTAAATAAAATATTTTGCGCTCTGGAGCACTTTCACATTTTACTTTCTTCTTGTGGTTATTGCTTTAGTGAGCTGGGTGGAGGAACCTTTCCTGTTTGTCTGGGAATGATCTGTGTGAGGAAAGGCAGCCTGAAGTGTTTGGAAGGGCTCCATTGGAGCAGGTTTAGATGCGATATTGGGAAGAAATCCTTCCCCATGAGGGTGAAGAGGCTTTGGCACAGGTCCCCCAGAGAAGCTGTGGCTGCTCCATCCCTGGAAGTGTCCAAGGACAGGCTCGACAGGGCTTGGAGCCTATGGAAGGTGTCCCTATCCATGGTGAAGGTTGGAAACTGGATGATCTTCAAGCTCTGTGATTCTGTGATCAGTGTTTTGAACTGAATTGTTCAAATTTTAACCTTTAGGCTTAATACAGGCAACTTTTAAGCTTCTTTTAAGTGTAACACGTTTACTTTAAGCTGCTTTTTAAACGCCGCCTTCATCCCGTGTCGTGACAGCCGCGACTCTCCGCGATCGCTGCCGGGCGCTCCTCCGGCCGCCCGGGGGCGCTGCGGGCGGGGCGGGCGCGGCCCAGCGCTGCCCCCGTTGCCACGGCCGGGCCGGGGCGGCCGCACCGCCGCCGAGACCGGCACCGCCACAGAAACGGCACCGCCGCTGTTACCGCGGACACCGGCGACGAGCCGTGAGGAACCGGTGAGGTTGGACTACATCCCGCCCGCAGCGGCGGGGAAGGGGCGGGCGGGAGGCGCGGCCGGGGTGAGGGTGAGGGCCGGGGCCGGGGCCGGGTCCCTCCTGCCCGGCCGGGGGATGCGGGCGGCGGCCCCTCGGTGCCCGACCCTCGCTCTGGGCTGCGTTCACCGCGTGTTCCCGTCTCGGGGCCGGGGGAGGCTGGCCCGCGGTAACCGCAGAATGACGAGGTGCTTCCCTCGTGTAGAGATGTACTCGAACCCCTTTTCTGTGCCCTAAAGCCGCCCCTGGGGTATTTTCTCGGTGTCAGCGGCGGTGAGCGGAGTTGGTGCAAGGCAGGAAAAGGCGGCAGCGATTTCCCGGCTGTGGGATCACTGGAAATTTCCTGGCCTCGGGCTGCGGGCTGGTCGTGCTGGTGACGCCGTGTGTACAGCAAGGACAACGAGCTGTGGCTGCTGTGCAGCTTAAATTTCCTTTCGTGCTCACGGCGGACAGCCTTTCCTTGAAGAAGGGTGTACACAGCCGTGATGTCTGCAGCAGGCACGAGGTCTCTGCTCTGCTTTTGGGGGAAAAAACGGGAAGTAACAGTGATTTTCTAACAAGGTCACGTTAAGGTGTGAGTTGTGCTAGAGGGAGGTCCTGCAAGGAGATGTTTTCTGATCAAGGAGTACAGTTTGCTGCTCGATAACTTTTCATTCTTACATCTTTCTCTTGGGGGAATCCAGGTATCCCACGTCTTGGAATTTTGCAGACAATGCATCTGCCTGCACATCCACCTGCCCTTCATTCCCAGCTAAAGGCTGAGCTGTCTGCAATTCCCATGTCTTGCTGGCTGAGTAAAGCCCTGTGAACCCACAGGGTGATAAAGGGAAGGAAACTATGCTCTGAGGAACTTTTCATCTGGAGCAGCATCCACAGCTGGTACCTGGGGGAACAATGAGTACTCCAAATGGATTTCCGCAGCACTCAAGGGTGTGTCTTACTCGGAGCATGGAGGGTGGAGCAGTACAGGACCTGCAGGCAAAAAAAGCTGGAAAAGCAGCCAAAAAGGAGGCTGGGGGTGATGGGGCACCTCTGAAGATAGGCACGCCCATAAGTGAGACCTTAAAGCTTCTGCCAGAAGAACTCAAAGCCAATATGAAAATTAAATCGATCACTCCAAGGCCCCCTCGGAAGCCCCGGCTGGAACGTGCTGCATCCCTGGATGAAAAGAGCTGGAGGAAGTGGAGACGATTTAGAACAAGCCAGGAAAGTCTGACTGATCCCAACGAGACGAGCTCCTCCAATGGATCCCTGCAGGAAGCGTCCCCCAGCCCTCCCAGCAGGGGCAGGGCCAGCCCCTGCAATCCCTGCTGCCAGCAGGATTCCTTGCACAGTTCACCAGACGCCTTGGAAGCCAGTCCGGGGGGAAAAAGCAGGGGAGGCGCCTCGGACCTGGGCAAACGAGCCTCCGAGATCTCCAGTGCCTTTGGGGGGCTCCTGCGAGGGAAGGGGTTCGCGGGGGGCAAACCCCGGCTGTCCCAAATCATGCCGGCCCGCCCCCTCCCCCCCATGGAGCTCAACGTGGCCTCCCACTCCCTGAGGACAGCTAATAGGATCGACGCGGATTGTCTGGATTACCGACATTATTCTCAGCACAAGTTTGGGAGGGTGAGCAGCAGCCTCAGCGACTCCAGGCTGCAGGGCAATGGGTCTCTCTATGACAATTGCTCCACGGACTCCATGAAATCCACCTTCAGCGTGCTCACTCCCATCCGAGCCAAGGATGTTCGAAGCAGGTAGGGCTTTACCCCGGCTTTGCTCCTGGTTTTTGGGGTGTTAGCAGGGAGGAGAATCCCACTGGGCAGGGGCAGGGAACTCCTGAGCTCTGGTAAAGCACAAAAGCCGTTCTGTGTTATTTAACCTGCTGTGGGGAGAGCTGGAAGCTGAAGAGATCAGTACAAATGCTCTGCGTTTGCTCCTTTAGGCAAAGTGTTTTCATAAACACGAGTCTGATTTGCTGTCAGTTTGTTTGTAATGTTAACATAATCTGGTTTGAGAATTAAGAAGCGATGGCTGTGCGTGCCAGCAGCTGGGAAAGCTGTTTTTTAGAAAAATCTAAAAGTGCATGGGGCTCGAACCAAAAGGATAAATTGCAAAAAAAAAAAAAATAACACCAGATATTTTAAATTGAGATTGTCATGCAGTATTTATCACAGTCCTGTGAGATGCTGAGCAGATGTTGCGATTGTTTGGTTTCTGGCAGGATCAAATTATATGCTGGGAACTACTCCAGTATCCCACAGGAGCTCCTCTGCCCCAGCTTCTCCAGGAGGGAAAAATCTAATCATTGACCCAAAGCGTGGGAGTCAGTAGTAGAGGGCAAATAATTCTGAGATAAATTAAAATGTTACTAGCTGGTAAAAAAAGCCACAAAGAGAGATTGTTACTTGTTTGCCATGAGGGTTTTCTTTCCCATTCCTCCCTAAAGGAGCTGGAGCCAGGTGGGCAGTGTTGGGTTGCTCAGAACACTCTGACATTATTCTCTCATCATTATTTGCAGAGCTTAAGCAAGATTAAAAATGCTTATTCAACATGCAGTGCCTGTGCCAGCATCCCTCACCTCTGTAAGCACGTCCTTCAGAGAGGCAGGTGCTGTGGGATGCTTCTGTCCTTCCCAAAGGGGATATTTTGAGACCTCAGGCTCAATAAATTATTTTCTTGAAGCTGATTTGTTGAGCTGAATTGAAGGAAGGATGTGAGTTTGAGTTTTTATCAGGAGAAACCTGATGCCAGAACACTGGGAATGGTGGAGCTGTTTTTATGTTTGAAGTAAACTGAGCTGCTTCAAAGTGATCAAATGTAATGGAATGACAGAATGGTTGGGGTGGAAGCGACCTCAAAGCTCATCCAGTCCCACCCCTGCCATGGGCAGGGACACCTTCCACTGTCCCAGGCTGCTCCAAGCCCCATCCAACCTGGCCTTGGACACTTCCAGGGGCAGCCACAGCTGCTCTGGGCAATCTGAGGTTATCAAACCAATTTCTTTGTTCTGTGTCTGGATGGGTATTAGTGGGGCTGAAGACTTTGGATGGCTTCAGCCTTCTCATCACAGAACTTGAGCAGCATCAGCCTCACCATCACCTTCATGTCCTGGCTTTGGAAGGAAGTTTAGGCAAGCAGAACAGTTTATAAATATTAAATTCCTTCTTCTTAAAGGTATATTCTTGATGACTTCAAGATTCAAACATTACACATCAATATCCCAGCTGCCATTCCCTTTCCTTAGATGCTCTTTTTTGGGTCTTGTGTCCACAGGAGCTATTTGGAAGGCAGCCTTCTGGCAAGTGGTGCCTTAATGGGAGCAGAAGAACTCAGCAGATATTTCCCTAACCGGAATATGGGAATCTTTGTGGCCACCTGGAACATGCAGGGGCAGAAGGTGGGTGCACAGAGTCCTCACAGGTCCTTTGGTACCAGTAAAGTTACCCCCAGCTCTACTGAGAGGACTGGGGTGATGTTTTTCTGTTCATGACTTTGTTCCTGAGTCATTATCTTTGTCCAATTCCAAGGTATTTTTCTAATAAATCTTTGCATAACTAATACTGCTTTTCTTTTCTTTCTTTTTGTTTTAAATTTCTTGTGCAATAGGAACTTCCAGCGAATCTGGATGACTTCTTATTGCCAACAGATCCAGACTTTGCCCAGGACATGTATGTCATTGGGGTTCAAGAAGGCTGTCCAGACAGGTAGCAAAAACAATGTAATGAACCATCTTCTTTTATTGTTAACTAATCATTTTGCTTTGAATTAGACTAGAAATAGTCTCCATTATATTCCTAATATTTTCAATAACCAACCCATTTAACAAGACAGAATTCTACTGCGTGAGCACCAGAGGAAAAAAATCACAGAGATCTGTAAATCATAAAGTCCCAGAATAGTTTGGGTTGGAGGGGATATTAAAGCCCATCCAGTGCCATCCCCTACCATGGGCAAGGACACCTTCCACTAGACCAAGATGCTCCAACCTGGCCTTGGAAACTTCCAGGGTTGGAACAGCTTCTCTGGGCACACAGAATTTCATTCTAATGGCAAAGCTCTGCTGATTTCTGTGGCACCTCAGCAGCCAGCCCTTAGTTCAGTGCAGGGAGGTTTTGTTTATGACTCTTTCTGTGTGAGAGGGGTTGCTGATCTGCTCTCCTGGTTGTTGTCTCCTGTGCTGTCTGTGTGATGCAGCTGTTGTTGTTTCCTGCAGAAGGGAGTGGGAGATCCGCCTGCAGGAGACGCTGGGCCCGCACTACGTCCTGCTGCACTCGGCTGCCCACGGCGTGCTCTACATGTCCGTCTTCATCCGCAGGGACCTCATCTGGTTCTGTTCGGGTGTGTGGGCAGCTGAGGGCGCTGCTGCCAACCTGTGCCCTGCCCTTTTCTCCCTCCTCTAACCCCCCCTGCTCGCTGTCAGGAGCGTTTCAGTAACGGCATCTTCTTCTCGTCCTTCCCAGAAGTGGAGTACGCCACGGTGACAACCCGAATCGTGTCTCAGATCAAAACCAAGGGAGCTCTGGGAATCAGCTTCACGTTTTTTGGGACCTCCTTTCTCTTCATCACCTCCCACTTCACATGTGAGACATTTGCAATCCTGGTGGAGGGAGGAGGGAGCTGTACAGAGGTGAAAAAGCAGGACAGGCTGAAGCCAAAGCTCAGGATTGCTGAGCTGAGGATAAGGGGGGAGGTTTGTTTCATAACAAACTTTTAAAAGAACTATGTTTATGGAAACAAAAATGAACTCTGCACCATTGTATCCCTTTTTCCACTCTTTCTGCCATCATTATTCAGTGCAGACACTCCCAGAGTGTCACATTTTACATGTGGAAAATGTCTGATACCCTTTTGGAAGCTCCTGGTGTAATCAAAAGTGGTCATTGAATGAAAATGATTCATTGTTGGCAGTAATGGGGTTTCTGTCTTGCAGCTGGGGACAGTAAAGTGAATGAGAGGAAACTGGACTACAATAAAACCATTCAAGCCCTTACACTTCCCAAGAATGTTCCGGACACAAATCCATATCGATCCAGTGCTAGTAAGTGTAAAACCATGGGCATGGGGGAGCTCAGATCTGGAGAGTCTGTGCATTGATAATTTGAGACTGTGTAAAAAGAAAGTGATAATTTGAGACTGTGTAAAGAGAACCTACAGGTCCTTTTGTCTGAGCATGGTTTTTATTACTCCCATGATTTATTTTTTTCTTGAAACTGGAAATTTGAGACAAAAAAAATTGGAATGGGGGAGGATTTCAAAAGGGAATTTTTACATGACATTTTTTTTTAGCAATATGATAATTTTGATTTAATTATTATGGATGTTAAAGATGTGTTTCACTTTCCAAGTGTTTTCTAGAACAGTTAGAAATTACTTTATTTCAAAATTTAAGAGACTAAACCTTACGTCACTTTGCATGTACACAGGTCAGAGCATTGTTTGCCAAAGTCCATTATTGTTTCCTAATACTGTGCTGACAGCTTGATACCTAGATAAATAATTAGGTTCTTTTACTGAGAAATTGAATATGCTCTTTATCTGCAGTGTAGCATTAGCTTTTTGTGTTCCCTCTGGTGTTAGGTCCTATAGATAGTTTGGTCTCTTTTCAGCTTTTTCTGTGGTTTTTAAATTTTCTGTTTTCTCCTGGGTTGTTAATTCCCACATTCAGTGGTGATCACAGGTAGAAAACATGCTCAACATCACATCTCCAGGCAGTGAAAAGAAAAAAATTCTTCCTGTCTTCAAACCCTCGTGGTGTGAATTTGCAGGTGATGTCACAACTCGGTTTGATGAAGTTTTCTGGTTTGGTGACTTCAACTTCCGGCTGAACAAGGATCGGGAGACTGTGGATTCCATCCTGAACCAGAACCCCGACACAGACGTGTCCAAGCTCCTGGTGTATGACCAGCTGACCAGTGAGATGAGTCGGGGTAAGGGGCAGCTCTTTATCTCCCTCCTCTCCAGAAACAAAGATCCCTACACACAGGAGTATTGTCAGCCCAGTCCCCATTTCCTGGAGACCTTTCCTGCTTTCTTTGGTTAAGTTTCCTAAAAAAGGGACTCAGCAGTTGTCAAATACAGTGGCAGTGTGTCAAGGGACCTTTTGCTGTAGCAGTTTGCTCTGTTTAATGTAACCTCCCAAGCCATCTGTTGCTATTTCATCTGACTCTTCCACAACCTGGGCATCATTCTGTCCCAGTGTCCAGGGAATTTAGATTTGAACAGCATTTGCAAAGCAGCAGAAGCTTTCAGTGGAAGGGGAAATACATGGATGAGGTCTTCTTTGTTTAACTGACCACTGACTAAACAGCCACTGGTTATTTTTTATCCTCTCCATGTCAGCTTGCTCCCTTTCTGGAGCCCAAGTCCAGGTTTTTCTGGGATGTACATGGCTGTTATTCCTAGCCAGCATTAATAGACACAATGCCCAGTTCTCAGGAAGGGGGAGTTTGTTCATGCTGTTCCCCTCTTCCCTTACAGGGTCTATTTTCAAAGGATTCCAAGAGGCTGACATCCATTTCCGTCCTTCCTACAAGTTTGACATAGGCAAGGACAGCTATGACACCACTTCCAAACAAAGGACTCCCTCCTACACGGTAAGGGATGATTCCAGAAGTCAAAGGGGATTCAGTTGTGCTGAGATTGGTTGCTTCAGGGCAGCAGAGACTTCTGGAAGAAAGGACTGTTGAATTTGTGAGCACAGGGAGAGTTTGGCACAGGCTGTTACCCTCATTTTCCCTGCCTCACATCCTGTCTGAGGGGGCTCTCCCCTGTGCTCAGAACAACTGGTGGGGTCAGACACTTCATGAATGGATCCCCATCCAAGGACACGTTAATTTCATTGAGTGGAGCATGATGAATGAATGGATTTGTCTCTTGTGAAGCAGTGCTGCTTTCCAGGGTGGAAGATGTGCAGAGGGAGTCCCCATCACTGTCCCCTCTCTCCCTGCCTGCAGGACCGGGTCGTGTTCCGCAGCCGCTACAAGGACGACATCCAGGCTGTCAAATATTCCTCTTGTCCTGTCATCAAAACCTCGGACCACCGGCCTGTGTTTGCCTTGTTTCGTGTCAAAGTCAGGCCTGGCAGAGACAAGTGAGTACCTCCTGCAGCTCCACGTGATTCCTCATGGCTCCAGTGATCCTGAGGATACTCTGCTGTGTCTATCCCTGCAGCCCTGTTTGGGTTTTACCCAGCACATGCTGGTGGTCAGAGCAGTAAGAGCTTAAACCTTTGCATTGACAGCTGAAATCCCTGCTGCCAGGTCCCTTAATCCTTCTGAGGGGGATAAACAGAGCCCACTGGAATTGAATAGGAATCTGTGTTTTATCTGAGATGCAGCTCTTTGTTTTCCCTATCAGCATGGGGAGCTTTCCTCTTTAGGATCAGTTCTGTTTTCCCTCCCCAGTGGTGGCTGCAGTTCAGCACAGCTGCATGTCAGTGGAATATTTTGAGATCCTCCAAGTTCTTAATGTCCTGCTGTAGGCTGTTGTATTAGTAGAACTCCTTAGAAAATTTGGTTTGGAGTTATTCTCTTTTTTTGTGAGTAACATGGTCAGGGATTTCAAGACCTGGATATCTAGAAAAGTGATTTCTCCAAGTATTTGATCAGCAGTGCAATTACAATGGGAATTTTTGTTTCTGAGTATTAAATACCCATTAAATAGCAGTGTGTGATGGGCTGCTCAGGCTTCCTCTGGCCTCTCTAAAACAGACCAAGGTAAGGATTGTTGAGTTCAACACCACCAGTGAATACACCAAGGGAGCAGTAACCTGGTTTAACTTTTCAAATGAGTGGGTTTTAGTTTAGACTAATTAAGAAAGTCCTCTATATGTGAAAGCAGGTGAGTTCATGCTAAAATTTAAAGTACATTTCCCTTTTACAACCAGCATTTTAAAGTATTGTGAAAAACCTTAACTTGTTGCTGTGGAAGAACAACTCATTTCTCCCACAGCAATAGCCGAATGCCTTAAGAAAGTAAAAATCAGGTTTGTGGCCTTTGTTGTACGAAGCAGTAGGGAAATGCTGGGCAAACAAGGAGGTATTTATGCCCTGACCTGCTGGCTTGTTCCTGTTGCAGCATCCCCCTGGCTGCGGGGCTGTTTGACAGAGATCTCTATTTAATTGGAATAAGGAGGAGAGCTACGAGGGAACTTCTGAAACGCCGCGAGCGAAAGGACCAAAGATCCAGCAGCATATGTAGCATTTCTTGAGCTGAGAGCTCTGCAGTGCTCGTGGTGGAGGTGCCCTGAAAGAGGATTTCAGGCCATGGCAAACTGTGCAGGGAATTCTCTGCATAAGCACCTCTGGCAGTTGCTGTGGTTTGTGAAGAATGTCTTAAACCTCATCCTGGATTCATTTGCATGAGCTAATCCATGTAGCTCAAGTGCTTCTGCCGAAGAAAAGGAGTCACTTATTTAAGACATCCAACCCAACTGGTGTAATTGATTTATTTTAAACCAGACTTATCTTAGGAAGCCACTGGGTGCAGACCCTCGGTTCCCCTCCACGCAAGGGCACAGCTGCTGGAACTGGCATCACCCAGGGCAGGGGACCTAAGAAAAGCTTGCAGAAAGGTGAATTCTTTGTTTGTCTCTTTGGTTTGGTCAGATTAACTTCCATCCAGTGTGGGGTTGGGTTTGCTCCTTCTCTGTAGCCAAGTGTTGGTATTCTGTGCAAGGAGTAACAGGGACCAGTTCATGGCAGTTCTGTGTATGGATGGTGCTCCTGTGTTGGGCTTTTTGGGTCCTCTACAGCAAATTGTGTGTGAATGTACTCCTGTACATTGAAGTGTAGAAACATTGCCTTTCAATGATCATTCTATAGGCCTTCTGTTACTAAGGGGGTAAATACCAAACTCTCAGGCCATGTGTTTGTCTGCTGAGACTGCTTGAAGCAATCCCTTCCTGAACTCACTCATCCTCCCCAGGGCTGATTAAGCACTACCTGCCTTCAGCAGCAGCAGTTGGCATTTAGCTGACAACAGGCACTGTGTGATGCTTCACCAAAGTGATGCCTAGTGAGTGCACCAGGGAGGTTTGCAGAGCAGCTGCAGCCACTCAGCTCCACACAGCTCCATTACCTCCAATCACAGTCAATTCCTTTTGGTTTTATTTTTTTTCCAGATCAGTAAACTGTGAATAACTTGCTATTTTTGAAGTAGTGTTGTCTTAAGGCTATATATACTACAAGGACCAGTATGGTACTGGTGAAATGTTAAGTACAGCTAATAATTAAGAACTCCTCATGGGCACAGATGGGATCATTAATCACCTTAGGACCTAAAACATCATGCAAACACCTTGGAGGAAGTGCTGCTGACTATGCAACCTGTCCAAGACAGGCTCCTGTTCTGCGGTACATTTATGGCACTGACCTGTCTGTAGCCATCAGGTATTTGGATTTCCTTTCTTTTTAAAGGAATAAAAATAAATTAATGCAATACCTTAACTGAGAACCAGCTTTTATTGTTGTCAGAACCAGAGTTCTTTGCGTGGTGCGTGTTTGGGTGACCTGGGCCATTTGTCTTCAGCTGGAGGGGTGGGACACATTTCTCTGTAATTGAACAAAGCATGCTCCATTTGCCAGTTCAAGGAAACCCTTGGCAGATGAATTTCAGAACTCTTACTACTTGCTCCAGTTGTTCAGAGGTCTCTTTATTTCCTCACAAGCATACACAACAGCTGAACAGGACTTCCACACTGTGGGCTCTGCAGGAAGCAATGCAACGTTTTCTTTGAGTTGCACAAGGAAAGGATGGGGTAAAGCAGGGAACAGCAGCCCCACAGCGCTCTGCTCCCAGCTGGATTGCTCCTTACCATACACATCTAGCAGTGAAGAGCTGCAATGCAGCTGTCTTGTCTCTTTAAACCCATGTATTGGGGGATTATATAAATCTGCTGTTTTATTCCTCTTTTGAGTCTCCTATTTCTTCAGCATGTCACACATGTGGCACTTGGCTTTGTGTGAGGTGGTGTCAGTCAAGATCCTGTTTCTAAATGTTGTGATTTTGTTATCTTGACTTCCAGCTGAGCCACACCTCTGCTGTGAGACTGATTGTGTCTGTTTTGCAATGCCTTAAGTCCATCTGAGTGACACTGAGGAAATGAGGCACAAGTTTAAGGTGAAGCAGCAGCAACTCCTTTAATAACTGTTTGTATAGCAACTCTGGAGGAAAAGAACTTTTATTCTTTAGCACAGTTCATGTTCAAGTGAAAAACCTAAAGAATAAGACCAATCTCATTCTCAAGTGTTCATTATGTACAGTATTTCTGCAGAGGAACTCCACAGAAAATTGGTTTCATTGGTCTGCTTTCCTTGGAGCTCTAGCAAGATGATGAAGTTCTTCCCAGGTGGGTGACGACTCCTCAGATGGTGAATTACACTGATGAAATGGATCCATGATTTGTAACAAAATCTGGATTTCGCAGGAAACTTTTTGCCTAACTTCACAGGGACAGTAACTATTACTTTTTTAATTCAGTTTGACCAAGTCTTTGTTCACCTTGGTAACAGTTATAAATATTTTTTGAGTTCAAGGTGTTTAAGGTGCCACACGTTCCTCAGGAAGGGCACAGCGGGGCCTCATGTGACAGCCCCACTTCCACTGCTGGGGTGATGAAGAGGCAGTGACTGACTGCTCAGAGATGTGTTTTCATTGTAGTGATGAATATTTTGGCTTGCTCTGTTCTCCCCAAAGCCAAGAGAAGGGTGACAACACCCATCTTGTCTTGTAACCTACCCAGAGGGTCAAACTCCTTCTCCAGAGCCAACGCTGGCTCCTTACACGAGCTCTTCACAGTCCAGTGCTCTGAAGCAGCTTTGCTCAGCCCCATGGCTGCACAGAATGCCTGGGAGCATTGAGGGGGGAGGGAGGGTCGTACAGCAACATGAAAATCAAAAAAACAAACATTAAAAAGGAAGGGATTTTGAGGCCAGGCAGGAGGGGCTGCTCTATCGGAAGAGGCGGTAGAGCCGCGGCAGCCGCCCGTCCTTGCTGGAAAGGGCGGCCTGGATGTGCTCATAGCTGGGCAGATCTGTCAGGTCACCCAGGGCAGCCACTGCTGGCTTCTTATGCAGCATCTTAGTCACCACCCTCTTGATATCAGCGGGTTTCACCTGACCTGCAGAGAGGAAAAAGGCAGAGCTGTGACACCTCCGTTGTGAACGGCACAAAGCAGCTTCAGGCCGATGCTCAGGAAACCAACTCTGTATCTTCTCTACCAGGATTCTCATTTTCCCTTCCTCCTGGCTAAAATATGCCCTGTGTTAGCTTGAATCAAACCCTGTGTTAGCTTGAATTAAGCTCAGTTTGAAATGTATTTCTGTAGTATTTATGCCCCCAGACTTTCAGAAGTAATTCATCAGTGCTACAAAAATATTTTAAGTGTAGCTATAGTTCCCTCAAGCCAAGGCAAAGCATTGTCTACTCACTGATGAGGGCACATAGCTCATGAGGTAGCTTCCTTGTGTTTGTTGCCAAAACCTGCCTCCCCACATCTTCAAAGATCACTGGTCGAGACTCCAGGTTCATCATGAGCATGGATTTGAGCTGTGTCTTTGCTCTCTCAAGTTCTACCTGTGAGTGAACAGGAAATAAAAAAAAAAAATTCTGGTTGCTGCTCTGTAATACAAAGCAACACAAAGAGTTCTGCAGACACCTCTCTCTCTTTGTGGATGCATTGTTAATTATGCTGTATCCTTTTACAGAAATATGTAACAAAATTATCTTTAAAAATCCATTCTAGCACAGTCAATGCAATGCATTCACAGAATCCCAGACTGGTTTGGGTTGGAAGGGACCTTAAATCCCATCCACTCCCACCCCCTGCCATGGGCAGGGACACCTTTCACTATCCCAGCTTGCTCCAAGCCCTGTCCAGCCTGGCTTTGGACACTTCCAGGGATTATTTCAGCTCGAAGACCATCTGCAAACTCAAATGTGCTGCTGACCTCTCCCACTGCTCCTGCCATGAGGATGAATTCCCTGGTGATGATTTCCACCATCTCCCGAACCTGGGGAAAACAGATCACGGAAAGAAGATCAGAACGATGCTTGTTGTGTCCACAGAACTCTCTGGGACTGAGAGATGTGGTTACATCTTTTAAGGATGTAATGAAGGACTCCTGTCTTTGAGCACAGGACTCTGTACCTGTTTTGGATCTGCACTGGCATGGATACACAGGAGACCTGTGTCCTCGTAGCTGTGGTGGTAAGAGGTGGCATTGTACATCCAGTGGTGCCTGTGAGTATACAAACAGTATTTTAAAATTTAAACCCCAGAATTTACCATGGAAAAATTAAATAGAGACAATGAACATTTTGACTCCTAGGACATTTTCAGGATTCTCAGCAATACAATCCCTGCCTCTGACAATTTATTCCTGTAGCATTGACTCCCTTCTCTCCACTTGAATCCTTGAGACCAAACCCAGGACAATACAGAGCCAATCCAGTTAATATTCCCTGATTAAAGCATGGACAGGACCAGTGGAAGTAAACAGAGTTCCTGGTCATTTCTGCCCTTTACTTTCACCCTCTCAAAATGCCAACTGATTCTGCCAACACACCAGTCCCACGTTCCAAGGACAACAAAATGATGGAAAACCTGGTGAGGTTTCCTTTTTTTATTATTTTTTCCATGTAAAACTGCTACAGGATTGTTTCTGCCACCCCTTAAACAGCAAGACCAACCAACCTGTTGAGCACATTGAGGTACAGCCGGGTGAACATGCCCTTGCCAGGCCCTCCAGCTGAAAAAGAGCCACCACCTCCCATCATCATGTTTAGCACCGCAAAAGGAATGAAATCGTCCTCCTGGATTGGAACAAAACAACTCGGGTAATGACAGAGATCTCAGGGGTCTGGGGTGAGTAAAGGGGAGAAAAAAACACAGCACAAGAGCAGGGTGAAGGTCAAGGCCTTCAGCAAATTGTCACGGGAGTGCTGCTTGTTTTTATGTGCGGCAGCAAAAATGTCAATGTTTGTGTGATGAATCAGTGTTCCTGGGATTCTGCAAGTCAAGGGCATGCAAAATGAAGGCTTTTAGGTTAATACTTACTAAAAAGGAGCAGCTTTCTAACCCAATCATGATGTGGGTGAGCTCTGGGATGGGAGTAGGGCCCAGACTCACATCTGACATGTCCTTTTCAACCTGTGGGAAGGGCAGACAGATTATTAACACCAATTCTCACAGCTATCATACCCAGTCTGATATTCCCAATAATCACCATGCCACCCAATTAAAAGCTGTCATGGCCAGTTTGGGCTCATACTCATGAAATATAACTTTAAAAAAGGAAAAGCCTGTAGAGTAACCAGTAAATCCCAGCAAGGTGCTGGATGCCACCTCCACCACGTACCTTGATGATGCCTCCGGTGTACTGAGCCACGGACCTGTCCACAGCCCTGCCCTGCCCAGAGCCCCACACAGGCTGCACCCCCAGCAGATATTTCCTGGCACACTCTACCAGGTGCTCGTGCTCAATCCCCACCCCAGCCAGGACCATCCTGTCTGGGGTGTAGTAACTGCTCAGGTACGAGTGCAGCACGTCCCGGTTGATTTTGTCCGTATTTTCCACAGGGCAGAATCTGTTCAGCCCCACTGTGTTGTCTCTGAAGGCTGCCTAAAAGGGAACAGACACATTAAAGTCACAAACATCATTTTCCCCTGAACCTCTTTTTGCTTTGGAATTAACCCCATGTCTGAGAGAGAAAAAGCTGAGCATTATAGGTTTTTTTTAGTTTGGGTTAGGATCTTCCACATGTGGAGAATGCTGGATTTCAGAGTGAAGGAACAGCCAAATTTTCCCATCACAGAAACTGAATCACAAAAAAAAAATCTGCTTTTTAGAACAGTGTAAAATAAACCCTGAAGTTGCCAAAAAAGCAGGAGGAAGGGAATGCAGCAGGAGGCTGCAGGCAGGGTGGGATTCCCAGTGTGTTACCGCGTGGATCATTTCCGTCAGGAGAGGCTCTGGGTCAGGTCTCATATTCAGATCCTCCAGCTCAAACCTTATTGCCATTCGGGTCATCTCGATTTCTTCATCTGCAAGGAGACAAAACAAGGGATGGCAACCCCTGCACAGAAGACCCAGCTGCTGCAAGGTCACTTCTGAGAGAATTCTGAGCTCCGAAGAGCAAGCCATGTGTTGGAAATGTTGGGGTTTTTTTGGGGGGCAGAGGGTTGTGTTGCCAGACCTGATAACCTGGGCTGGAGTGTTACATCAGCCAGCAAGTTGACCACGGTGTCCAGGCCTCTGGCATCAGCAGACACTGCATACATGATGGTGTCCCTGCAGCACAAAAAAACCAGGTTCTGCACTGAGAAGTCACTTCTGGGCTCAGTCGGTGTCATCTCAGTATCAGGAAATCACAGATGGAGCAGTTTGAATCATTAAATGCTTCTGAAATGAAATAGATCTGAATTTTATAATCCTTTCAGGCTCACTTTTGTAGCTTCCCAGCAGCCCAAGCAAATGGATTTCTGCTGCTTGGGAACAAAAAGTGGCTTTTTTTCCTCAGGAAAAGAGATTAAAGTGCTGTCAGTGCCACAACACCCAGGTAAGAGCAGAAGAACCCCACCTTGATGCCTGGCAGTCACAAATGCCTCCATGCTTCTCTAAGGTGAGGAGAATTTCATCTTTGCTGCCAAACTGAGCTGTGGACTAAGGAAGAAGATACCAGTGTTATTAATTAATAAAGCATCAACTGTTTATAACCCTTCAGTGCAACCCAGAACATCTTCTACATCCTTTCAGTCAAATGGTTTGATCACTACACGCCAGCCTTGGAGGTGAAACCACAGACTTCCCAAAATATAATTACAGTCAGGATAATTAATAAGCAATTAAGATTCTGTGACTCTATCAAAGCTGTCACTGCTGTTTTAACAGCTCAAGAGCAGAGAGCCCTGCAGGTCAGGCCCTCCTTGGCTGCTCTCCCTCCCTGCCCCGTGCAGATTTGGGCAGAGCAGGGCAGTACTCACAGAGAACGCCAGTTTTTCCAAGAAGTGGGAGATCCCACTGAGGTATTTCGCTTCGTGTCTTGATCCCGAATTCACCAGAACTGGTGCAAAGGAGAGAATAAACCAGCGTGACTTTTACACCCCCGCTCCTCACAACCACCCCCGCGGCTCGGGGGGAGCCGAGGTGACCCCGGCCGTCCCCAGCCCCGCCGGGTACTCACTGCCCACGGTGCAGAACTGCCCGAATTTGTTCTGGGAAGCGACGCGGAGCCCGTTCTCCAGCACCGTCACCCGCGTCTCGAAGCGCTCCCGGCTCTCGGCCGCCGCGAACACGGCCTTGGGCACGCCGGGCAGCGGGCACGTCAGCGACACGTTGGGGTAAGCGCCGCCGCCGCTGTAGCTCCGGCCGGCCGCCAGCCCGCACCTGCGGGACACCGGGGACACCGTCACGGGCTGCGGGCGCGACCCTCCGCCAAGGCCGCGACCGAGCGCTGATCCCCCTCGCAGAGCGGATCCCGAGCGCTGCAGCCCGTCCCCGCCCGTCCCCACGCTGTCTCCAGCGCCGTGCCCTCCCCGCCAGGAGCCGGGGCCGCGCTCACCGCCGGGCCGGGCCGCAGGCGCCGCGCCGCAGCCACGCCATGGCCGCCGCCATCTTGCCGCCACCGGGAGCGTGGGGTCAGGGGGCGGGGCTTCATTGGGTGGGGTGAGGGCGGGGTCTCATTAGGCGGGGAGAGGGCGGGGCCACATTGGGCGTGGCAGCGGCGGGCGCGCGCTCATTGGTCGGCTGCGAAGGGGAGGCCCCGCCCCGCCGCGCCCTCGGGCGGCCATGGCGGCGCCGCCGCTGCCGGTGGCGGAGCCGCTGCCGGGGGACCCGGCCGAGCCCAACCCCTTCTCCTTCCGCGAGTTCGTCCGCTCCAAGTCCCGCGGCGGTGACGGGGCGGGCGGTGACACACAGGTAAGGCCCTGCGCGGCAGCGCGGCCGGGATTCGTCCCGTCAAGACGCGCATCTCAGCCCCGCTGTCCCGTCCGCAGGCGGCTTGGCCCGGGCCCGTCGTGCCCCCGCTGCCCGCAGTGCCCGCAGAGTCGGGGGACGAGCAGGAGGAGGAGGAGGAGGAGGAATGGAGCGAGAGCTACCAGCCTCTGGCTGTGGAGCAGGCCCACTTGGGCAGCGCGGTCCCGCTTGGAGCGCCCCCGGGGCCGGTCCGTGTCTGCCCCCGGCAGCCGAGCTACGAGCAGGTGAGCGCTGCCCGCCCTCCCGGCACCTTCAGAGGTGTCCTCCCAGAATGAGGATCAGGGTTGGAAAGGACCTCTGGTTGTTACCAGTCCAACCCCCGGCCAGTGACACAGGAACATTTCCAGGTGGGTTTGGATGTCTCCAGAGAGGGAGGCTGTCTCCAGTCAGAGCAGCTCTGAGCCGGGCGCTGGGCTCTTACCGAGCTCGGTCTCACAGCCCGAAGCCACCAAGAGCTGCTGAGGGAGAGAATTAGGTCTGGAAAAGTGATTTTCAGCATGACCAGGTCCGGTGCTTTCTCTGTCCTACTGCCCTGCACATGACCCAGGTGACTTCCCCGTGTTCCTGCCCCTTGAGGTCATGTTCATTTAGAATCGGCAGCGTTAATTAGTCACATTTGCACTGGTGGTTCGCTGCCACATTCCTGTGCCCCACAGTGGTTTCCAGCTGGGTAAATTGAAGGTAAACTTAAGCTTGAATGTGTTAGAAAGCACAAGGATTTCCAGTATTAAAGCTAAATATTCTGTTATTGATTTTGGATTGTTGGTATTGTTACGAAAATGCGCCTCAATCCTAACAAGATTTTTTTATTTCTTTTGTTAGCTAAAAGAAGAGAATGCTATTTTGAGAAGCAAGATCAATAAGCTTCAGATTCTGTCTGAAACTCAAGCAGAGAAGTGAGTGAGAAGAATTCATTTTCCTTATAACATGAAACCATGAGATTCTTGATCCTTTCCCAGAATTTCCTTCCTAAAGTATTTAATGGTACAAGTGCTTACTCTTATTTTTATTACCTTACAAGAGTGTGCCATCTCCTATTTTTTTCAAGGATGAGGAAGCTTGAGAAGAAGCTTGAGGAAAACAAAATCAAAGAAGAAAAAGAAGCACAGGATTTGGAAGCAATGGTGCAGCACGTGGAGCAGAACCTCCAGCTGATGACTGTAAGTGTTGGCTCTAGGTTTAGATCAGATGTCAGGAAAGAAATTCTCCCTTGTGAAGGTGGGGAGGTTTTACACATCCCAAAAAGGAGCAGTGAGGAAGGAAGGAGGGAGCTGTTCCTACCTCCTAAAACATTCAGAACATGGTGTGGTGTAACACAAACCATATCCCTCCAAGTTCTGTGCTGGAATCATTCATTCCCACGTAGCTCAAGCTGCCTGGTTTCAATAATCTCTGTTCTGTTGCAGAAACGGGCTGCCAAAGCTGAGAACAGCGCTGCCAAACTGAGGCAGGAAAATGCCCAGCTCCAGGTACAGAGCAGCATTGCTGGGGCTGCAGGGACACACCTCAGAACTGAGCCAGAGGAAAGGATATTGCAAGGGGTTTGCAGGCTCTGAGGAAAACGTTTTCAGGTTCACTAAAGGCTTGGGAGTTGTGTCCTGTCAGAGGCTGGGAGGGCCTGGATGGTGCCAGACTCTTCAGTGGTGCCAGTGACAGGATGAGGAGCAATGGCCAAGAACTAAAATGAGGAAGAACTTCTTTCTGTGGAGGGTGGCAGAGCCCTGGAGCAAACTGTCCAGGGAATGCCTGGACCCTCCCTCTCTGGAGACATCCAAACCCACCTGGAAATGTTCCTGTCACTGGCAGAGGGTTGGACTGGATAGAACCAGAGGTCCTTTCCAACCCTGATCCTCATTCTGGGAGGACACTCCCCCCAGGCAGGTTATGGGATCTAATCACACTTTATTACATCATTTTATTGTGTTTGCTGTCTAATAATTAATTAATTATTACACCCCACACCCATACAACTGCTGCGTGGATGTTTTCATTAGCTGTAGATTATCCGCTGGCGTTCCCGGGGGGTGTTTCACGTGGATTTTTTTGCCCGTTCCTCCCAGGCCGAGCTGAGGAATTCCAGGCTGGAGCAGGAGGCGCTGCGGGCGGGGCAGGCGGGGCTGGCCGCGGCCAAACAGAACGCGGAGGTGGCGCTGCAGCTCCTGCTGCAGGTGACAACCACCTCCCGAGCGTCCATCAGGTGAGAAACGTCCTCAGTGGGTTTTTTTTTTAGGATTTAAATTCAGGGGTTTGTGTTTTGTGCCAGAGGATATTTCCATGTTCTCACCCGCGATGTGTTTTCCTCTAGGTATTGGTAGTAAAAATAACTGGGAAGTGGGAATCTCTGAGTTTCCAGGCCTGATAAAATGCTGCTTGATAAATCACAGGATGTAGGAAAACTCTCCCAAAACTGCCTGTCCCCACACCTAACACTGCCTCTGTCCCATTGCAGGCAGCTGCTGTCCGGAGCAGAATCCCTGCAGCTCATCGCTGATCTCCTGAAATCCATCGACAGAATCTCTGAGGTGTCAGAGGACGGACAGTGAGTGACTCACACAACACGGAGGACTTTGTTTTCCTACGGAAACCATTACTAAAAAGCGAATTTTTGATACTTGGCCTCATTTCCACGCGCCAAACTGCACACCCGGCTCCTCCATCCCTTCCCGCGGTGCAGCCACAGCCAGCGGCTCCCTGAACCCGGAATGGACCAGAATTATCCCGCAGTTCCTGCCGGGCCGGGAGCACGGCCGGCCGCTCCTCCCGGTGCATCCCGCTGTTCCCGCATGTCTCTGGCTGTGGAGGGGGAAAGGCCCGTGGGTCGGCCGACAGTCGCGGTGTCCCGGTGTCACTGAGGGCCGTGTGGCAGTGTCCCGGTGCCGGGGTCCAGTTCAGGGCCGTGTCCTGGTGCCGCGGTGCCGTTCCGGGCCGTGTCGCGGTGTCCCGGTGCCGTTCCGAGCCGTGTCGCGGTGTCCCGGTGCCGCTCCGGGCCGTGTCCCGGTGCCGCGGTCCCGTTCAGGGCCGTGTCGCGGTGTCCCGGTGCCGCGGTCCCGTTCAGGGCCGTGTCCCGGTGCCGTTCCGGGCCGTGTCGCGGTGTCCCAGTGTCACTGAGGGCCGTGTCGCGGTGTCCCGGTGCCGTCCCGGGCCGTGTCCCGGTGTCCCAGTGTCACTGAGGGCCGTGTCCCGGTGTCCCGGTCCCGTTCATGGCCCAGCGCGGGCCGGGCTCTGCAGACCCCGGGGCCGCCCCCTGGCCGTGCACGTGCGGCGAACCCCACTCGGATTGGCTACGCGCTCTCACGTGCCGGGTCAGCTGACCCGCGGCCGCAGCAGCGATTGGTGGGTCGGGGGGGCCGGGGCCAGCGCAGCCCCGGGAGCGGCGGTGCCGCCATGTCCCGCGGGCCGGGCCCGGCCGGGCCCCTCCGCTCCCCCCAGGGCCTGGACCTCGATGCGGAGCGGGAGAAGATCCGCCGCGAGATCGAGCAGCTGGAGCGCAGCCTGCAGCCCGGCGGGGCCGAAATCCAGCTGTCCCTATCCGACTCCAGCCTCATCTCTGGTAGGGGTTCGGGGGGTTCGGGGCGCTCCGCAGGCAGCCGCCGGTACCGGCGTTTTGCACGTTCCCTTTACACCCAAACACCGCCGGCAGTGAAATCGCGGGGCCTCAGCGGGCCTCACGAACTGCTGTGCGAGCCGCAGCATCCCCCAGCGTTCCTAAAGTTCATTTTGCAGAGCCGAGAGGAATCGGTGGCAATTGAAGCTTCTGTCCCGAGTGGCTTCACCGCCCGTGTTTGCATCGTCCGGCTGTGGGTGACTGCGGGCACAAACCCGCACCGCAGCCCGGGGATGCTGAGGGGCTGCTGCTGCCAAAATTGTGTTCCTCCTGGCTCGGAATGTTCACTTGGCTGCACACCCGGGAGCGCCACGATTCAGCTTTGCTGTAGTTTTCCAGAGCTGCTCTTTTTTTCCTTCTCCAAAACAACAACAACAACAAAAACATAAGTGGAGTATAAGTAAATATACTTTTTACTTGACAACGTTGTCAAATGTCCAAACCCACTGATGGTCATGTCTGAGATATCTCTGGTGCTTTTTGCTCTAATTGAAAAGATTTGGGTTTAAAGCTTTCCCTTTATCCCACTACAGTCAGCATTTTTGTATTTTATTTGTCTAACAGATGATGATGATGATGAAGATGATGAAGATTCTCATGCTGAAATGGTAATTGTTTTCCCTTTAAGTATATATTTCCACCTGTTTATTGAAGGGAACAGGAGGAAGGGAAACCTCACCCTCCTGTGAAGAAATCCAGGCTATTGCCTTGGATTTGTGCTTAGAAAAACCTGAATTTTGGGTATTCCTGCCCAGGAGTTTGTTATTCAGTGTCAGAGATCTCTTCCTGTGCCAAGTGCCAGGGTCAGAGGCCTCCCTGCTCTGTGTCCCTGCAGGACAGGCTGTGGGCACACAGCAGGATCAGCTCAGTTACAGAACTGATTGATACAAACTTGCTTTTCAAACAACTGGTTTTTCTCTGTTTTCTCCCTAAATGCCTCATTTGCCTCAAGGAGGTGGAAATAGAAGAGGACAGCGATGATGATGATGGTGACATTGAAAGCCTGCCACAGGATCCAGAAACCTGCCTGCAGATGAACCATGTGTATCAGGAAATTATCAGGGAAAAGATTGAGGAGGTGGAGCTGCTCATTGCACAAAACAAAGAACAGCAGGTGAGCAAAGCAGGAGTGAAATGCTCATTTCTGTGCTTTGCTGGGTTGCCATTTGCCATCCTTCCTTCCCCTCAAGCCCAGGACTCAAGTGGTTTATTTGACTGATGATCCCATGCTTTTTTTTTAACAATAAAAAATGGGGATTTCATATGTTATATTTTAGCTTGTTGTGGAAAGTTAATATTTTATTAATCTTTTTAATCGTCTGTAATGTGCAAACTCAGGAAATTCTAAATCTAAATTTTAATTTCTGCACTGATTTTACAGTCTGGTGCTGCAGGTTTGAACCTTGCCTGGGGTGTTTGTGAGGGCTCAGTCACTGCTCTCTGAAATCAGGAATTTGGAGGAGACACTGACGCTGTTCAACTCATTCTTGTATTGCAGAAGGAAATCATGTCTGAGCTTCATGGTTCCAAAACATACAACAAGGCAGGAGACGGCAGAAATCTACCAGGAAATGTGTTTTTGGGTCATTTTATGAAGCCATACTTTAAGGATAAAGTAACAGGAATTGTAAGTAAATACAAGCAGCTTCCAGACTGATGTGTCTTCAGTGATGGATGTACATTGTGATGTGTTTAAATTGTTCTCATTTCAGGTGTGTAACTGAATGTCACTCCTCAGCATGAAACCTTTTTCTTCTCTCTTGTTACTCTCCCTCTTTGGAAATGTTTGTTCAGCCCTGTGAGTTCTGAGGAGTGGAATTACAGCCACCAGGGGTTTGAAAGTTCTTGGGTTTAACTTAACTTTAATTGTCTTAATTTCCATGACCCAATTCCATACTGCTGTTTAAAGCACTCACTGAAATCTGATCGAGAAATAATTTCTGGTGGTTTTTTTTTTTTTTCTGGAGGAATTATTAGTACTTTCTTCTGTTTGTTTTTAAAAGGCCATCAGCAGAAGGAAGTCTTGGCTTTTTGTGGTAGCCAAAAGATGTGGTAACCAAGATGTCAGCTATCATGATCCATATATTAATATATTCAAGCAGTTACTGGTAATATTTCTACTTAAATGATGTATCTGTGAGCTCTTGCTAACAAAGGTAACTAAGCAGTCTGGCTGTGGCAGTTTGCACAAGTTTGAGTTTCCAGTTATTTTTTTTAGCATTTCATGCTGGTGTTTTAAGAAGAAACAGTAATTTTGTCTGACTCTCAGTGTATCTAACCCTTCTAATCCTCCTCAGGGCCCTCCTTCCAATGAAGATGCCAAGGAAAAGGCAGCTCAGGGCATAAAATCCTTTGAACAGCTGCGTTCAACCAAGTGTAAGTAAGTCTGGGTGCTGTTCTAGAAGAGCTATAACACGTATATTATGAATATTTGTCATTCATATAACAAATGTATATATTCATATTCTTAGTGTGTGTGTTCCTGTTTGCAGCTGGACATCAACACCTCTGATTGACTACAAAAAAGTCCTTAAAAGGGAATGGGGTGCTCTATAAATGATTTCATTGTGTCATTAATGACTCCTTTTTTCATTTGTTCTGCTGCATCAGCTCCTTTGTGCACTCCTAAACCAAGTAAGGAGTTGTGCAAGGGTAGTGCCCAGAGGAGGGAAGTTCAGGGGACACCTGCAGCTCCAGATGCTCACGGGGTGATTCCTTTATTGGGGTCTCTTTGGAGATCCCAATTAAACTGAGCCAGAGGCTGTGCCCTGCCCAAGTCTGACAGGATGTTGGTGATTTAGGCAGGGAATTCTCACTGCAGAGCTGGAGGACACTCCCAGGGGTGCTGGGAGCAGTCTCCTGGTGGTTTTGCACTGATGTCTGGCTGCTCCCTTCTGTTTTTTAGGGAAAACTGCAGAGAAGACTCTGCTGCAGAAATCCGTGGTGAGCGACCACCTGCAGCGCCTGCTCCAGCCAAAGCTGCTCAAGTGAGTACTGCCCAAAAATCCTCTTTTCTCTGCTGAGAACCTTGCATGGGAAAGGAGGAGAAGGGAGATGTGGAGAGTTCACCTTCCTCCAGCAAGTTCTTGTGTTAATTGCTTGTGTTTGTGGGGTTTTACAGCCACCTGCTTCTTCCCATTGGCACCGTGGTGTAACTTAAAATACTTTGCAGGGCTTGAAGCTGAAATTTTGATATGTGGTGAGGCCTAATGATGTGTCCAGCAAGGGATTTCTCTGCTGGAGCTGGCACAGGCTTTTATGGCTGTTGCAGCAACCGTTGGTTCTCTGTGTAAACACCAAAATGGTTTATCTGAAACCTCTTGTGGGTCAGGGATTGCATTGAAGGGGCAAAAATATGGCAGCGAGTGTGCCTGGTGAGAAAACCTGGGAGAACAGTTTTGTGTGGAAATAAACTTGAAGAGAGGAATGATAGTGATGGGGAAGGTGTCTCTGTGTCTATCTTCTGATGGCATTGACCTCATTCCCATCTATCCTATTAAGTAATGATAAAAATGTCTTTGAACAGGCTGAGTTATTGGAACCAGAAACTGGAGAAAGTCAAGACTGAAATAGAAAAACAGATCTTGGAAAAGCAAATCAAAGACTTGGAGCAAGAAATAGAGGCAATTAAGTAAGAAGTCGTTCTGTGTTCTTGGTGAAAAGTGAAATGCCTTAGAGCTTAGCTCTAAAAATTCCTTCCTTCTACTTCTGGATGGGTCATTGATGTTGGGTTGTAAAAAATCAGGTGCTGTTGTGACTCTGCAGCTCTGTCATCTCTAAGTTTTTTACTAAGAAATGTGTTTGGGTCTTGCTACACAAAGTGTAGTGTCTGCAGCTAGTACAGAGGTGCTGCTTTAAATGGTTCTTACTTTAGCAACAAAGGAGCAGAGCTCTGATTTTTTTTCATATTTTTGAGCTTTTGCTCATGAATGAATCTAGAGCAATGTATTTGGAGATGGCATTAATTGTTTCTCCTGCTAATCCAAGCGTTCAGTTCTTGTGGAAGTCAGGAACAGGTGGGAGGAATGAGATGGAGCAGGGTCAGGAAGACAAAGTGTTTCATTCACCATTTAATATGATTCTTCCTTCCTCTTTGTACCTTCTTCTTTAGCCAATTGCCAGAAAGTGACTTAATAGGAAACAGATTCGATGAGCACGACTGGGACAAAATTTCAAACATCCATGTGAGTTGGGGGATCAGCTGTTTTATTGCTTCTGATATCTGTGTCCTTCTTCTTGAGAATCACCTGACCTGGTTTGCATCCAGTTTTTCCATCTTGCATTTCTCCAACCTGACCGTTAAGTGATCTGAGCTTGTTAAATTTGGTGATTTCATTCTGGAAAACTTGGCAGTAAGACTTTTCTGGAATGCAAAATACTGGTTTTCCTCTTTGTCTAGGTTGTCTTAATTCCAGCTATGAGACTAAACATATTTTTGTTGTTTCTTTTAGTTTGATGGACAACGTAGCTCAGAAGAACTGAGGAGGTTTTGGCAAAATTGGGAGCATCCAAGCATCAACAAAGAGGAATGGACTGAGGAGGAGATAGAGAGGCTGAAGCAGATAGCTGCTGAACAAAACTGCCTGGACTGGCAGACCATTGCCCAGCAGCTGGGGGTAAGGTCTGAGCTGGAAAAATCGGTTCATTCTGTCTTTACTTTGCCTCTTGTCAGGTTTAAAAAGCAATGTTATGTCGCAGGGCGAAGCTGGGTGTGTCCCAATCTAGGAACACGAGAGAAAGGCTCCAGAGACAGAAGCCATGAAGGGAGCTAATCTCCTCTTTATTATCTACATCTCTCATCTGACTCCATTATTTATACATATGTACAGAGGTCAAGGGATTGGCTACAGAGGTCGCCACCCCTCAACCTGTGTGGTGGACATAACCATCACTCAATTCTTCTCTCACAGGAGAAGAATGCAAACATTCCAAGGATAAACTTTGTTTACATCAGAAGGCTTTGTGAGAACTTCTGCACAGAGGCAGAAGCTGAAAACTTCAGGGCAACAATGTTATTACTAATTCACTTCTCTCTGTTTTCCTTGTATTAAGACAAACAGGACAGCTTTCCAGTGCTTGCAGAAATACCAAATCTATAACAAAGATTTTAAAAGGAAAGAATGGACCAAGGATGAGGATCAGATGCTTTTAGAGCTTGTTCAAGAGATGAGAGTGGGAAACCATATCCCCTATAAGAAAAGTAAGTGACCCACAAGTGACAAACCTTTCATTCACCTGGAATGCTTTGCTCTTTCATTCTCTTTTCCTTGGTGGAAGCTGTGATCTCTGCCTTTCCTGTACCTACCGGGAAGTTTCATTATACCAGCAAGAGCTTAGTATCTCTTGGATATTTCTTTATCCATATTGGAAATTTGGCTGAAACTGGCTGGGCACCATTTTTAAAGTGATTGAAGTGCTGCTTATGGCAAACACTGCTTTCAAGTGTTGTCCAGATAAAGGGAGAAGCATTAATTACAACAGAGTTAAATAAACCTTTTAATTTCCAGTTGCTTATTACATGGAAGGAAGAGATTCTGCTCAGCTGATTTACCGCTGGACAAAGAGTGTGGACCCCAGCTTGAAGAAGGGACCCTGGACACCAGAGGAAGATGGTGTAAGCTCCATTCTCTGGGCCTGGAATTGCAGGGTGGGAATGTTGGAGTGCTGAGGTGAAATGGCATGGCTCTGAGCTTTAGCAGTGGCACAGAGGAGTGTAAAACAGACCAAGCTGGGCACTTCACAGCTCAAGAGGGCTTAGAAGCTCCTAAACAGTTTTGTGCAGAGATTTGCAGAGGAAACAAACAGAACTGCTGCTGTCTCAGGCCTGTTGGGGTTGATTACTGGTGAGGATGTGAGCTCTTGATTTGTCTGGTGCACACAGATGCTGATGGCTGCAGTTCAGAAGTACAGGGAGAAGGAGTGGTACAAAGTCCGGACAGAAGTGCCGGGCAGGAGCGACTCCCAGTGCCGGGACCGGTGAGTTCAGGCCAGGTACCAGCCCCTTAAATAAAGGATTAGGAATGCTGCTTTACTTCAGCCTTGGAGTGTAGTGATGATCTGATTTTGACAAGCACGATTGAATGTTCCTGGTTGTAATGTTTTCATTTTGAAGGTATTTAAAAGCATTGCACTGGGATCTAAAGAAAGGCAAGTGGAGCCCGGAGGAAGAGGAGCAGCTGATTGAACTGGTTCAAAAGCATGGCCTGGGTAGGTGTTCCTGTGGCTTAATGTTTAGAAGTTTAGAGGTATCATTGAGGTTTTCTGTTCTTTCATTGTAAGCCCTGCAGGCTCTGCTTTGTACTGATGATTGCAACTTCTTTGTATTGTGTGTTGTGGGTATTAAGGATCTGAGATCCATTCATGCAGTAACTCTGTCTCTTATCCAGGGAAATGTATAATATGTGTGTAATGGCTGCATTGAAAGCCTTGTTGCTCAGTTTGTGGCACAAATAAAAATGTTCTGCATCCTTTTCAGGTCGCTGGAGTAAAATAGCTTCAGAGCTGCCACATAGGACTGGCTCCCAATGCCAGAGCAAGTGGGCTCTCATGGTTGGCTCTAAGGTATTGTGGAAATCCTGCTGTGTCACAGTCCCATCTCTTCAATTAAGTTTCTCTCAATTAGAAGTGGAATCCTGTGAAAACAGCAAAAGAACTGACACTGATTTCACACAACCAAGGTTTTTGTTGTGGATTTCACAGTTTAATTTTTCAGTGGGTAAAGCAGCCTTTGTTTTGAAGGGCTGAAGTTAATTTACTATATATTTGTATGTTACCCAGAATTCGTTCCTGCCTTAAAATGCCTGTAAGGATGGGATAAATATAGGTTTTCATGTCTGTACCTCGTGAGTTGCCAGTTTTGGTCCCAGGCACTCAAAAAATTCTGGCTGCTTAAGACCATATTGAAGATGGTATTGTTTCCAAAATCTCATTTCCTTTGGAAACGGAAACTTCCTGATTTGAGAGAGTTGCAAGCCAGGGGTGAACACTGACTAAAACTTGTGTGTGCTTGTTTTGATCAAGAAAAAAAGATCTGAGGCGACCAAACGGTGCCATTCTGACGACAGCTTCAGCTCTTCAGAGAGCAGCAGTGAGGAGGACATGGAGCTGAAGCTGGAAGATGACCCAGAGGAGGAGGAGAACAGCACCAAGAGCAAGAAGGAATATCCAATCCCCAGCATTGACCTGTGGATACCAACAGGGACAGGCACACAAGGGACAATCAGAGAGAGATACCAAACCCAACCCCTCCTCCCTGCTGCCGGGGCTGGTGCAGGGAGCAGCTGCAGTGACATTCCAAGGGCAGGATGTGACAGTGACAGGGCTGCTGAGGAATCATGTGAGCTGAACACTGTGCTGCGTGGCCTGGTACACCCCTATGCCACGGATGTGGTGGTGAGGAATCCAGCAGAAGTCATGGCCAAGGTGAGCTGGGATGGGAGCTTGGATCAGAAGTTAGAAGGGAAGTGCAGCTGCTGCACTAAGGGCAGGATGTGATGGGCAGATGACACCTTGCTGTTCATTCCCTTGTACTGTTAAGTCAAAAAATGTGAAGATAATGACCCAGTAAATTCTGGTTATTAGGTTTTTGGTAGATTCCTCACTCAGCAGTTTTTATGAAATAGGTGTTTGGTGTTGTGATGATGCAAAAGGATTAAAAGTAAAGGTCTTCACTTCAGAGTTGATTTCATTTAATGTGATATCTTCAACAGCAGGAATGTTGAAAACTTGTGCCTGCTGTGCATATCCAGTGCAAACAATTTTCTTTGAGTGACTTTCCCTTCTGTCTTTTTTTGTGTGCTTTCATCTTCAGGCTTCCCAGTGTGGAAAACAAGTGCTGCGGGTTAGCCTGGAGGATATGAGAACAATATTAAAGAGAAACACTCACTTCCAGAGGAGACTGGTGAGTGCCCCTTGTGTCTTCTCTGCTCTTGTGACATGAGCACTGCCAGGCTGTGCTTAGTAGGAATTTATTTTTATATAACCATAGACCTTGCACTGTAATCCCAAGAGGAAAAGCTCACAGTTTTTTGTCCCAACTGCTCTATGAACGGTTTCTCCTGGGACTAATGGCAGAACCTTCCTGATGCAAACTCTTAATTGTGTTTTTTTTCATGCGTGGCAATTAAAGATGCTACAATCTCCTGCCAGCCTTTTAGCCAAGCCCCCTGCAGTGCGTGTAGCTGTGGAGCAGCATGTCCAGGGGCTGCTGCAGAAGACTGAACGCCAGAGCAGGGACTACTGGAGGAGGCTGAGGGTGAACAGGAGGCTGCTGATGGCAGTGACCCCTTGGGTGGGCAATGTGCTGCTGCCCTTCACCTTGCAGGCTGGGAGGATGGCTTTCCACCACACAAAAGGTACTGGGGACCCATCCTACCTTTGTCCCTCCTTTCTCATGTCTTCTGTGTGAATTCCCAGCTGATTTTGGTGTTGGGTTTCTTTCCAGCTGCCGCTATTCATGAGAGGATGAAGTCAGTCAGTCTCACCAGCACTCCCCTGTTTACACTGCTCATTCAGGTAAGTTTTACTGTCTTAATAGCATTACCTGCTTTCAAACAGTGGGAGTCTTTATTTTTCAGTATTTGAGGCTTAAATAAATGGTTTATCTTTGTTTCTTAAACAAAGAATCTAATTACTGGACTTATCTGCCCTCATGGTTTGCATATGAAGTTTCTTAAGTAAATCCTGTATCCAAAGTCTGATCCTGCCAGGACTTTTTCTGTGAGTGTAAAAATATCCCCAGAATCTTGCATGTGAAGCATGTCCTCTCTATCTTGCTTTGTCACTGACCCCACCAAAACGTTTTTGTTCTCATTTAATTGTTAATGAAGCTGTCACCTTGCAGCTCTTCCAGATTGATACCAAGGGCTGTATGAAGACTATTAAGGAGAGGAGACTGAGGCAGTTGGAGCTGCATAAGGCTAACCAGGTATTGCGTTTTTAAGCTTTTCCCACTGAAGTCTTGACTAAAATAAGCACTTCAATTGTGTGGCCACACAGTTTATGTGTGTGTTAGCAGTTTCTTTTGGTTCAGAGGCAGAATAAAATGCTGGCTGTAGGGCCATTTGTTCAGGAGGTGGCAGATGTGGGTTTGATTTACATCTGTGCTGTTCTAATCATCTTTATCAGAAGTATAATTTAATTTACTTTTTTTTTTACAGGCTTCCCAAAATACAGCGACTTCTTCAGGTACCTACCAGAACATTTATTTTTATGATGTGCAAGAACTTTCACATAATTCATCACTGTTACATTAATAACCAGTTTAACTGAAGGAGAACTTTGGAGACAAACCTGCTTTTTCATGCTCATTTTTGCTAGCTCTTGGATCTTTAAACATGTTCTCCTTTGGTAAGGACTGGAAAAAACTCTGGAGGGCTGGAGAACCAGTGGCACTGGACCAGTTCAGTGGGGTGTTAGGGTGCATTCCTGCCCCATCTCTGATTTCTGGGGGCAGTTACCCCTTGTTCAGTTGGCTTGACATGGCTTGATTAAATCAGGACTGTAGTGTTGTAGGAATTCTCACAAACAGGAATTTTTTTTTCCCCGTTCCTTGATGTTTAATGAGAAATGGCTTTTGGAAATACTGTTCATTCATGTCATTTTCTCCTCTGCAGGAAACTCATCCCAAGCTCGTTCTCGGAGGAATTCCCAATGGGGCATCCCAAAGAATGCTGTCAGGAGATCTTCTGCTTTGAGAGCCTCAGAGGGCTGTTCTCCAGCTGTGCAGGGAGCTCCCCCAGCCCAGTGGCAAAGGCAGAAGCCCAAAACTGTCTTGGAATTGCTGCGAGAGAAACGTTTAAGGGAGTCCCAGGCCAAGAAGGCCGTGCAGAGGACAGTGCTGGTCACCCCACAGGTGCTGGTTTCAGGGCCTCTGATAATCCAGCACCCACCACAGCAAATCATTCTGTCTGCACAGGTAGGGAGCCAACCTGCAGCAGCTGCTGGGACAGACAGCCAAGTATTGGGCTCACCAGTGCCCACCAGGACTTCTGCTGCAGGTTCTGCTTCTGCTCTTGTGCCTGAAAACCATTCCTCAGCAGTGCCAGAAACTGGGGAAAGCCCTGGTTGCTCACAAAGGACAGATCTACAGTCAAGTAAGAAACTAAAAGAGGAAGCTCTGGAAAGCAGACCTGAAGGAGGAGTTTCTCCAGGTGTGAATCCTGCTGCAGCAGGGAAGGCCCCATCCCAGGGAGAGTGCAATGGTCAGGTCACAGCCAGTAGCTTGGCTTCAGACCAGGCTTTTGTGCCTCGCCAGGTCACAGTGGTGCCTCTTGGCCTGGAGTCTGGCCCGTTGTCCCTTTCCACAGCAGGCACCTGTGAGCTGAATGGGCCACAGCAGAGGCCTGTCAGCGTGCTGCCTGCTCTTGTCACTCCACCAGCTGCTTCTCCCGGGATTCCCAACAGCATCCTGCCCTTCAGGTGGGTTGTAACCCCCCAGGGTGTGCTCCCCAGCACTGTGCAGACTGTGGTGGGTGTTCCCCAGGAGATGCCAGCTGCTTCTGGGACAAGTCAGTGCCAGACAACTGTGACTTCCAATGGCAATGTCTCTGGTTTGGGAGGGACTCCTGAACCAGCTGAAGCAAATCCACCTCACTCCAGCAGTGCAGAGACAAGAGGGCCAAGTTCCCAGCTGGCAGCAGTTCGTGTAGGAAAGGCAGCTGAGAAATCCACAGTTCTCTTACCTGTGACCTCAGTGAGTCCTGGATGCAGCACATGCAGCATTTCTGCTGTAACCCCTGCGTGTTCAGATGGCTCCTCTGTGGCTCCAGACCCCCCTGCAGTTCCAGCTGCCAGCCCAGCCCTGTGTGCTCTGCTGCTGCCCCAGGCACAGCCCCCTGGCAGCACTCAGGGCTCTGACTCCCAGCCTGTGCCCAGTCTCACCAGCTTGGGAAGGAGCAGTGACTCCACCACAACAGACAGATCATTCTTCATTCCAGACAGCATCAGGGAAGGGGTTGTGCTCTGGCCAGGAGTTGCAGCTCATCTCAACAATGTGCCAGGGAACTCTGGCTGCTCTGGTGCCCAGGCACTGAGGAGCAGACCCGTTGCTGCCAAACCACCCAGTGCTGATGTGCCCCCACAGCCAAGCACTTCCAGGGCAGAGAATAACCTCCTTGACTTCAGCCTGATCTCCCTGGAGGACGAGGGGCTGGTGAAGGAGTGGCTGAGTGGGAAACAAGGGGTTCAGGTGCCATCACTGGAGACCAGGCTGCCTTACCTGCCACCTTTCCTCTGCACCATAAAAACCCTCTCAAAGCTCCTCGTGCAAAAAGCAGCTCTGGAAGAGCAAGCAGCCTCTCTCCTGCCCTCTGAGGCCCGTGGGGATGGGGGCACTGGGGATGTTTTCCATGCTATTGGAGAACTGGTGCAGCAGAAACTGGGTGATAACCCTGCTTACCTCCTGCTGAAAGCCAGATTCCTGGCAGCCTTCACACTTCCAGCTGTCCTGGCAACTCTGCCTCCTCCCAGAGTGAAAACAACTCTGTCAGCCTTCGGGAAGGAAGATGAGGAGAGTGATGACAAGGAGTGGCAGAGTGAGAAAATGTCTGAGGAAGAGAGTTGTGGGAATGAATTAACAGGAGTACGGGAGGACTGGAGACTTGAGCATGAGCCTGGAGACAAAGATGCCAATTTACTAAATCAGGTAAAACACATCCCGGGGGCTAAAAGCAGAAAATTACTGCCAGATAAATATTGCACTGGATTCCAGGGGGAAGCCCCCACTGTTTTTAAGTGTAGCAGAAATTGTGTCCTTTTGAATAAACATAGTTCTACAGCTGATGAAAAGAAAAGTTCTGCAGCTTAGCTGCAGAAAGCCCATGGTTTATGTAGCACCTTAAACTTGCCATGACAGTTCCCAGAAGTGGGTATCAAATCTCCCTTCTCCCTTCTGTTCATAATCTGCTGCCCTGACACCTGTGTTTTTGAAATCAGGCCTTTGTTCTCACTCTGTAAACTGATTTTCTGTGCCTTCTTTGACATTGGTAACGGAGCATTGTCCCGTGCTTCATTTTGAAGGCAAATGAAAGATTGTTTTAGAAATCTTGCTGAGCTCCCTAAATCAAAGAAGTGGCTGAAAGGGTTATTTGTAATTCTCGTGGTGTTGATCATCTCCTGCTTCTGTTGCAGGGTGTGAGGGCTGAGGAGAGCCCTGCTCTGTCTGCCTTGGGCTCCTGCACTGATGTGCCTGATGCCAGAGCTCCCCAAATCAGGAGGAGTGCCCGCTGCAGGAAGAGGAGGAAGATTTGAGTAGGAAATGTGTAAGTAGCTCCTCGGTGGTTTGTACATCTTACTGAGAAGTTGAACCACGTTTTTCTGTGGTTCAGCTCAGACAATGAATCATGACCCCAGGAAAGGACTGAAATGATCTCTGCTCTTGTTCCCTGAGGACACAGAGTTCTACAGTCACCATCAATCACAGCCTAAGGCTGGTAATATTTTGGGGAGAGGGGAAGTTGATATCTCTGTGATAAAATTATATATAAACTCATGAAATTCAAACATTTGGCAACCTTCTAGTTCATGCCCTGGACTTAATATACACCTAGTTAGTAGCACTCTGCAGGCTTGACAGTGGAATTCTTCTTTACTGCTTCATCTTTGAGCAACTTGGTGAGGTTTGAGGTTTATTTTCCCTATTTGGCTTCATTTCTGTACAGTTACAACAGGTCACCTTCTGCAGGGTACTGATGGGTGATGTCCTAATACCTGCTGAGGCTTTTGGTGCACTGGATGGAATGAACATGAACAGTGTTTGACTCACATGCTTGTCAGATGAGAGTGGTTGGGGATTTTTTTCTTGAAAACTCATTTTAGAAACTGCAAAAGGGCAACTTCCCTGTAAAAATGCTGCGACTGATAGGAGCTGTTTGTGCTTTGTTACAGGGGTCACTGGGATGAGCTCTGCCTTCCTGTATGGCAGTAGGAGATAATCTTTGCACTGTTCACTTTTACCACCTCCAATGCTGACTGGATGGACCTGAGGATGAAGAAAATGCTGGGTTGATTTTCCCATCTCTCAACAAAATCTGCATCTGTAGGCAAGGTGTAAAAATGGAAGGAAATTGGCTGGAGGGAAATCTTTCAGGCACAGACTTCTGCTCTTTCAAACTCCCACCTGCCATAGATGCTGAGGGGGAATATTGCTGGAAATCTGGGGGAACAAGCAATGGTGGTTATTTATTTCCTTCTTGTGTTAGCCCCTATTTATGTGAATGTTTATCCATGTTCAGGATATGTTAATTGAGTGTTTTTTAGTGTTGTGACAGTGGCTTTGCTTGGTAACTGACTGAATACTGGGGAATAAGCAGCAGATTACTTTTGTATCAAAATGACTCTTTAAGTATTTGTTGAAATACAGATGTTTTATTTTTCTCACTTAAAAATTACTGATGTGTTCTGTGTGGTTTTTTATTCCTGGTAAATAGTGCTTTTAATAATGTATGTATGAGAGTGATTGCTAATGAGAAAAATGAAGTTTTCAGGCTGCATGAAAAGCAGGGAAAATGGGGGGGAATGAATATTCATGTGCCTAAAACTGCAGGATTGAATTAGGATTCTTGCTTGATTCTTCCACAGCCTGCCCTATACAGACATCACAAATCACTTTAAAAAAACTTGTTTCCTCATTTATAACCCAGCCATTTCTGTCTCGCAGAGAGGTGCAAGGTTAGCTGAGGCAAAGCTGATGAAATCTAGAGGGAAAGGGCTGTGAAAGCTTCATTCCACTGCACTGACTGAACTTCCCAGAATGTAGTGGGGAGTTGGGAGTTTGAGCTTTTCCACGAGGGCCCTTCAGGCAGAGCTGGGGGCAGAGGGTCTCTGGGTGCCAGTGTTGCTATAATTTGGTGTCAAGACTTTATGGAGCAATAGGAATGATTGTGGAAGGCTCTCCTCTTACAGTGTACTCTGTTTTCCAGGAAATTCAGCTGTGGCAGGAGCTGCTGCACAGTTGTAGGTTCTGTGCCCAGGCTGTTACAGTGAGGCACTGGTGGGAAGGAAAGGTGAGCTCTGCTCTAAATGATTGTTGGCCTTTGCAAATGCTGCTCAAAAGATGCTCTTGTAATTTATTTGTGGAAAAACTGCATAAGCAGCTGCTGGCTTTGTCCTTTTTCAGGATTAAATTGATTTGTCACTAGAATAAAACCTCCCCAGGCTAAATTGGTCAATTAACGGACACACTGATTACCTTCAGCAAGGGCACAGCTGACACAGGTACTGCATCTTTTTTTAGTGTAAGGCTAATTTAATGACAAGAAATGCAGGCTGGAAGAATCTCTGAGCATCTCTGCCTTACTCCTAATGATAACATGGAAAAACTCTCCATAAACTTAGAAAGCAGAACAAAGAGTGGAGTGGGAAGCTGATGGGAACATGTGTCATGCTGCCATGGCATCAGAGCCTGTGTGTTCTTCAGGCTTTTTAAAAAAAAACACTCTGAGTGAGTTCTGAGTTCAGCTCCAGGGCTGTGGGAAGGGGTGGAGGCAGGCTCAGGTTTTCTGGTGATGCTCAGCATCATCACAGTGCTGCTTGTTGGGCTGCTCCTTTATTGCTGCCATGGCCACAGCCTGTCATTTGGGAATCAGGGGTGATGTTCCTCGCTTTGCCAAGACTTGATGCCCTTTCCCTTTCTTGTCATAATTATGCTGGAAGCTTAAGGACATCCAAAATTAGAGGCATCAATATAGAAATCATTCTTTTCAGCCAAGAGTGAGTTCTTGCTGCCACCTGTTTTTCTGGAGAAAGATGTTAACAGCTGGAAAGCCTTTGAAGAGCCTCTTTCTTCTAATTCTGTGGCTTGTTTTGCCCCCTGAAATCAGCTGCACACACCTATGGCTGTGACTTTCATTCTTTTTAGTCTTTCTGACCTCTGCAGAAGGAAGCTTTCTGGATCCCCAGCAGGTACTTCAGTGGGACAGATTAGAAAACCAGAATTAATCTGAAATCACTGCCTATGTGTTGCTGCTGACTCACGATGCCATTGCCATCTTTCTCCTCCCCCATTACCCATTCTGGCTTCCCCTTTTTTTATTTGTTTCTTTTCCTTCCCTTTCCCGTCTCAGGGTATAGCTGAGTAGTTTCCCCTTTTTTCTCCAACCAGTTTTGTTCCTGGAATTATCTTTTCTCTAGTCAGAATACAGAGAGAGGCTGCACCCAGACAGGTTTTCTCAGAGCCAGGACACAGGAGGAGAATCAAGGAAGCTTTTGACTGCAGAGGTGAAGGTTGGTGATACAGAATGGCTGATATTAACAGGGAGTAAAAGTTTATTTTACAGCTCTGAGGTAAAGTGTCAGCTCTTGTGCATGTTAGCCTTGGTGTCTGTGTGGTCAGACAGAACACAGGGATCTCACATGCTGGGAGGTGGAGAAGGAAGAGTGAACTGCTCGTAAAGCAGAGGCAGCAGCTAATTAAAACACTTCTGCATTCTCAGTCTGTGACATCCTTGGTTTCACCACCACTGCTCCGAGAGGCTCAGGGGCTGCTTGTTTGTTTTTTTGGCATTTTTTTCCCCCCAGACAGGACAACGCTGCTCATTGATTCCCCTCACTGCTGACATGCTGGAAGAGGATAATGATGAGATCTGTTGGAATAACCTGGAGAACTTCCGTGTGAAGCTGATCTCAGTGATTGACCCTTCCCGGATCACCCCGTACCTGCGCCAGTGCAAAGTGCTCAGCCCTGATGACGAGGAGCAGGTTCTCAATGACCCCACCCTGGTCATGCGCAAGCGGAAGGCAGGTGGGAGCACTTCCAATACTTTTGGGGAGTTTTCAGGCCACTGGTTTGGGATTGTCTGGGGAGGTAGGCACTGGAAGGACTGCCCAGGGAGGTGCTGGTGTCACCCTCCCTGGAGGTGTTTAAACAATGTGGTGCCATGGTCTGGTTCAGTCATAGGATGGACTTAATGATCCCAGAGGTCTTTTCCTACCTAATTTATTGTGTGATTCGATCCCAGGGATTTTTTTTTTATGTGGAGGAAGTGCAGCCATTTTTTCTTGTGTTACAAACAGGTAAAGAGAGAAATAACTGAATAGAATATCCTGTTGCCATGATTTCAGGTGTTCTCCTGGACATTCTTCAGCGAACGGGACACAAGGGCTTTGAGGCGTTTATGGAGAGTCTGGAGCTTTATTATCCCCAGCTGTATAAGAAAATAACTGGCAAAGAGCCCAGCAGGGTTTTCTCTATGATTATAGGTAATGTTTGTGTTCTCAGCTCTTCCTTTGGTGCTGCTGAGCAGAGTCAGGAGCATTCCCTGCCTTGCTCCATGTGTGCTTTGGAAGAGTTCTGGGAAGAACAGCCCTGGTGTCATGGGCTGGACTGGGCAGGGGGAGGAGGAAGCAGAAAGATGATTTATTCTTTCTGCCTGTTGTGTCAGTGGCTCTGTGGTGCAGTAAGGCACAGTGGGGATAATTTGATCCCCACACATCCTCAGGGTTGGCTGCAGTGATATGGAGGGGAATCTGAGCTCTGTGTGTGCCTGGCAGCAGCCAGGACAGCAGAGAGTGACCCCTGCTCCTCCAAACAGACACGGCTGGCGAGTCTGGCCTGAGCCAGGTGCTGATGAACGAGATCATGAAGCTGCAGAGCGCAGTGCAGGAGGAGCGGCGCAAGGCGCAGGAGCTGACGGTGTGGCTGCACTCCAAGGAGGACACCCTGAGGGAGATGTGGGTCAGGGACAGCCTGCTCCGCAAGCACCAGGAGCGCGCCCAGAGGATGAAGGAGGAGAGGGACAGCCTGAGCAAGGAGCTGCGCAAGTGCAAGGACGAGAACTACAACCTGGCCCTGAGCTACGCCAAGCAGAGCGAGGAGAAGAGCGCGGCCCTCATGAAGAACAGGGACCTGCTGCTGGAGGTCAGTCACAGTTTCTTCAGCTTCCCCCTTCCTGCCTGACCCTGGAAGGCTGGGCTGAGCACCTTGTCTTTGCCAAGGATGCTGCAGTCCAGCATGAAGCACTGAGCATCTTCTCTAGCACGTGTCTTTGTGGTCCCTAGCTCAGCCCTGTGTTTTACAAGCTGTGCTGTGAATGATGACCAGCCTTTCCCTTACAAAGGCAGCACAGGAACATGCACCTGTTACCACACAGGCAGGAGTCTAGTTCCCAGGGCACAAAACTTCCTGAGGAAAATAGAGCTGGGGAGAAACTCGCCCTGTATTTGGCTGCGGAACAGAGAATTGGTTTTGCAGGCCAGAGCTTTCTCCTTGCTCCTGCTGAGCTCTGAACTTTCTTGTAGATCGATCAGCTGAAGCACAGCCTCATGAAGGCTGAGGATGACTGCAAGCTGGAGAGGAAGCACACAATGAAGCTGAAACATGCCATAGAGCAGCGCCCCAGCCACGAGGTGGTGTGGGAGATCCAACAGGAGAAGGAGCTGCTCTTGGCCAAGAACCAGGAGCTGGAAAACACTCTCCAGGTTAGTGGTGTGGTTGAGTTTGGACTCAAGGGATTATTTGTAGCAGCCAGGGCAGCAATGGCTCCAGTGAAGGTGGTGGGGGTCAGCTGCTGCCCAAGAGCCCTGAGGGGAGAGAACTGATACAGAGTTAGATGGTGGCCCTGTCTCACTTCTTCCTTTGGTCCTGTAGGTTGCCAGGGAGCAGAACTTGGAGAAGAGCTTCTCCAAGGAAACTCTGGAGAACGACTGCAGCCAGACTGTGGAAGAACGCCGGGGGCTGATGAACACCATTTACAACCTGCGCAAGGAGCTGCGCCGGGCCAAGGTGCTCCAAGACAAAGTAGGTGCTGCTGTTCAAGTTCCTGCTGGGAGTCATGGATAAGACAGGCAGGTGAAACACCTGCAGTGTCTTGCCTGTAGAGCAGAGCAGCTGCTCAGGAGCAATCCCTGCTGCTCCTACTGTAGTACTTGTCTTTCAGCACTCTGTGTGTGGCAGGTGACAGCTCAGACACCCCATGGAGCCCTGGCCAGAGCAATCTGTGGCACAGAGCAGGAGTGGGGACAGCCTGGCTCAGTCTCTGCCCACCAGCAGGTTCTTTTGACCTTGTCTCAGCAGTTTGCAGAGGAAAAGGAGATGCTGGAGCTGCAGTGCACCTCTCTGAGGAAGGACTCCCAAATGTACAAAAAACGGATTGAAGCTGTTCTGCAGCAGATGGAGGAAGTGGCTTCGGAGAGAGACCAGGTGATAAAATATTCCTGACTGCTTTTTGGGCAGACAGTGCCACCCTGCCTGTGCTGTTGTGTGAATGCCACGTGTTGTCCCGCTGCACAGGCTCTTCTGACCCGAGAGCAGTTCCATGTGCAGTATTCCAAGAACCTGGTGGAGAGGGACGCCTACCGCAAGCAGATCCGGGAGCTGGGGGAGAGATGTGACGAGATGCAGCTGCAGCTCTTCCAGAAGGAGAGTCAGCTCCTGGCCACTGAGGCCAAGCTGAAAAGGCTGCAGCTGGAGCTGCCCACATCGGTATAACTCTGCTCCCCTTGATGGGATTGGGAAGCTGAGGATGGGGTCAGGCTGTGGCTGTTCTCAGGCCTTTGCACCTGAGCAGCTCCAGCTCATCAGGCAGTGAACACCTGCCTGAGCCAGCATCAAAATGAATTAAAACCATTGCCATGCAAATGCTGAGTTTAGAAAATGAAAGATGTGATGGTTTCTATCACCTTACCCTAGTTTCAAGTATGGAGAAGCTGGACAGATGCAAGCTCAGGCCACCTGTGTTTGTGTTTGGAGGTGATGAGGGGGTTCCTCAACCACCAAAGAGTGACTCTATTTAGAGACTGGGTGTGAGCCATTTGTATGAAATGGGGAGCTAAATTTTCTGGAACTAAATTAGATATATTTTAGTTAATATGACACCTTGTATACTTTATTGAGTGGCCAGACAGGAGTGCAGGAGGCAGCAAGTCTGCACTTCTGTGTTTTCTGGAGCTCTCAGGCTCTTGCATATTCCCTTGCTGTCACTTCCTTGCTTATGATCAATCTATACTGGTTTTGTTTCAGACCTCTGACCTGGATGACTCCTCCTCCAGAGATTCCCAGGAAGTGAGTAGGGTGCCTTGTTTACCTTTCACTTTCCTCTGGGATGGTTTCATGTTCCTCACCTGTGCTCAGTTCCCCAAGCATCAGCAGTTTTTCAATGGCTCAGGCTCATTTCAGTGATAACAAAAAGTCCAGAGGCAGCAAGACAGAGACAGAATTTCCCTGTGTCCTAAAGTTTTAAGTGTAGGACACAAGTTATGGGTTTAGTCAGCAAGATTTGTTGAGTCTAAGCAAATCAAAGGAATTGAATTATTTTGAATTGCTTTTAATTGTCTCTCTTGTGTGAGAACAGGCAAAAATAAGTCTTACCCTGGGGCCATCTGTAGTAAAGAGTTTCACTAAGTTCATAAGTTCAGTGAGGGAATGATTGTCACATTGTCTGGAGGCCAAAAGTATGAATGAGGCCAAAGGAAGCTGGATCTATTCATGGAGATAAATTCATGAGCAAATCTGTAGCTCCTGGCTCAGTCTGCTGTTTGCTGGCAGCAACAGGGAGAGGGAGGTTGGTTCTAGCATGTCCTGGATTTTATATTTCTTTATTTGTTCCTACAGACTGAGGGACAGTTCTGATGTTCTTGCTCTGTTTTCTGCCCCACAGCTTGTTCTTCACAGTCACCTGGATGAAGATACACAGACAGCTAAAAGTAAGGGGGAAACACTGAGTACAGTTCTGGAGAGGAAGAACTGCTGGAGGGAGAAGTTACTTTGCAATGGCAACTCTGACTAAAGCTGTGATCTTTTTTTATCTTTCAGAAGATTGTCTGGAAGTACAAAACCAGGAACTCAGCCCTCGAGAGAGCCACCTGCCCCCAAAATCACCAAGTGTAAGAGAATTTTTGTGGGCTCTTATTTACTATGACTGGGGTTTGTGATCTTTAATATTCTCATTAATGATGGATTTGTCAGCTTGGAGATGCATGTCGGCATCTCCTGCTTTTCCAAACTCTGAGCACTTAGTGCAGAATCCACCCTCCAAAAAGGGTGAGCTCTGAGCAGCAAAACATTTACCATAGACATTCCCCCATCTGTGCATAAAAACTTATTCTAATTACTTCCTGCCCTTCATCTCTGGGTGGGGATGTTTTCCAGTGTAATTGTCTTCAGAATTACTGTTGCTGCAGAAAACAGACTCCCAGAATTACAGATGTTGAGGGAATAAATGTAGTAAAACTGTGAAACAGAAGCATTATCATCCTGCACACACAGTAAAGAACCTGCTGGCACTTGACTCTGCAGATGCAGGAAACAACCTGGTGTTAACACTGATCTGATCAAGAATAAATTTATATGTTTTGGGTTTGTTTTTTTCTTTTTTTTTTTCCATTTCAAGGAGTGTGGCTTGGCCAACGAGGAACTGGCAGAAAAGGAGAGGAGGAGGATGAAGGACTGCTTTGAGCGTTACCGAAGGTCTGGGCTGCAGTAAGCAGGGCTAACCTGGAAATATCCATGATGTGTATTTCCTTGATTCATGGAGGGCATAAAATGAACCACAAAAGGGACTGATACATACTAACAGTATGAAATGCTGCTTGTTTGCAGAAAACACCTTCTAAAAGTTGTATGTCTGGTCTTGTTTCCAGAAAACGAGCAATGAGAAGGGTGCCCAAAGGCAGGCACCACGAGGTGGATTGGGAGAACACCTCTGGCAGCGACAACACCGACACCGAGGGCTCCTGAGAGAGGGACAACACCGACACCAAAGGCTCCTCAGGAGCCCATCTCTGAGGGAAACACCAGCTTGTATAGCGTGGCTGTGCCTCTCCATTTCACCCACAACAGACTGTTTAAGAGTTTCAAACCATCCGAACGACCACTTATGAGAAGTGCTAGAGTGACACTATTGTGTGGCCCTGACGCCCTCCTCGGTTAATAAACAGGTTTAAATATCTGCGTGTGAGGCAGGGCCGGGCTGAGCTGCTGTTTTAATTATGAGTTAATGAAGGGCATTGCCCGACACCGTTATGGCCGGTGCCCGCATCCAACATGGCCGCCGCTGCCTCAGGGCCCGCCCCGAGCGCATGCGCGGTGCGATGCAGCGCGCGCTGAGGGCGCTGCTCCAACAGCCGCCGTTATGGCGGCCCCGCCGCCCCCCGCCCGGCCTGAGGGGCCCGACCCGCACCGCCCCGGCTCCTCTCTGCGGTCCTGCCCGCCCGGCCTGCACCGTCCTCGGACAGCTCTGGGGCCCGGCCCGCCCAGCCTGCACCGTCCACGGACAGTTCTGGGGCCCGGCCCGCCCGCTCTGCACTACCCCGGAGCCGCCGGCGGCCACACATTATCGCCTGGTGTACACCTGCAAGGTGGGCGTGGGGCCGGGCGGCTCTGAGGGCACCGTCGCTGGGGTGGCCGGGGGGCTCCTGGTGTAGCTGTTTTCTTAGTTTTAAACTCGCAAAGACTAATTCAGAGTGGAAGAGCCCTCTGGAGGTTTCAAGGCCAAGCTCCGTGTTGGAGAAGGATGTTCGGGGTCTTGTGAGTATCTCTGAGGGTGGAGATCCCACAGCCTCTGTGGATCCTCATTAAGGAGCCACAGAAAGCAGTAAAACCTCTCTCAGCCTTTGTGTCTCGGGCTGAACTTAACGACATCATAACATGATGGACCCGACTCGGGATAGTTAGAGATGAGGAAGGGAAGACGCTTTTAATGGCAAAAACTTTTTTTTCTCTCTCTTAGAAGTCCCAGGAGCTGCAGTTACCGTGCTCAAGAAAATCCGCTTTGTTTTTCAGGTGTGCCAGACCCGCTCAGCCAAATCCATCTCTAAGGCCGCCTACCACCGCGGGGTGGTGATCGTGACATGTCCCGGCTGCGGGAACCATCACGTCATCGCCGATAACCTGGGCTGGTTCTCCGACCTGGAGGGAAAGAGGTGAGTGTGCCAGCAGGATCCTCCTCAACCCTGCTCACAGGTGCAGCTTCCTGAGCTGATCCTGTGTTTCAGTGATTTTCTTTTTTTAAACCTGGCTCATACTAAAAACAAAGTTTCATCCAGTTCATTGAAACACACAGACTCAGTTTTCAGTCTCTATAACTTGACTGTTGCTGTTTAGGATCCAGATAAATTGCTGTGAAGCTGTGGGATACACAGGGATCCTTAGTGGTGCCAGCAGGTGATTTGCTGTTCCCCTCAGGCTTTATCATTTCATTTTTGGGTTTCCTTGGATGTTTTAAGTGGATGATCTGCTGTGGAATTCCAGTGATTTCTAACTTCCCGAGATACCTTTAAAAGCTTCTGTTTAGGAGTAATTGCTAAATTATTGATCCGAGTGGGGGAAAGTAGTCCCAGGAGGTTTGGGTGGTTTTCTGTGGTTAATTTTGGGTGGTTTTCATCATGATGCATCTGTGATTCCTTGTGTAGTGTCAGAGCCCGTGTGGGCCTTTGCTGTGGTGTCACTGTTGGTTCTCAAATCACTGTCCAGGAACATCGAGGAGATCCTGGCAGCCAAAGGGGAGAAGGTGAGACGTGTGGCTGGTGAGGAAGCCCTGGAACTGCTGCTGGAGAGCTCAGCAGAGCCTGGGCCCCAAGGGCAGCTGGCAGAGGGGGACAGCGGGGAAGCCCCCCCAGATCCTGGCAGCAAGGGACACACCTGACACGAGGGATTGTGGCCTGTGGGACAGATGTGACATGTGAGATTGTGGCCTGTTGGACAGACCTGCCACATCAGATTTGGGCCATTCTGCTTGTGGCAAGAGACTCTTCACCTCCATTGCCTGGTTTCAATGGTCTGTTTTTAAAATAAACTCGGGTGTTGGGTTTTCTCTGTTGTGTGTCTTTGCCTTGTGTAGTTTTGCCTTTGACCAAGCTGATGTCTTTAGGAATGGTGTTGGTATTTTTCCTGGTATTTGTTTTGCTGACTTTCAGGCAATTTCTAGTGCCCCAGCAATGTCCCGTGCCTGGCTTTGTTCCCTGCTGAGAAGACAGTCAGAAATTCTTTCTGTGTGTGTTTGACCTAGCAAGGTGCAGCTGGAGCTGGAGGTTTTAGGGATGCTCAGGTGTGGCCACTGAGGAGAGGGGGCAATTGATACCACCTGAGGAGATGGGTCCCAATCTAAAGCAAAAATGACCCTGCAGGAGGGTCAGATCACCTGCTCTTAATGCAGTCAAATGCTGCTTTTATCTGTTCTTTTTACATCTTCCAGAGTTTTGTTTCAGGGCTGAAAGTTTTGTACTTTGATCCCACTTGAGCTCCAGCATGGGGGTTTTACAACTCCTTGTTGGTGAGGGGGAGTGTGGGTGTGAAGGCAAAATTAATAGTTGTGGAGCATGGTGGAGAGAAGTGGAGGACCTGGAAAGTTGTCTTGGCAGAGATCCAGGGGCTGATTAGTGCTACTGCAGTATGTTAAGATTAGTTAGAAATTTAAAAAGCAGTAAATGACAGATGTAGGAGTTTGTCAGCACGCAGCTCTCAGGTAGTGGTGGATCAGGCACTGAGGTGATCATGTTGTGCTTTGTTAGGGCTTGTTTCCTCTGCATAGTGGAATAGCTGCTTTCTTAGGGTTTTGAGCTTGCAATCAAAGACTAATTCAGTTTGGAAGAGCCTTCTGGAAGGTTCTAGTCCAATCTGCTTGTCAGAGGAGGCTATTCAGGATCTTGAGAATATCTCTAAGGGTGGATCCCCCTCATCATTGAGCCACAGAAAGCAGTAAAACCTCTCTCAGCCTTTGTGTCTTGGACTGAGCAAACCCAGTTCTCTCAGCCAGGCATCTCTAGGTGTTTGTGGTGCTTCATCAGCCAAGGATTCAGTGGGGGCATTAATGAGTTTCCTTCAGCTGGAGTGTTCATAACCATGTTATTTATGTTGCATTTTAAGTGTTGGGTCAGAGCACCAGGAAAGTTGTCATGTTCCTGTGGGTGTATCAGTGCAGAGTGATGAAACAAGGGCAGGAACTTCATCAGCCAGCTCATGTGTGCTCAGATCCTGCTGGGATACAGCTCTCCCTGAAACAGGCAGCTGCTGGAGCAGCCCAGGATTGACAAACAGGATCCTGCATCTCAGCACTGCTGTGTTCTCCCCCTGAGCTGGGCTGCTGGCACCTATTAGCACTGCTGGAAAAGTGTTTGTTTTATTACCTTTAATCTGAAAATCAGCATTCTGCTTCCATGGTGCTGATACCTTTGATGGGGTGGAACAGAGCAGCTGTTGCAGGATCCGTGTTGCCTTGGAAACAACTAATTTACAATCTGGCTTTTTTATACCGTTTTTCTTACCTTTCTTACCTGTTACTGGGTCCCAGCTACAGGAAAGTGGTGCCAATTTTTGCTGTGTTATAGTAAAAAATGTAGCAAAATCTATGTTGGCTGTTCCTGAATTTTGGTGTTTCCTTGTCCCACTGCCCTCTGTCACGAGGTGCTCTTTGAGGGCAGGACAGAAACAGGTCCTTATGCCCTGGGGCTGCCTGTGCAGCTCTGAGCATGGAGATTGGCAGTTCTTGCTGCTGCTGAGTGATTGCAGGTAAAAAACCGAATTTTTTTGCTCCCTTTTGAGGCTGTTTTTTCTGAAAAATGTCGTGTCATGGGGCAGTGGGTTTGCTCTGGAAAGGGGACATGGGTAAGCACACGGACTTGCTTTATCCAAAGTGAGGAGAAGCAGCCTTTGTCCTGAGTGCCCTGACATCAGCCCTGTCTGGCGAGTGTCTCAGTGTTTGTGTTCAGCTGGGTAGGAGAAGGCAGGATCTCGTGTTTCTGCTGGATTTTTAGGGTTCTTCATGAAGAGGATCGGCCCTGCACTGGGGACAGCCCTGCTCCAGTAACTCACTCCGCAGCTGCAGCAGCAGCGGCGCCTCACGGGCCGGCAATCCCGCGGCTCTCCAGCGGATGTCAGCATCAGAGAGCTCTTCCCGACACGGGAACGTGGGAGAGAGGAGGATGCAGCACAGCAGCTCCCACTGCAGCCTGCTCTGGAGACTCAGTGGTAGCCAGTGCCTTCTGCTCACAGGAGCTCACAACGAGCCTGTGCTGCTCAGGAGGTGAGACACCATCACTCACTTCCAGGGGTCACCTGCTCCTGGGAATCTGAGCCTCTGCACAGCTAAGGGCACAGTTCTGTCCCCAGGTCACACACAGAGCTGCTCAGCCCAGGCACCCAGAGGTGTGAGAACACCATAAGAGAAGAAGCTGGTGGTTCTTGATTAATCTCTGATCAGGGCTGGCAGTGGCCAGCACAAATGAGCCAGGCATGGGAAGCCCAGCTGTGACTTGGCTTTATCCTCACAGGGCTCAGGATCCAAACTGCTGCTCCCAGGCTGCCTTCCAGCCCAGTCCAACAGGCTGCTGTGCTGGTGCTGCTGCTTTGTGTCTACTCCAAGGGCTGGTCCCAGGGCTGTGCCCAGCACTCCCTACCCTTGTCCCCTGGCTCTGGGGAACACCCCAGCTTTGGGCCAGGCGCCGGGGCGGCACCGAGACCAGGCAGGGCCTGAAAGGAACAGCTCAGCCTCAGCCTTTTCTAGTAGCCTTTTCTCAGCCATGCAGGGCTGCCCTGTCTGCCCTGTTGTCCTGGAAACTTCTGGGCAGGGAATTCTCAGGGCTTTGTGCCTTCCTTCCCATCCATACTGGCAGGCACACAGAGGTGGTTGTCAAGACCCGTGTGCTCCTAAGTGTAAAGCAATGTGGAAGTGGGTGCACAATGCTTTTCTTAGCACATGTGGTGGTGTCTGTTACCAGAGACCCCCCCATCCACCCCCCATCCCTATTCCAAAGGGCCAGGATTAGCCCTGCTATCAGCCAGGAAATAATGGAAAGGAGTATTTGCACTGAAGCTTAGACACAAATATTTATTAAGCACAATTCCCCCCACCCCTTCCCCTTGAGCTGTATTCATTTCTAATATATTAATCCATTTGGCAGATTATTTTTTAGAAAAAAAACCAAGTACCTGTGGGTTGGAAATTCCCCATTAAAATGACATTAGCAAATGCACATGTAAAAAATAAATAAGCTCATACATTCAAGTATATGGCAAATAATACCTCAATAATACCTCTGAAAGCTTAATGGTCAGGTTCCAGTTCACCACCTGGCTAAGAGCTGCACAGGCCTGAACCTGCAGCTGGTCAGGTCATCATCATCAATGTTTTCCTCTTTTACAAATGCCAGCTTGGCTGGTAGGCAGGGGGTGAGCAGCTCCTCCTCTCCCCTCTCCAGAGCTCTGCCCAGCCCCAGGAGGGAGGCCCAGCCTCGGCCAAGCAGCAGGTGAGTGTTCCCAGGTAGCAGGTAAACTGCAGCTACCACTCCACATGGTCAGTGCAGGCAGGGTAAATGCCCCATGAGCAGCATCACTGGTCTAAAAATATCTCCCTGCTGGTTGGGAATGTTTCCATCAAACACATTTCACATCAAAAGTGCTGATTTATTCTCTGCTTCGGCACAACCCGGCGCTGGAGTTTCTGAAGTCCAGCATAGTCTCTGGTCAAGCGAAGGAAAAATACTTCACCTCCTCAAGTCAGGTCTCTGCTCCCCTCCTCCAGCTTTTCCAGCTGGTCCAAAAGGGGAAGGAATGACAGTAAATGTGAGTTCCCAGGCCAGGGCTCTCCTGAGGCTCCTGAGGCTGGAGACAGGTGGACAGAACCAGAGTGCCTCACTGGGAGCAGCTCAGTGCTGGTTTGGAGAGGAACAAGAGGAGGGAAGGGCCACTGGCCCAAGCTGCTGTTGGACACAGAAGGAAGGAGGGACGAGCCATGGGCAGAAAGCTTTGCTGGCTGTTGAAGCAGGGCCCTGTCACACACAGGTTCTGTCTTGGACACCCTCACATTGGCTCAGTGGCACCAGGAGCTGTCCCTGTTTGCCGTGGGCTGGACATTTGGGCAGAGACCTCTTTCCTCCTTCCCCCTGCCATGGGGCTGCACTGGGCTCCAGAGGTCACAAATCCCACTGAAGTTCAGGGTGATCTAGGCTTTGCCCCTGCTCAGGAGGTCCTGCAGGGCTGCAGCTGGAAGCAGAGAATGTCCAGGGCTCTCCAGAGAGTCCTCAGCAAACCTAAAATACACTCAGGTGTATGGGACCACGACGCAGCTGGGGTGGAGTTTAAACCTCAGTTGAAAGGACTTGGGCTCTTTTTCTCCTGTAGAAGGAATAAAGCTGAACAAGATGTTCCAGAGAAGGATCCAGAATCATTTTTGTCAAGGAAGACAGGAGGACTTCAGAATGGAAAAGGTGTTCTTCCTTTTTGCCTGTTTAAATAAAAGTGTTGTGGAAATAAAAGACATCAAGGCTGGAGTTAACTACCCTGTGTGGGCTCCTCCAAGTTCCTGGGGTTTTAGGTGATCAGCAAGGGGCTGCTAAAGTCTTCCAGGTGCTGTGCCCAGTGTTACAGTGGCCCAGTGTCCTAAAAAAACCCTTATTTAAAAACTGTCCCCGTCTGTTGGGCTCTTCCATGGGAACACGATGGAGGTGCAGCTCCCGGGACAAGACTGGGAGCACAGGAGCACTCAGGCTTGAAACCACCTACTCTGTTTTTCCTTTTTAAAAAACAAAGCTGAAACAACCCCTCCAGACCAAAGCCCAGTTCTTAGTTGGAACCAGGTCTCTGCTGCTCCTCCTCGGCCTCCTCCTGGGCTGAGGCCAAATCCACACGCTGCTCGTCCATGCGTTTGGCCTGGACACGCTGGATGAGGCTGAAAAAGTCTTCGTCGGGCATGGTGGGACCACGGGGGATGGAGTCTGGGGGGGCACAGCGCTGGTCATCGATCCTGGAGGACTGCAGGGGAGAGAGGGGCGTTAGGGCAGGGCCAGGGCAGCCCTGCCGTGGGGGAAGGGGCTGGAGCAGAGATATCAGAGCTCCCCCAGCCCTGTGCCCGTACCTGACACTTCATGAGCATGTTGAAGAACTCGTCCCCAGGCTCCTGGGCGTCCCCCTCCACACGCAGGTGGCCCAGGTTGTTGTGGGTTATCCGCAGGCCAGGCAGGTTGCCCACGTTGGCACGTTGGTCATCCAGGCGCCTGCTCTGGGAGCTGGCAATGAGGTCGAAGAACTCCTCTGTCTGAGGAGATGCCATCAGGGTGGACTGTGCTGGGGAGTGGAGCACACGGCAGGGTCACCGCTCTGCCTGAGCTGCACAGCCCAAATCCCCCTCCCCAAACTCCTCTCCACCCCACACAAACCCAGCAGGCAGCAGCGGGGGAACCAGGTGCCTTGATAAAGCAGAACCTCACACACCCACCTTGCGTGGCTGGGTCCCCTGTGGGGCTCAGCCAGCTCCTGGAGGCCACCAAAGGTGCCACTGCAGCCCAGGAGACCCAGGGCCCCTGGGCTGAACCACTGCCTGTGTGTGATCCCTGCTGCTTCCAGCACTGCCACTTCCACTCTGGTTTCCACCTGGACCAAGAGGCACAGGCAGAGCTGGCCATTCACAGGTGAGCACAGAGTTCCTGGTGGCCCCTGTGGCTGTGACAGGCACCCACACAGTCCCAACAGCTGGAAATAATTGCAGACAGGCCATCAGCAAAGCCCAAGCCTGGCTGAGCCTCTCACCTGGCAGCACCTTCCCAGGCCCCCCAGAAATCTGGGCTGTTTGCTCAAGGAGAGGCACTGCCAAGGTGAGTCCAGCTGTCACGGACTGCAGGAGCTGCGTCAGCACCAGCAAAACACTCCTGGGCTCTGCTTCTTCTCATCCCACAGAGCAGAGCCTGGGCTGTGCTGGTGCTGGGGGTCCCAGTCCAGAACCAGTACATGTCATTTATCCAGCACTGACCCTTTGGAAATGCCTCTGGGCAGCACTCCCTGGAAGGAGCCTGTTGGCTCCTGCAGCTGCTGGGTAGGGAAAGGCTCCCAAACAACAGACACTGCACTCGGACAGGGACCAGCAAAGGAAAACTGAGAAATCCAGCCCAAGTGCTGTTGCTTTCCCTGAGCACAAAGCACTGGAGCAGAGCCCGCTCCGAGCCTCCCGACACAAGTCCTTAGAGCCCCAGAAACCAGAGCCCAGGGACCTGCAGAAACAGAAGAAAATCTCAGTGCTGACGCAGGGATGAGTTTCCTCCCCTTCAGCTCACAAAGAATCCTCAAAAATAACACGTCCAAAAGGCTCAGAGCCCAAATGAGCCAAACTCAACGTGGGGCTGCTCGTGCATTCTTTATAAAGCTTCACGTTTCCAACCCCGTCTCCTAAATTACACAGCTGTTACAGCCAAATGCACTTGTGTGTCAGAAATGCATCTCTTGACAAAGCAATGCTCATTTCCACCTTATTTTTAGATGATAAAAACCCTCTCACCTCACAGCCAACCTGCCTTCCTACCACAACCTGACCTTCTCTGCTTCAGCCCCTGCCCTGGCACATGCTCCTTGTGCTGCAGCTCTGGGAGCAGTGTCAGGGTCTCCTCTCCCATTTGCACTTTGTATTCACTTGGAAACTGATGATGAACAAATCCATCAGGTTAAATAACTGGTTTGAGCCCTTTGTGCTGGTGATTAAGCGTGTGAGGCTGATCCGTGCATTTTGGAGCTTCTCCCCAGCTTGGGTTAAACAAAGGCCCTGAATACTGAAAAAGCCACGAAACCCAAGTGCAAACACAGCCCTGCCTGCCCTATTTGTCAGGCGCCTTCCTCAATTTATTCATGTCCTTCCTAGGGCTGAGTTGTTTGCCTGAGCAGCTTCCCACTGTTTATCCATCCTTCTGGCTCCTCTGTCCTCACACAACACCTATCACCAATGCATCCAAGAACAGTACAAAATCCAGAAGTTTTTCCTCCATGGCAACACCATTACAAAAACTGGCAATATTTTAACTCGCCTGAGAAAGCCTGACCCGGCCCCTGCATGTCCCAGACCCCAGGTTCTCACAAAGCTCCCTCAGCAATGACCATCATCATCCTCCTCCTGGACGTACTAGAAAAGTCCTTGTGCCAATCCAAGACCTAAAGACCCACGCTGAAAAAACCCAAGCGTATGTTGCATTTCTCTCAGCCATTTACTCCCCAAACCTTTAGCTCACATTCTCCAGCCTTTCCCTGAGCAACCATTTACATAAGAATGTTTTTTTCCTTCCTTAAATACTGACGGAGATCGCCAAGGAACCGCTAAAGTTCAGAGAGCTGAGGGAGGCTCAGGGAAAACATCACGGGATGCACGGCAAACCACAACAGCTGGGCACGCCGCGGGAGCAGCGTCCCTCCCACAGGAACAGGGGACTTGGGAACGCATCAGTGCTCACATATCCGCTCTCCCAGGGCAGGGACCCGCGTGGCAGCTGCCTCCGCAGCCTCGGCTGGGCACTCCTCCAACGGGCAGCGCTGATCATCCATCCGGTTGCTCTGGAACTTGCTCAACAGGTCAAAGAAGCATTCCTCGTCCGAAGGAGTCCGGTTGATTTTCTGGGAAGGGAGAGGAGAGTCAGAGTCAGAACACAACCCAAACAAGTCCCCGAATCAAATCACTCTATCCAGTGCAGCCTTGGGTATAGCCGTGCCCTCTCTCCTGGTCTGTTCAGGGGTCAGCTCCAGGCTGTGCCCCGGGCATACCAAGCCCCACAGTCTGGAGCCTGCTGGGGTCTCTGCTCCTTGATCCCTCTGATCCCAGAGGCTCCAGGCACTGCCACAGCCCAAACCCGAGCCCGGCGCACGGATGAGCCTCGTGCAGCCGCTGTCGCTGCAGAGCAGCCAGAGGAACCTGGAGGCTGAATGGGAAAGAGGGAAAAGGAGACAGCTTTCACCCTGGCACTGCTCCGAGGGAGCTTCTGGGCTGGAAAGGGCTGGGCTCAGAGCAGGATGAGAAGAACTGTGCAGCCACCCCAGCTGAAATGCTGCTCTGTGCCCAGCCAGGGTTCAGCCCAAGCTCAGGGTTTGCTTTTTCCACCAGCTAAATCCAACCTTTCCAGGCCACTGCCCCTCACACCCCAACGCTTCCCCTGTGTCCTCAGCACAGCACTTGTAGCAGTCACCCAGCTGTAAATGCCACAAAATTACAGATTTTCAGGACAACAGTTCTTGCACAAGAGCCCCAAATGAGCACCTTGCACTGGACAGGGATATATTTAAGTTGTGCTGCAGGAAGCTCGCGTTGGAGGCAGCCTCTCCAAGCCACTTCCAGCAGGGAGAGGGGCTGTGTGTCCTGATCTGGAGCAGACAGAGCAGCAGGAACAACAGATCCTTCCAAGGAGTCATTTGGAATGGGAGATAAAATTAGCCAGTGATTAGAGGGGCATCTGCCAGGCTTGGGGATATTCCCTACACACCAAGATGGTCCCACCAGTTGCTGGAAAAAAAAGCCACAACAGAAAGCAAAAAAAACCTATTAGAGCTGGGTCTACCTGAGCTATTTTCTAGCAGAGACCAGTCTGGGAACGGGCACTGGGTCCCTCCTGAGGGGATGCACATTCCACCAAAGACATGGAGAGGGCACAGCCAGACTTTTCAGCAGAAAAAGGGATTCCCTTGGCTGCTGATGAAGCAAAGTCCCTCTCCCAGCTCTGCTGGTGGCCATCTGGGCAGCCTGGGAGCCCTCCCAATCCCACCACACACGGTGCTGCTCCCCCCAGAGCTCTTCCCCATGGCAGGGGCAGGCAAAGCCCTTCATGGGAGCTCTGTAGTGGGGAGAGACTCGTGCTGACAGGGTTAAAGCCACAACTTGGATTGGGTAAATGAAGGAAAACAATTTTCCTGTATGCTAAGCAAAGCAGATGAGATGCACTCAGCTTCTATTTAGGGCAGCGTCAAAATTAGCAGCGGGCCAGAGAGAAACATTGGCAATGTGAGAGCTGATCAGGGAGGGGAAAAACCCCTCTCACCTCCTGCCTGCCACGTGCTGATCCACTAATGGAGCCACAGCTCCAATGGACCCTCTGAACCACCAGCAGTTGCATCTCAGAAATCAAAGCCGGCTTGGGCTTGAACTGAGGATGAACTACATCTCTCACAGCTCTGCTATGTTGGGTTGTGTGACCCAAATTTCAGGGTAGAGGAGGAAACCGGTTCATTCACACCAAGCCTCCCTCCCGCTGTTCCACGACTGCACGGAGTAAATCAGAGCAGTCCTGGATCCAGGGAGCAGTTCCAGCTTGCAGGAGCAGCCTGGCAGTGCATGGCCACAGCCCCCAGCTCAGAGTTCTCCCTCCACAGACCAGACCCCCCCACATGGCACATCCTGCAGAGACCCCGCAGTTTGGGGTGTCAGGATCCTGCTCCCAATGCACCTGGCAGAGAAAAGGATGCTCTGAATCAGTAGGAAGAGCAGTCAGAGCATGGAGGTGTGGGACGGGGCTGGCTGTGTGCCACCTCCCAATGGCACCTGAGGGGCAGGAGGTCAGTGCCCATGGGCCATGTTAGTGCTGACAGGGCTGTGCCAGCTCAGGATGGCCCATGGGCAGCCCCAGGGCACCCGGCTCCCTCCAGCCAAACCCTACCCCAGGCCTGAACCTCTCTAATTAAAATGCCCAAATGTGACAAGGCGTGGAGTGCTGGGCTCCTTCCCTGCCAGGCTGCTCCCAGCCCTGAGGCAGGAGCTGAGAGGGCAGATGGAGGTGTGATCACACCCTGGGGCTGCCATCTGCTCCTGAGCTGTGCTCGCCCAGGGCCTTGGCACAGCCAAGGTCAGGAGGCTTCCCAGGAGCCAGGGCATCCCCTCATGGGGCTGAGCAACAGCCCTGCCACAGCACAGCCACATCCCCAAATGGCTCCTGGGCACCAGCTTCGGTTTCCAGCCCCAAGACCACTTCCCACCTCATGGCCAGTGTCCCTGTCCGTTCTCATCCCCCATCTTCTGCCTCCAGCACTGCAACTGCCCAAATTCTGCCAACTGTCACGTTCCTGTGGCAGCCAGATGCCATCACAAAGAGTAAAACCAACCCCATCTGCACGGGGCAGAGGGACCCGGGGGCTGCTGGCACTGCAGAGATCACCCCAGGGCAGATTTGGCTGCAAACACACTTGCCCTTGGCTCAGGAACAGAGACACTCCCACCTCTGCCCACACAGGGACAAGGACAAGTGTGAAGCCTCTGCTCCTACTCCCTGACTTTGGGCAGGACAGGGATGGCACCATCCCAAGCAGGTGGAGGTCCCACTCATGGGGGTCAGAGCTTTGTTCACGTTTTTTGAGAGTGGCGGGGAGCAGGACTCTCTCCTCACACAGCCCACTGGAAGGCATCCAGGCTTTTGCACACATTCCCTTGCTGGTGGAGGAACAGGCTGTTTAACCTGCCTGGGTGGATTCAGGATGTGTAAAACCACAGCCAAGGTGTTGAAAAGGCAGCAAAAAGCAGCTGCAAAGAGTGACAAGCACCTGCTCTGCCACTGTCCCCTCTCCCTGCAGGCTGGGACCACCAGCTCCTCAGGACCCCCAAGCCAAGGTCATTACACCCCTTGGAGAAGCACAAATCCACCCATTTTCCTCTCTGATAAACTCTCACTCCAAACAAAACCTGTCACAGTTTTGGGCTGAGGAGGTCCTGGGCTGCCCAGCTGTGCCCCAGAGGTGCAGGACACGGAGCAGCAGCTCCTGTGGAAATCCCTGTCTGACCACTCCAAAATGTGCAGGTGAGGCCAAGGCTGGAGTGATCCCCGACGAGGCAAAACAAAGTCAGAACTGATTCCTGAGCCTCCCCCCGCCTTGTCCATTTTCACTCAGTTCAGGAAAGCCATTAAACAAAGGCAGAAAGCCTCACTGCGAGAACTAAACCACTTCCAGCTGCCAACACCTGAAGCCACAGCCCACAAATGCCCTGCAGGGCTTCCACCTTGGACCCGCTGCCCACCCGGGACCCTGCAGAGAACCTTTCTCAGACACATTCCCATTGCCAAGCCCCATCCTGGGATCAGCACCCTGTCCCTTTCTCTCTGTGGCACCTGAACAACCCCCAGGCAGCCCCAGCTGTGCCCCCCACTACACCAACATCTGCTGAGAGATCCCCTCAACCCAACGCTCCGGTGGTGGCTTCTCCCACAGCTTCCTGCTGCCCCCACAGCAGCTGGGGATGCAGCTCTTCCCACACCGCTGAGCCCCACCAAAGCCTGTCAGATCTGCCCTGGGACAGAGCCCCAGAGATCCCCAAACCCCAAAGCAGGTATTTCTGTGCTGGCCAAGTCATGGCACATCCCTCAGGGATTCCATGGTCACCCAAACATGGGTGGAATGTCCCCTTCAAAGGGAGCTTCGCCCACCAAACTAAACCACAGACACCCAAGAGCCACCGAAAGGGCCAAACCTTGTTCCTCTGTCAGACCAGCTTCTCTCTGGTGTCCCCAGGGCAGTGACCTGCCTTTGGTTCCCCTCCTCTCCTCCAGGCTCAGTTTCTTGCAGACCTGACCCAATGCAGGATCAAGGGCTCTCACTCCGGCTTTGTCCAGCCCTCCCAGGGGACAGCTGATGGGACCTGCAGGCAGGAACCAGGGGTGGATGGACCCTGGTGGGTCTGGTACAGCAGATCCAGCTCAGGAGCTGCTCTCTGAAGGTGTCTGGTGAGTGCCCAGGTCAGGGACGAGCGAGGACAGCAGCGGGTCCAGGGGTAACACAGCAGTTCTCACTGTCACCCCCTCAGAGCGCAATGCCTCGGCATTTAAACGTGTCCACCACAATTCCACCTGGTTTCAGGAAGGACACAACCTGGAGATGAAGTGACCTGATCACGTCCCACTGTAACAGAGCTGGGACAGGACCCAGCAATCAGTCCGCAGGACCAAGTTCTCCCCTGCAGACAGTCCTTGGAGATCTGTGCCCTTGCCCAAGGCAGGCACTTACCTGCCCCAGGTGGGGCAGTGACCCATCCCCACACATCTGTGCCCCCGTGCCCTGCCCCATCTGCCTCTCCCCTGTGAACCAGACATGTCACCGCTCCTTACCTCTGCTATTTTCAAGGTAGCCAACCTCAAAATCTCCAGGCAGGAGCAGGGCTGGTGCTGCTGGTGACCACCAGTGCCGGGAGCACCTTATCCAGGGCTGTCTGTCAGTCCCCTGCACGCAGCCTTTCTTTATCCTGCACCACCCCACACCTCACCCCGGTGAACTCACTGTGGGGGCTGCACCTCTGGCACGGCCACAACCTCAAACCCCAAAAACATCAGGCACTGAACTTCCCAACCTCACCTGGAGAAAGGAACCGAGGGGGAGGTTTGCAGAGAGGCAAAGCGGGGGCTGGAGGAGAGGAGTGGAAGGAAATCCCTGGCTGAAATCCACAGCCTGTTTTACCAGGAGATGAAATGTCTGGAGAATCGTCCTTGTGCTCCGGAGTGGGGCTGTCCCTGTCTCCAGCCTCCAGCTCCTCGGCTGGAGTCTCCACTCCCCGTCAGCTTCAGAGGCAGCAGAGCTGTAAAACTCGCCCGGTCTTTGCTCAGGACTCCGCTTCCCTTTCCGTGCCAATCCCCGAGCGCTGCTGCCACGCTCCCCCCGCGGGGCACGGCTGGTGACAGACACCCCGTGTCCCCACCCTGAGCACGGCCAGGCTCAGGGACCCACCGGCCACCCTCTGCTGTGAGACACGGCACACCTGGAGCAGCCGGAGCACCGCTTCTACAATATTAATAATAAAAAGTTCACACCGGAGCTACCTGAAAACTTTAAACCCCCGACCACACACGGCACATCCCGGCCTGAGTGAATCCTCCGTGTCTCCGCATCCACCTCCTCCTCCTGCTCCTCCCGATCCAGCCTCTCATTTCAGAGAAAGAAGGAAACACAAACAAACCCCCGAGTTTCCCTCACTGACCTCAGCAGCCAGCTCTTCCCCGGGCTCCGGCTCTCACATGTCCGCGGGCAGGAGGAGCGCTGCCGGCGCTGGATGCTCCAGCTGCCCGAGGCTCTCCCAGCCCCGCCGAGCGGGATTCGTGCGGAGCGGGATTTGTGCGGAGCGATGCGAAGAACGTCGTCGGCTCCAGTGACCCGCTGGGTGCGAGCTGAGGCTTAAAGCGACAGCCCCGCTGTCACCTCCTCCCGGAGCCGCTCCGTGCCCTGGCACGATGTGGGGAGGGCTCCAGAGAAGGCTCCTCTCTGCCTCACCTCGCTGCCACGATCCTCCCGTTATTAGATGATGCTCTTAAACACACAGTGCAGCTACGTGAATATTTAGCTTCCCTTCCACCTCCTCACCTCCCACCCGCCACACTCACTTTACCTTAAAAATAGATTGGGATCGATTCTCCCAAACTACATCTGCAAACACGCTCGGCTCCGCAGGCACAGGCACCACGGCAGCGAACGCTCTGTGCACACCCAGACACACTCTGATCGTTTGGATTTAAAGCACCAAAATACTGAAGGACCATTTTTAGCTCCTGATAGTCCTCCTGCTCCTTGTATTATTAGATATGTGCGGGTTTTTTTGTCCTATTGCAAGAGCCGAGGCTGCCTCAGCCATAAGCGTCTCAATTTAAATGTAACACTGCTCGACAGAGGGAAATTTCTAATTGCAACAGGGTTTTAAACAGGGAAAGATGGAAATGCCAGGCAGCAGCCAAAGAGCTGTTCTTACCTCACGTTCGTGAAATGGGAATTACTGACAGTGAAATGGGTCACTGGGAAGAAAAGCACTTTTTCCAAAAGGGCAAAATGGGGACAGAGTCCCACTGGCACTCTTGGCTCTCTGTCCACTCCTGTCCTTCACTCTCATTTTTCACTGCAAAAGTAGGAGATCTCTTTAACCTGAACAAAAAATGCAGCTTTAGGGAACTGCCCATGCTATTCCACACCAATAAATTCATTTCCAGGAGTCACACAGTAACTTCCAGAGAAAGATGGAAACTGTGTGGGATCTGAGATCAGGACTCCTGGCTCGGTACCTGTCCCTGGCTGAGGAGGAAAAGAAGGGTTAAGGGAGGGCAGGGCACAATCACAGCTCCTGTGAGCTCAGTGCTGGTGCTGCAGCCCCCTCCCCACTGGGGCTGAGATCAGGGGATCCCATGGATAGAGAGGGGCAACAGGGGAATGAACCAGGACAGGGACTTTGCCCCTATTGTGAAGAGCTGAGCTGCCTTTGGAGAGCTCTGAAAGGGGGAATCTGCAGCTGGTATAGGGGGAAATGCAGAAAATGGGTGTAACAGAGGGGCAGAGCCCACACACAGGAGGTCGGCGCTTAGAACAACATGAGGAAATTACATTTTCCCTCCGAGTTTAGGATGTAGCAAAGAATAATGAGTGAGACATCTGTGATCTGCAGAGACACAACCTACAACGTCAGGTTGGAGCTCAGGGAGCTGAGTGTGCCCTGGGCACACGTGTGCCCTGCACTGTGCTGTGCCCAGCCCCTGGAACAGCCCATCCACACCCTGCCCAGGCCCAGGACCTGCACACGCTTCCCTTGGAGCATGAAATTATCACCCTCACTTGGACTGTTTTCAAAGATTTTTTTTTTCCCTTTAAACAACTCGCCCACTCATCCCTATAAACGCCGGTGCTAAAAGCTGGTTCTGTTGTTGAGATTTCAAATAACTCGGGTTTTATTGTTCCAAACAAAATCTAAATAACTCACCCACACTCCCTCCTTCCGAAATACAGTAAGTGCTGACCTGTTGGGACTGTGCCCTGCTGCCACACACAGCTCAAACACAGGCCTGTGGCTCAGCAGCAGGGGACAATGTCATTTCTGATTGCATTTGGAGGGTGGTGTCTGGCTGAAGTGTTACTGACACCTCTGCTGCTCGCAGTGCTGATCTGACTGTCTGGAAGCCACTGCCACCATGACCAGATTGGCCACAAGCACATTAATACAGGATTTACACTTTCACCTCAGCTACACAACAGAAATCACAGGTCAGTCCAGCCCTCACTGCTGAGACCAGCGGGAATTACTCCTGGTTTCTCTTCTGTGTATTCAAACAGCCCTCTGCAGTTAATGTAGCAACTTTTCCACGTGGATTTTGACAGCATTTACCATGCCAGGCTGGGTTTCCTTGGCACTATTTAACAGAAACACACCAGCCTGGATTTAGCACTTGGAGCTTGTTTTACTAACCAAGGACACAAGGCAGAAGCATTCTCACTCCAGGTCAGTCTCTGGAGAAGATGAGTGGCTACAGAGGTCAGTCTGACCCATCAAAAACCTGGAGGATCCCTTAAACACCAAAACTGGGAGTGAACCTGAACTACTACTTGGAACAACTCAGGTTGGAGGTGGATGACAACAAGCAGTAAAAGTTTTTGGGGTGTAGCTCTCCCTCAGGGCTGTGGTACCTGGCTGTGCACACCAACACACACCCAAGCAGCAAAACACAGTTTTGGCTACAACTCACTGCAGTGATTGACTCTGCACTCACAGAGGGGTGGAACCAGGACCATGCTCAGCAGTGGAGTCTCAGCTGAGCAGCACTAATTTGCTAAACTGAAATAACTCTGTTGTTTGAAAGGGTATAACCCATATTCCCAATTAATTAGCACAAGGTTAATATATAGAGCATTTTCTCTATCCACCTCCCCACTCCAAGCCCCACAGAGCAGGGCAGGTGAGCTCCTCTCTGGTGATGGAGACAATCCAATGCTCCAGCTGCAGAGATGCCCTGCTCCCCTCATCCCTTGCACTCCCTGCTCCTCACACTGGAACCTCCTGACAGTTCGCTTTGAAAATGCTTTGCAAAAAAAAGCCTGCTCGTCTCTGGATTGCCAAAATTGTGCTGCTTTCTTGAATCAGACTTTTATTTAGACACCTACTTGCTCTGAGCACAGCGAGGTTTGAAGAGGGAGCTGTGCAGATGCAGCACCTTCCTCAGGAGTGCTGGGGATGGGGGGGAAGTTGGTCGTGGAGCTGTGCACACCCATCCACATCAGCACCCATAACACATCCAGCCTGCACATAAACACCCCGTGCTCAGCAAACGCCCAGATCTTAATTATTATTTACTCACAGCCCAGTAATGCCTGAAGGCCGCGTTCGAGATCAAGGCCTTGTTGTGCAAGGCACCCCACAAAACACGAAATCCTGGCCCTGCTGGGGCAGGGAGGGTTCCTGGGGCTGGTACCTGTGGGTTTGCCGCTGCAGCCACGGTCTGTCTGACCTGCTCGGGAGAGTTGAAACAGGCAAGACAAAAATCACATGCAAAGGCAGGAGCAGCTTCTCCTATCAGCCAAAAGCATCTCCTGCTCTGGTACCTGCTGCTGCAAAGGGCAGGATGAAACCACACCCAGTTTGGGTTTTGCTCCACATGACAGTGCCCAGGGAACACCGGGATTCAGGTGGCTTTAGATACAGGCATAAAAATCCTACTGGGACTTTCCTGCAGCTCCTGCACCCTGGCACAGGCAGTGCCTGGCTCTGCTGGCTCTCCAGACAGGGCTGCATCGACTGCTCTGCAATGAGCACCGCAGGGAGCTGGAACTTCCCCTGGGGCACAAACAGCACGATCCAGGATGGAAAAGTTGGATCCATGGGATGGTTTGGGGCCCTGCTCTAATTGCTCATCTCCCCAGGGGAGCCTCTCCAGCCATCCCTGTACTCAGAGCACTTCATTGGGCTCCTCTCTGCCAGGGCTTCTGGGGCCACACAGGGAATGGGGGCTCTGAAAAACCATTATTTGGGTTTTTGTAGATTAATTGGTGTTAACTGCCTAGGGAGGCTCAAAAATAGCACCGCTAATGGGAAACGTGGATGCTGAAGGTGATGTGTGAGCAGAGGCCACATCAACCTGACACAGGCTGTGCCCAGCCTGCAGCCAGTGCCAAAAACAGGGACTCCTTGTGTCCAACTGTCCAGGGACTCCTTGTGTCCAGCTGTCCAGGGACTCCTTCTGTCCAGCTGGGAATTGCTGCCTGTGCCTCTAATTCTACCCCCTCCCTCAGCTGCCTTCACACTCATCTGGGCACAGGGGGAACCTTCCTGCTGCCAAGGCAGGTTTTATCAGGAGAGCTCCAAGAAACAGCCCCTAAACCTTCCTGTGATTTATGGATTCCCATCCTTCTCCTGCAGCCATGGAGGACCCTCAGCCAGCTCCCAGGGAGCCTCAGTTTCCTGCACTCTAAGTCCAGGTGCAAGGACAACTCAGGGAGACCCCAAAGCCTCTGCTTGCCCCAAGGCCACCCTAAATCCAGAGGAGAGGATTGCATCGATGGGATCTTATCCAAAAGCAGTGATTTAAGGAACAACCTGTCCCCTGAGGAGGTCACTGCCTGTCACAGCCTCCTCGAACCCTCCTCCTTGACCACAAACTCCAGGGATGGAGCTGCCTGGTGCCAGGGAAGGCAGCAGGGTGGCCTCTGGGCAGGATGCCCCCGTGGCTGCTCTCTGGGGGTGATTTGACCTCCCCAAAGCTGGGCAATAACAGACAAAACCCAAACCTGCCCCAAGGCTGTGTTTGTGTCCTCTGGGGGAGCCTCCAGCTGTGCTCAGCAGCTGGAAACAGCCACCATCAAGGTAAGGCTCAGACAGAACTGCTCTGGTTATACAGCTCTGTCCTTCACTGAAATCCACAAAACATAACGTCAGCATGCATTTCCTGGTTTGAAATATAATTCATATCAAGAGAAACACAAGTTAGTGGTACAGAAAGGATTCTTTAGGTAGCCCCAGCAAGCACAGGCAGACCATGATCCCTTCCCAGCACAGGGACCTGCTGGATCCATCCAGGCCAGATCCCACCAGCCACAGCCGGGAGCTCAGGGGTGGTTGGCAAGAAAATCAAACCAAGCCCTGAGACACCAGAGGCCCCCTTGTCATCTGGTGCCACCCCAGCTCCAGGGATTTAAGCCCAGGTAGGCTGATTTACATCCAGAGAGAACCTGGGCTATGATATTTTTTAAGCTCTTCTGCCATGTGAAGTTTAATAAATGCCAGAGGCCAGAAAACTGTGAAGGTAAAAAGTGCCCCGGGCACGGCAGAGACCCAAGAAAGGAATGAAAAGTTCTAGATTTTGAGGGAAATCAAACATTTGGAGGTTTATCACTCTGGGTTTGGCTTCAATTCATCCTTTTCTTTTTCAGTGCTGTTCTCTTTAAAGTGACAGTTTCTAGGAAATGGTGAGTGTAACATCTCTCTTACTGTCTCATCCCACTTGATGGCTGACAGTTTGCCGGGAGAAAAGGTTGTGCAAGGAGGAAAGCAGACCTCAATTATGGCTTCAAAGTGCCAGTAACTGCAAACTCACTTACAGTGAGTCAAGGGGAGAAGAATGGATTTGGGGAGCTTGGTTTGTCACCTCCAGCCTGGGTCACTGACCTTCAGACCTCCAACACCAGTCTGCTGGGTGACCTTGGACAACCAGCTCAGTTTTTACCTTCTTCCTAGAGGAGATTCCTCTGGTAAGAGGCTTTTTCTTACAGTTCCCTAACTCCAGAGCTGGCCTCCACATGTAACCAGGTAAGGATGGAACATGAAGCCCCTGATCCTCACCGTGAGGGATCAGAGAAACATCCAGACCCTGGGTGTCCTTGGTGTCCCCCCTGCAGATGCCAGGGCTGGGACACCCTCCTGCACGTGGCACAGCCCGTGGCTTCTTTCCCCTGTGTGTGGCTGATGCACAGGCACAGGCTTGTACAAATCCTTCCACACGGCTCAGCTTTGATCCACAGCCTGGGAGGAGGGAAAACCAGGGAAAACACAGAAACAGGGTGTGCAAGCAACAGAAACATCCCAAAGACAGGGAGATCAGGGACACTGATCCCTGCAGCCCTTACAGACACTGCCCTGCCAACACCAACCCTGCCCCAGGGAGCACATGGAAGTTTCCTGCCTTCTCAGGAAGGGTCAATCCTGGGTTCAATCCCTTGGATCTGCCCCTCAGGAAGGGTCATTCCCAAGTTCAAACCCCCCGGCATGACACTCGCCTGCAGCAGAGCCAGCTCTGCCCTGCCTCCCTCTCGCTCACACAGGCTCATTGGATAATTACAGAGAAAAACCAAGGCAAATCCCAATTTTAATGCCATTATAAAACAGAGAGGGGGAATTCATTACCTGGCAGCTGTTAATATTCAAGGAAGAAACCGATAATTTGCCTCTGAGGCAACGAATGCAGCAGAGGCAGCACAAGCCAGAAAACGCTGCTGCCTCCCCCCACCTTCTCCGTGCAGCCAATTTTTGCAGAGGTTTTCTATCCCCACCTTCATTTCCCTGCCTCCCATGACCAAAGTCCCAGAGAAGAATTACTGCCAGGGCTCTGCAGAACTGCTGAGAGCCTTGGCTCTGGCTCTGCTGCACCCCCAGGCTTGGCAGAGCAGTTCTTACACCTCTCCTGGCTCGTGCAGCATCTGTGCAAGGAGCCCACCTGAGCCAGAGAACAGGAGATAAAGAAGGACCTTACAGCTTAAAAAAGAGACTCAGAGAGAGAAAGACAGGTCAGACAATTTAAGATGACTCTGGGGAGACGTCCCTGACAGCCCAAATCCCTCAAGAGCCTCCCCAGAGCTGTCAGGCTCCAGGTTTTCCTGCACATCCTGCCTCCAGCTAGGAAACAGCACAGCCTCCCTGCCCCGAGCACTTTGGAAGGTCCCACCAGCTGAACAGGAAGATAAAACACTCCAAGAACAAGCCACAGCTCCATGTTTACCTGCTCACTTCCAAGAGGACTGACACCACCACAGCAGCCTCCAGGTGTCATAGGAACAGTCTTAAATTTAGCAGCAGCTGCCTTTCCTCTCTCCCTGGCTCTGGCTTCTTCCTCTCCACTCCCTGGCTCTCAGAGCACGTTTACAGCAGAAAGTCTGACCAGCACTAATGGCATAATTATACCCCTGCAGCTGAGCAAACGTGGAGGCTGTGGGATGAAGGAGGGTGTGATTTGCACTGCCCCTGTGTTGTGGGATTCACACACCAGGGAGATGAAGGAGGGACCAAGCTGATGTTAAAACAAAGGGAAGATGCACAGGAACCACAGAAAGGCTGCCTGGTGTAAACCCCACGTTCCAGCTCCAGGGGGAATTGAGGAAGTTTCAATCTCCCCTCAAACAAGACAAGGCAATCAGGGAAATGATGCTGTGGGGCCAGAAGCCCCCAGGGCTGACACATCCCTGCACTCCAGCATCCATCCAGCCCATTGTGCAGTTCCCAGTGAAGTCACAGGGGGATGGATGGGGACACCTGACAGCCAAGAGCTGCCTGGACAAGCCCTGATTGAGCAGGGACAGGCAGGATCCTCCAGATCTGCTCCTGCCACTGCCCTCAGGGCTGACCCTCAGAGGGCCAACCTGCAACTCAACAATCCCCTGATAAATCCTGAGACACAAAACCATCAAAAGAACTCTGGCAACCTGCCCCTGGGGCGGGGATGTGTGACCTACAAAAAAAATTCCTTTCTTTTATGGTTGCTTCTCACTGTAGTCGTAAAAAAGGCCTTATGAAAACATTTGTCCCAGGGAATGTTTGGCCATGCAGAGTGCTTGAGAATCGTTCAGTGTCTAAATACATCAGCAACCCATCCCTGCAAGTCGTCACTGCAATCAAACACAGCTCCTCTTCCCCTTGACTATAAATGGGCTTGGCTGAGGACAGGGTGGGGGACAAGTCTGGAGAGGGAGGAATCACTCTCTGGGAAAAGGAGAGTCCAGAGGATCAGGAGCATCTCCAGAGCACAGATCCAGAGAGGGGTGGGTTTGATCAATCCATGGGTTTTGCTCCAGCTGTTGGACCTTGACACAATGAAGTGTTTTAGCCCTTGAACTTTGGCTCATGCTCAGCCCCATCAACCTCAAAGACCTTAAAAACAGGCCCAGAACTGGGGCAGGTCCCCAGGCAGGTCCCCTTTCTGCCATGGGCCCTCTCCTTTTTGCACAGAGGAGGGAGAGGGACAAATCTCTGATATTTTTGAAGTGTTAGAAAAATCCCATCCTTCCAGTAACCTTCTACTAACCCCTAAAACACATCTGCTCCCAAGTCAAACCCAAGCTGCAGCATTCTGACCTTCACCACAGTGGAGAGAGGGGTTAAATTTACGAGCAAGCCTTTGATGTCTGCAAGTTTCATGTAGTACAAAACCTCTGCTTTGATGTTCCTTTTAAAAGAGAGGAAACTCAGAAGGTGTGCATTGCACGAGGGAGGGATTTGGAGGGACTTGGATCTGGCTGCCCACAAGTGCAGGGACGAGGCTTTAATGCAGCCACTTTTGCTCAGGGCTCTGCTGCAACAGAGCAAAAACGTGACCAAAAGCACCTCACCCCTCATCAGCTTCTCCCAGACCAAATCCTGCTTTGCTGAAGGAGCCAGGCACTCAGAGCCCTGAGTGTCATCATGGGAGCTGCACACCTGGGCCCACAGGTGAGCAGCACCCTGTCCTTGCTCATTCCCAGACCTTGAGCAGGGCTGGTCCTTTACTCCTAAGCACCACCAGCCATGGCTGGGAAATTCCCCCATTCAGGGTGTCCTGGGAAGTGTAAGGAAGCCCCTCTCTGTCCCAGCAGGGTCAGGAGCATCACATTCACCAGCAGCCTCTTGCACAGCCGTGGCTGTGGTGGGAGGTGTGAGGCACAGGGGGGACCTGTCGGGCTCTCCTACCTTCCGCAGCACCTGGGCCATGGCTTCTGCCATCCATCCCAGCATCCCCACGGCTTTCCCCGCGGGCTGAGCCCTCCTCTCGGGGCCCCACAGAGCTGCCAGAGAAGGGCCAGGCTCCTCTCCATGCCCTGCTCACTTCACTTTCCCCTGCCTCCCCTCCCCTCCGCCTCCTCCCATGGGGAGTTTCCCAGCAGCTCGGTAATTAGCAGCATCATCACCGATGCTAATAACAACCACCACCACGGCTCCTGCCATCCGAAGCTCAAACAACTTTACAGCCATCATCACGCCTCTGTAACCCCCCCGGGGGAGGCAGGAGAGCAGCATTACCCCATCACACGATGGGGAGGAGGGAGGTAAACAACAGGCAGGGGATGGGTGGTGAATCCAGGAGTTCTGAGTCAGGCACCTCACACCCCCAGCACCTCCCCACCCCGGATCTCCCCGGCTGCTGAAGCCCCTTGGGATGGGGGTCAGGGGTTGTGCTGACAGCAGGACTGATCCAGAGCTCACACTGCTGGACCTGGGAGTCCTGGGATGAGTTTTTCCCCTGCTCTCCTCTGCCATGGGACAGCAGGATTGTGGCGCCCCAGAAAAGCAGCTCAGATCAACCTTTAGAGATCACCTCTAATTCAGGACTCACAGTTTACCAATGGATTAAAGGGAATTTTTGCTTTTTTTCCTTGCAAAATGAGGAATCTGGGGGAGTTGTTGAGTGAACAGCCTGAGCAGGAAAAGCTCCTCTCTCCCATCCAGGTGGGGTTTGCCACCTCTGATTGGAGATGGATGGAACTGCAGCTTTTCAACTCCCCTGTGACAGCAGGACACAGTGGGGCTGCTTTGCTCCTGGCAAAACCCACAGGACAACGCTGACTTCAAACATCCTGAGGTCTGGCCCGTGCTGCCAGCCTGGCAGAGCTGTCAGCTGGGAGCACCAACACAGCAAAGCCCCCCTGAAGTGACCCTGCTGTGTCCCCCAGAGCCACCAGAGAGCCCTCTGGGCTGTCCCCAAACCCCACATGCACTGCCAAGGGGTCACCAAGTGGTTGGCAAAGCCCCACAGAGGTTTTTTCACACACAGCCCATGGATCCACAGCTACACTCCTAAGGAATGCTTCTCCCAGCTCTTGATGGAGCGTGGCTTTTGTTTGGTCTCTGGCTGAATGTCTGAGTTAAAAATACAAGGCTATTTCTGGCAGAAGTGGGTTTTTTTCCTCTCTCTGTATTGCCTTGTGTGCCCCCATGCTGCTGTCTCCTCTCTGGCTCAGATGAGCTTTGTTTTCCTTCTCAGTGGTCATGTTTGCACCAGTGAGCTGTAGGAAATGTTTTTTTCCCAGCAGACCATTTCCACAAGCACTGTTGGGAGTGAAGAATGAGCTCAGAGAAGTCTAAAAAACCCCCCAAAAAACCCCCAGTTGGTGTAAAAATTTGGTCTCCAGTGGCCAGAGAACTGAAAATCAGAGATGTCTGGGGTAAAAAAGGGATGTGTCCACATACTCATGCACACAGGTACAGCAGGATATGCTCTCCCTGTGATCCACAGATGAGGAACAAAGGACTCAGAGCCAAAAACACCTTCAAGCATCCCCACTCCACATCCAGGCTTCATCCCAAGCTCTGCAGCTCCAACTCTTTCTTAGCCACACCATGAAAATATTTAATTTCGCTTTTTTCTTAAATGCCAAGGGGAAAAAAAAAAAAAAATAGGTCTATCTTTTCTGGCTTGGATTTACTCCATCTGGAATCACTGCATGATCACAGAGCTGTGATAGTGTGTTAGAGACTCAGTGTAAAGCAAAAACCTAAATACTTCCAAGCACCCATGAGATCATTGATCTTCCCCGTTACGCTTCGTCTCTCCTGGCAACGAGCTGAGGATTTGGGACTTTCTCACTTGAGATCACTGGGTTCAAACACCTCCAAGCCCCCTCCCACGATGCAGAAACGTGCCATCATTGTGGGTGTGAGTTTCCAGGGCTGGGAACAAACCCAGCACAGCTGCAGGAAAGCTCCCCAGGATTTGCGTTCGCCATGTGTCACAACAAACATCAACACAAGCGGAAGGGAACGGCCCCAAACCAGCAGAACTGTCAGGTTCAAAACAGCCAAAAGGCATCTGGGGAGCTTCCCAGGACATGGATCCTCACCATCCTCCAGGGAGCCAAGCACACACTGATCAGAGCTCCCCACAAGCCCCAGTAACCTGGAAATCACCGACATCAGGGCCAGCTCTTGAGGAAATGAGCTCTAGCTGTGCTGCTTCTGAAGGAATTCTCCTGGGTGATGATTTCTACCATCCCTGAGGAATTCTAAGAAACCACTCTGCACATCATGAGTGTGATCAGAACACGAGGTAGAACATCTACAGTCCCACGTCTGGCAAAGGCAACCAGGATTTTTGGTCGCTCACCAAAGACCTGGGAGGGGCTCTGGTTTTTTGAAGGCACCAATTCCACTCCTCATGAACCCCAGGAGCTGATCAATTCAAGCTCCACAAAGCACCCAAACTGCTGTGCTTTTCTGGAATTCAAGGCATTATGTCCTGACAATCCTAAACTCAGCTCTAGACTCCTGTCCCTCGAGAGAAGGTTATAAATGTCACCACTGAGGGCCAATCCCTCATGGACCAGTGATGGAGACTGGTACCACTGCTCTGCTAAAAGGACAGTGATGCTGAGGCTCAAAAAGGCAAAAGGATTTGCCAGCAAACAGAGCACAGCTACAGACTCTGTTTTCCAGCCCAAAGTCCACACTGCCACCCCCGCACCCAGCTGGAAACCAGGTAAAAACAAACAAGACGAACTCCCAGATCAGCGCTGGAGATTAAAACCATCTTCCTACCGACTGTGGCACTTGGACTCGGACTTCCCCAGCGTCCAGAGGGGAAGCACTCGATCCCTGGGGTTTCCTCTCCGAGCTGGGTTGGTGCTCCCGGTATTTCTTCGTTCTCGCAGGTAACGACAAGAACTCTTTTCCTGAGATCTTCAGCTCTCCCACGTGGTGGCTGTCCCCGTTCTGCTCCTTGGGAAAGCAAGAAACAGTCACTGCAGCAACTGCCTGGCTCAGGACCTCTGTTGGCTCCTACCCACAGAGCAGGAGAGGCACAGGAGCACAGATAACGTGGGGACAGAAATACAGGATTGTCACCCCAGGTGTGGGGAAATGGAGGTGACAGAGATCCCAAACAGGGATAGTGAGAACAAGGAAGGAGAGATTCGTTGCCACCTTGATGGCATCAGCACAGCCAGACCAGTGTCCACATCTTAAAAAGCTGCCACATGAATTTAAATCAGAACTAGAAAGTGCCTGGGTTGGAGCCCTCACACTGCTCAGTGCATGACAACAGGAGAGATGACTCAATTACAGCACGTAAGAACCTTCAGGGTGAAAGCCAGCATGTGAGAAAGAGATTTCAGTCTGCTACACAAAGGAATAAACAAGAGGCTGGGAGATAAAATCAGAGGAGATCAAATGAAGAGAAACACTGGAGGGAGCAGGGTGAGCAGGGAGCAGCTCTCCTGCAATTGCTGGAGCTTCAGAACCAGGGTGGGTATTCCCTGTGCCCCAACACACAGCTCTGTGCACAGGCACTGCACAGCAGCTCCCGGAATGTGGTAACTGGGGGGGTCTCCTGGCTTTGAAGGCATCTCTGGCAGAGAAGAGAAGGCATTTCTGGCAGAGAGAACACTGAGAGGATCTTCTCTCTGAGAGGAGAGGTCCCTGTTCACTCCATGGGTTTACTCCTTACTCCTTCTCACTCCCAGCACAGCACGAAGCAGAGGAGCCTCTCCCAGGGCTGTAACCCCTCCTTGAGCCACAGAGCAGAGGAATTGCATCCACAGCACTCTCTGAAGGAGAGGTGAACTCCCATCCTCCCAAGGACACTGCAGGGGGAACAGGAGTGTGGACACTTGACCCCACAGCTCCTGCTTGCTCCATCCTCCCCATGGAACCCCTGAAATCCATAACCCTGCCTGAACTATCGAGTGGTGCTCAGCTTTTACAGCAAAGAGCAGGAAACCAACAGCACGAACAGCAAAGCCCTTGGCCAGCCCTCGGGGCTGTGCTGCTCTGATGGGGACACCAGCCAATGTCCCCTGACCTTGGGCACTGCTGCCCCCGCCATCGACACCCCAGAGATGGAGTCACGTTGGTGAGAGCAGGCAGGAGCCAAAACAGCCGAGGGGCACTGGGAGAATTGATAAAAATACAGCAGGACATTTGGAATTTATTTTCCAAAGAGAGTTAATTGAGGGACGAGCTTTTGCTTGGACTTCCCAGTGTTTACTGGGAAGTTTTAGATACCTAAATGGTTTCTCAAGCCTGAGGTTGTTTCCCCATTGACCATCTGCACCCACCTGCAGCTTGGAGGAGGTTTTGCTCTCTGTGACAGTTCTGTAAAGGGGAAATGCTCCCAGGGACACTCAGGAGAGCTATACCTGGAAAGCACTGGGTGAATGTGAATGATTTGTGCCAAAAACATCCCAGAAAAGTAGAATGGCTGCAGGCCTGGCCACCTCCCCTGGGAACAGGCAGGGCTGAGCCCTCGGCAGCACCAGCAGGATTTTCTGAGAGGTTGAAGTGATCCCTGTGGCTGGAAGGGCTCAGTTTCCTCCCAGCTGCTGCAGGAACAGCTCCGGGGACACGGAGGAAACACTGATCTGCTCAGATCTGACATTCCCAGGAGCAAAGCAATCCTTGGAGCCCCAGGAACAAACCCTGGAACAAACCCTGTGCCTCCTGCAGTGCTCCATCTCCTGTGTCTGTCCTCTCTTGTCACTGCACTGGGGTGACAGGCACTGACAGCCACTCAGGGGCTCACGATGATCCTCCCAATAAAGGGCTGCTTTTTAAAAAAAAAAGCCCAGAAGTGACTTTTCAGCTTTGAGTGTTAAGTGCTTTTTTAGTCAGCCCAGCTGTTCCTCTCCTCCAAGCTCTCTAGAAACCCTCTTTGGTTAATCCCATTGACTCCAATCATATCTGCTAATTGCATATTTCCCTGCAAACGAAGCCAGGCAACAACAAACCAATTGGAATCTGTGTACAGAGTCCCACTGGCAGCCTTTGAGGCCAGACATCTTTCCTTACCTTCTCAGAAGGGAACTTGAGGAGGTCTAAGCTGTCCATGCTGTTCCTCTGGAGTCTCTTTGGCCTGGCTCCTGCAAAACAATAATCACATCAGGGGGGTGTCACCAACAGCACAAATGTCACGCAGAGAGAACCCAAACCACGGCAGATCCTCTGCTGTGCTCAACTAAAAGTCAAAGGGATGGGATGATGCAGCTGTGCTGGCCTTGAGATTCAAATATGAGGGTTTTTTCCTATTGTTTTGGGTCTTTTGAAAGCACTGTCACAGGGCTGTGTGAGGCTTTGGCTATCCAGCTGCAGCCAGGTCACACCACAACCCTGATCTCAGACAAGGTCTCTGGAATTCAGGAGTTACAAACCTCACCCTAAACCACAGAAGTCACAGGCCTGGCATTGAGAAAAATCATAACAAATAGACAATTTAATACATCTGTGCATTTTCTGCTTTATCATCATGTTTTTAACTGAAAGAATGTTTCTGGGACTCAACTTTGAGCTTTTCTCTGTGCTCATAAAGGCTGGAAAACTAAGTGAAGGAGCAAATATTTTCTAACTATCATAGGCCCAGCCTTAAGGGGAACAAAATCTTTCCTTGAACCTGAAAGAGGAATCAAAACTTGGCAGGATTTATGATATTTATTTGAGATTTCATAAGATTTTGATGTTTGATTCCAACAACAACAGAGTGGGTGAGACACAGTTCAGCCCTGACTCCTGGTTTCCAAACCCTCTTTACCTCCACAGTTCCCACTCAACCTGCTTCCAGCTGCTCTTGCCTCACTGACAAACAGCCAGCGTGTACAAAAAGGCCCTGGGATGCTTTCACCACACCTGGGAAAGCTTCTGCCCTCCCCTAATGGTTCCTGAAGGCTCATTTTAGCTGATCCCCATGTGACACCCTGCTCCAGCCACGCCACGCAGGGCAGAGACCAAAGCTCTCCACTCGAGATCCTGAAACACCTTCCAGGCTCAAAGGGAAATCCTGGGGGAGGAATGAGCCCTGAGAACGGAAACCACGGAGCTTTGTGTGGTTCCTGCAGCAGCAAACTCCCCAAACCATCCCTCAGCTGCCCCCAAACCCAGCAGCACCAGTGCTCGTTGCCCCTCTGAGCTCAGGGGGTCACAGAGCTGCCCACTGGGCAAACTTGAGAGAGAGAGAAAAGGCACAAAATTCACAAATCAAGTGTGGCTGAAAGCAGAGCGTGGGGATGAAATGGGAAAAGACTCCAGGGATTCCTGCAGCAGCTCAGCCAGGGCTCCAGGTGCCACCACAGCTGTACCCAAACTGCACCAACTCCAAGGACAGCACTGCTTTGAAAAGCTCAGCTTCACAAGATACAAGCTCAGATCAGCTAGGACCTCACCAAAGGTCACGAACACACATCACAGCCGGGTCATATGTGCCCTAAAGTTTATGCCTGTGCCCCTCAGCACCCTGAGGGGATTTACTACTTGCAGCCCTAAAGATTCCAATCAGCAAAACATTTCTGCACATTTCTGCCTCTCTACTCCAAAAGGCACATTAGCACCAGCTTTGTTTTCAGGTGATTCATTGCCAGGCTTTGAGTTCAGGGGGACTGACATCAGGGTTGGAGGTGGAGAACAGACACTGAGCGCACAGGAGAGCAGGGAACACACGTCACCAGCAGCAGGCGTTCCCACCAAACTCTACCCCCTTCCACACAAAGCCAGGAGCCCACCTGCCACCAGCTCACAACATTCATGTTGGAAAAGACCTCAAAGATCTCAAATCCAAACGATTCCCAGCCTATCAACCAGATCAGAGCACCCAGTGCCATGTCCAGTCATTCCCTGAGCACCTCCAGGGGTGGTGACTCCCTGGGCAGCCCCTTCTAATGCCCAAAACTCCATCCCTGAGGAAATCTCCCTTTGCTCCACCACATCCCCACCACCCTCAGCGTGGAGGAGATGGCTGTGGGATGGCTGAGGGACTTTTTGGTGCTGCCACGTTGCTCAGGCAGGAGCTCAGCCAGGGGAAGGCAGTGCTGGGTTGTTCCCAGTGGCTCCCAGTCACACACTCAGGACATTACTACAGCTGCTCATGGCTTCCCTCAGAATAACCTACAGCAGCAATGTGGGTGAGCAGTAAAAGTCACCTACAAACACCAAATGAGAGGCACATTTGGGTTTCAGAGGCGAGCCCAGCCCCCGGGAGCGAGCGTGCGTCAGGGTTCCATTTAACAGCCACTTCCAGGAAAGCAAGAAAGCAGCAAAGTGTGCCCAGTTAGATAAACACACATCATTTCCAGCTGTCTAAAGAGTCATTAATTACACACCTCCATCCTCAGGTGCTTTTGTGTGTTCCCAGAGCACTGAACCGCTGGCCAGCAGCCATTAATCTCCGAGCACAGGAAACCTGTCTGGTGTTAATTTAATAGACACAGCAGAACAACTCATCTTTTTCTCTTGTTCTGATGCTGGTGGCTGTCTATGACTGTGTGGGGTTTACACACATTTGAGCTGAGAGAGGAAGAAGTTCAGAATTACAAAAAACTTCCTCCAACTCAGCTGTTCCTTCCAGAAATCCCAGCCAGTGCTGGGGCCACAGTCCCCACTCACCACCACTGAAACAAGCAGCATTAAGAGGGTCCCTATCACTCAGGGCTACAAGAAACTGGATCCACACCAGCAGCAACTCCCATCAGATGTGTGGGAGTTTCTCCCCTTCTCATCCCACACATCCTCATCCACTTTCCAGGAGAGCAGAGCTTTCCATACTCACAGGCGTCCCACGGCAGGAGGAGTCCCGCTACTTCTCTGTCTCCATTCCCCCAGATGGCTCCAGATGTAACTTTCAGCCTCTCCCAACTCACTTTTCCCAGAAATACCTGCAGCACCACTTAATGCACAGCCAAATTTGAGTTCTGCCTCCTTCTCCCCAGTGCTGATCCACAGCAGCAGCCGGGGATGAGAAGGATTGAGCAGCTGAAAACCCAGGTCTGTTCCTCTGGAAGGTTTTTTTCCCCTCTCTCCCTCTCTCTCTCCAGCATTTATTGGCATGTTTACCAAGCCTGCTGCACAGTAATGGAAAACCTCAGGGGCCTTTCTAAATGCTCTCTCTGTCTTGGAGGTTTACTGAGGTCTCAAAGAGAGCAAGTTGAAACCTTCTTGTGAACATCAGCTGAGCAACGCTCCTGACTGGCTGCATTCATGGCCCTGTTTTCCTGGAGCTCCTGGGATGTTGCTCTTTTCACTGCTCAGGGGTGTCGTTCCTTTTTTAAATATTTTTTTTCAAAATCTCTTCCTCCTCCCCATCTATGATCTCAACAGCACCATGAACCAAGAGGATTCTTAAAAAATTTTTTTTCAACTTTTTGCTCTTGCAACTCGGTTGCTGATGAGAGTTTTAACGGTTCTCACATTCTTGTCTTTAATCTGCAGCCACAGAGAACACAAGGAAGTTTTATCAAGGATGGTGATGGGATCATCTCATGGAAAGCAGCACTAGGGCAAAAGCTGGGCAGACAGAGCTTTGTTCCTCCACGGACAGGCTCCATCTCCAAGAGATTGCAGTTGACAAGATCGAGCTGAACATGTGTAGCAGCGACTCAGGGAGTCCTGGCAGGAGCTCTTATCAAGCTGACATGTGCTTTGATAAGTCCCAGCTCAGCCCCCTCTCCCACAGCTCCAGGAGCTACTGCCTCCCTCCCGCTTCCAGCCTGAGCAGAGCAGGGCCCCCCACCCCACCCCAGACACAGCACCAGTTCTATATTTGCAGCTGGATCCCTCTGGGGGGCTGTGCCAGAGCAGGCAGAATTCAACCTGACAGGGCATTCCATGGAAATCCAACAGGGAAAGGTTGTGGGGCCAACATCAGCCCCTGCTGCCTGCAATGCTCCCGGGTGAGCAGCCTCATGTTCCCCACACAGCACAGGCTGGGCACCCCAAACATCACAATAAATCCAGCATCAGGACTCGCTGTATTCTCATGAAAAGGTCATTTCCTCCTGTACCTGCATTAACCAAGATGTTGACTTGGCTTTTGGGTGAGTTCTCACAGCCCTGGACAGACCCGAACCTCGATTCCAGCAGACAACTCTAAATATTGCTCAAGAGAATTAAATCAGAGCAGCCAAGCCAGTTGTTTGGGGTGGGATGCTGGTCTGGAAATCCTTCCCAGCTCCGAAGTGACAGTGGAGATACGGTCCAGTGCTCCCAGTGCTCACTGAGCATCCCAAATCATACGCTGCTGACATCTAATCAGGGGAGCTCTGTCAGATTCGTGCTCCATTATTACAGCAAAGCTCTTAAAGAGGGAAGGGGGAGGGGGAAAACAAGCACAGCAGCAGGATAAGAAAAAAGAAAGAAAAAAAAAAAGCAGCCTCCAGTAGGACAAGCTTCTCATTTAAGGCTTTAATTAGTCTTCAAACACATAATGGGTTCTGGCACTATAAATCCACTTGACCTCTATTATTGTCAGCACTCGCCTGATAAATGGTGGCATTTGTTTTCCCAGTTGCTACTGGGGTAGAACAATACTTTTCTCTAAAGAGAGAAAGCAAATAATATCAGTTATTTACGATGACTGGGCCATAAAATGCTGGTGCCAAGCTGTTGTGTGCCCATCCATGGGCAGGACCATCTGCTTACCCCACAGGCAGGGAAGGGCCAGGGAATCCCAACAGCTCTGGGTCCTTCTGTGTCTGAGGATACAGAATTGGGCACCACAAGGACCAGAATGTTCTCCTGGGAGGCACTGATGAGCTCTATCCAGAGCACAAGCAAATCTCAACCTCCCAGCAGGCCCTGAGCACAACAAAACCCTTCTCCAGAACATGAATCCTGCTGTTTTCCCCTCCTCTGCTCCTTTAAAAAAGCTGCACACAATCTGTGGCAATAAAGAGAAGCTCCCTTTGCATCAAGCTGCTCGTCTGGCTGATCTGGCAGGAGCTGCTCTGTGTTCGTGTCACCACGAGTTCTGCATCTCCACAATCCAGTGTGACAGCTGAGCAACGGGCTGAAAATAACACAAATAACAGCAATGCTGCACATCCACACGGCACCCAGAGCCCTGGGGGTTTGCTGACTGCACTCAGGGTGAGCAGCTGGCACAGGAGACACTCTGGATCACTGGCCAAAGAGCCCTCATGTTCACATGGAAGAGGGAAAACCTGGATAAAGAGTCCTCCTCGCAGGTAGAAACGGCACAAGGGAGCTTCTTTTTTCCTTATTTGTTATTTATTCCCCCCCAGGAGCAAACTGGAGTAGGAGTAAACTCAGCAGAGGAAAGCTGAAGTTTTGGAGTACAAGGGGATCTTATCTGTAGCCTTACCACTCTGAGTAATTGCTGGGCATATCTTTGATTTCAGTTTCCCCCCAAATGTGCAACAGGCATTAGCTTTTCTCTAATCAAATAAAACATCGGCAATTTGGGTCAAAGGACCCAAATATTTAGGAGAGGTATTTGCAGAAAACACTGAGCACCCAACCCTGAAACGACAAATCCAAGCCTTGGGGGCTGTGGGAAAGTTGGGCCACGTCAGGCACAGCCTCCTGCAACCATAACCCCCCCAGGCAATCGTCTGCTTCAGAGAGGAACAGTTGTGGGGACAGAAGGAGCTTTTGGGAGATAAACTGAACTGGGTGGAGCAGCCTGGGAGGAGGATCATAACCCCAGGGCTAATTCAAGACAAGTGCAATGGACTTGGCAGAAACACCAGGCTCGCTTCTAAGGGCAGGATTTTCCCTGCCAGGACACGGCAGAGTCTCATGACCTCCCCACCATCCATTATCAGCTCGTGTTGAACGAGCTGAGATCAAAACCAGAGTTTAGACAGACAGCGACACGCAATAATTAACAGGGGCAACATCTCCAGCAGCCAGACAAGGCCAAGGACACGATTTTGTCCTCCAGGCTGACTCAGGGAGGGCAGAGAAGGAGCAACCACGTGCCAGCTTAGCAGCCATCAAACACCCACAGTCAAATCCTCTAAAAAAGAGGGGGAATGTACTTGATCCCTCCCCTCCTGGGTGCTGCTGTGCTCAGCCACCAGCTCACAGCAGCTCCTGGAACACGCTGCCCACGCTGGACTGGGATCCTGAGCTCTGCCAGAGGTTTTTGCTCAGCCAAGGTTGGCTGTCCGAGGGGAGACAGGGAAGGAGGATGGTCCTGAGGTCACTCAGGAGATTACAGGGACTCTGCTGAGGGTCTGGCCTTGCCCTGCTCAGAGAAATGCCAAAGCAGACTGTGGCCACCCATACAGAAAAGTTTTAAGATAGAAAAGCAAATTCTAGCTGGGCAAGAAAGAGAACTTCTTTCTTTTCTTTTCTTGCTCAGTGCTGCATTAAGGGTACAGCAAGCAGAGGAATCTTGTTCCTGAAGGCAGAGCTGTGCTCTTGGACAGAGCAGCATCACAGCCATGGCATTTCCTACACAGCAGCTACCAAGGGAAACAGTCTGGGGAAGGTGCACTCAGGAAACAGCCCAGCAGATCTGGGAGTGCTGCTGGAGTCTGCAACTGCAGCCAAAGGGAACTTCAGCCTTCCCAAGACCAATGATTTCCCAAAAATTCTCCCTCCCTACAACAAGAGATTTAATCTTGATTGAATGGATGGCTTTGCCACAAGCCACGTTGTGCCTCCTCTGCCACAGGCTTCAAGAATTGGCCTGTTCCTCATCCTCTTTTCCAGCACTTGCCATCTCCCCTGGCAAAAAGATAAAACAAATTTCGGTAGCACAGCATCATCTTCTCCAGTCCTGGAGCATTTTCTCTGCTGGGAGCCAAGAACTCCTGCTGTATTTTACACCAGTGCTGGGAAGGAGGCTCAGGTACACAGCAAGTTGAGACAGGAACATTAAATACTTGGGAAGAGTATTTTAAAACTTCCTAAAGCCAATACTGGGGCAGTCTGAAGTGAGTGCTAAATTACTGAGTTTAAAATCCAAATGACTCAGAGGTTCATCCCCCCCATCAGTGCTGCTGGAATGATTTCACAGCTGTAACAGCAGAGGATTTAGAACAAACTCATTATAAAGAAGAGGCACCTTTGAGAAATCCTGAATCTTCACTCCAGAATCCCCCTGTGGGAGCAGCTCTCCTGTCCCTCCTGCCCTGCTCCTTGAAGGGCCACCACAGTCAGGTCTTTGGGACACCTTCCTGCAGGCACATGAGAATATTCACCCCTGATCTCCCTCTGAGCACCTGCTGGAGCACAACAAAGCCACCAGACCACGGATCCTTCCTTCCACTCGGCCAAAAGCCACTCAGCTTCTCCAGCACCTCATCCATCACCCCCCTGCGTCAGCAGGTACAATTAACCAGCTCAGCCTCGGGCTTTCATTTTCACAATGAAAAAAAAAAAAAAAAAGGCTGAGCTGCAGCCCATCAGCTCCTGGGAAAAATCAAATCGAGCTGAGGATATTTAACACTAAGCACTTCCAATTGCTGCACTCCCTGAGTGTGACTGGTAAGGACGGGGCAGGTTCCATGCCGGGGATGTGACCCCGACTCTGCCCCAGGGAAGGCAAATGCTTCCCAGACAGTGAAATCACAGCCTGAGGGAGCAGGGCTGGCCCATTGTCAGCAAGATGCTGCTCTCACATCTCTCAGCTGACAGTTTTCTGCAGGAAGATTGAGCAAACCTCAGGGAAGGAACATCCCTGTCCCTGAGCAGCATCCCAGCCCCAGGCAAAGGCTGGCAGGGGGAGCAGCATCACCACCTCCCTGCTTGCATCAGCAGAGGGATGGTCAATCCTGCCTGCTTTATCAGCCCTAAACACTTTCTAGGTACTTCAAAGATATTTAAAGCGAGCAAACAAACAAAAGCAAACAGGCTGGAAAACATAAAAGCAGATTTCTTCTATTCCAGTCTGATTGATCCAAGGGTTCAAAGATTCCTGTGAAGAGATGAGCTCAAAACTGCATGGAGGATGCAGAGCCCCACAATCAAAGCCCCACAGAGCTGAGCAGTGCTCAGGAAGGAGCGGGGGTTTGTGCCCACTGCAGAACACAACCTGGAGTGGGGCTGCCTCACACAGGGATGAGCATTCCCAGCATGGAGCCCCTGGAACACCAAACAAGCAGAGCAGCCTCGTGCCCACCCTTCCTCAGCAGGAGATGAGCAGAAGGGGGATGTCAGGCTCATTCTTTCACCCAAAGTGCCAATGCTTTATTTGCAAAGAAGCTTATTCCAGCTTTGGTTAGAGAAAAGCTGATGCCCATTGCACATGTGGGGGGAAACCGAAATCAAAGACGTGCCCAACACCACAGCAATTACTCAGAGCTGTAAGACCACCCTGTACTCCAGAACTGCAACTTCCTCCACTGGGTTTGCTCCCAGTCAGGCTCAGGGCTGAGTCCTTCCCTGCCCTCAGAGCTGAGCACAGCAGGGCAGTGGTGTCTGTGCTCTGCAAACAGCCCAGAAACCGCTCCAGGAGGCAGCTCTGGCAGCATCCCCATGCCAACTCCTCCTGGAACACCTGCAGCCCTCCCCACCCACTCCCAGCTGCCAGCAGAGGTTGCTTCGTGTCTCCTGACACTGCTGCTGCCAGCAGGTGAAGGCTGAGGCTGACGAGCTGCCGAAAGCAGAAGAAAAGCAGCTCACAGTCAGTTCTCACTGTGGAGAGGTACAGAGGGTGGCCAAGGCTCCTCTCTGCCTCCATCCCGGGGGTGATCCCTGTCCCTGTGCTGCCCTCTCAGCTGGCAGGACCCCCCAGAGGATCAGGGCAGCATCCCCAGACCTGATTCCCCCATCCAGGGCAGGGAGGGTCAGCTCAGGGCTCCCAATCCACACTGGGAACAGGCAGCTCCTCATGGAGCAGATGCTGCAGCTTCAGCCCAAAGTAACTCCTCTGGAAAAGGGCACCAGTGCTGCCTGTCTGCACCCCAGGACATGTCCCAGTGCTGCTTCTCACCCTGGTTGCCTTCACCCCTTAAAACAACCCCATGGAGCCACAGGAAAGTCCTTCACTTCTCTCCAAAGGCAAAGCCTACCAGTACTCAACTCTTAGCTTGCAGTGTGTGAAAGAGAAGGAGATTTATTCAGGGCCACGGTTTTGGTTGTTTGGAGAAGCAAACCCAGCCCCTGTTTATTTACTTCATGTTCCAGCTCCTCTCCAGCTTCCTTCAGTTTGTTGCTTTAAGCTCTCTGTGTTTGCCTTTCTCAACAAGGTCGCTGCTTTCACAAGACTTCTGCAGCCCTGCCCCATTTCCCCAGCCTCCAGCTTTGTCCTCTGACATCCAAATACTCTCAGAATATTAATTAAAATCACGAAGAGCTCAGCAAGGGGAGCCAGAACAGCAGAGGGAAACATCAGGCCCTCCTTCCACCCCCAGAGCCCAGGGAAGGGCAATGCCCAAACCCCAAAAGCAGCAGTAACCTGTGAAGGACATGACAGGGAAAATCCGGCTCAGCCTTTGCTCTGAAGCTTTACTGTACCTGCTTGATGAAACTGATGTGTTTTATCATGTTTGTCTAATCACAGGATTTTAGCATCCTTAAGAATATGCAGCTATTTTGTAACCTTAAGCAGGAAAAAGAATCTGAATTGGAAAAAAAAAAAAATGGAAAGTTCTCCTCGCCACGAGATTTGTCAACATCAAAAGGCATGGCTGGTTCAGAAGCCAACTTGAATCTCAACTCTCTCACCTGCTTCCTATTACAGAAACAGATGTTCCTCTGGCTGTAAATTGCTGCTATTAATAATATAAATAATTATGCCCTTCTAATCATTTAATAGGTGCACAGGATGGTACCAAAATTCCTGGCTATCATTAAATACATCTCCCTTCCCTCAGGGGCTCAGAGACACATTGGTGGCCTCTCATCCTCCACTGAAGTTGGGAATAAGACAGCTGAAGCCATGATAAAAGCTAGGGAGAAATGAAGGAGTCAGGCTCCTCTCCACAGGCTTTGTCCTCTGCACATCTCCCTGTGACAGGGCCAGCACCTTCCCCAGCCGGAAAGCACTGAGAGCTCAGCCAGGTGTGATCTCACACTCCCTCCCTGTGGCCCCAGCCCACCAACACGGAGCTGATTTTTACCTCCCCAGCAGGGGGGTGGAGAGGGGAAATCCTGCTGTCCAAGATCCTTCTCTCCCTGCACTGCAAATCCCAGTTGTTGGCTGGTGTTCCCCCAAGAACGCTTTGTCCTGCTCTCAACAAACAGCCCCAGCCTTGGGAACGTGAGCAAGGGCACCACGGATTAACGGGGTCACTGCAACCTCCAGAACTCTGACTGCAGCTGCTCAGCCCCTTCCCATCCTCCAGGGATCACACACACACAGACCTGCATGGCTCTGGCTCTGTCAGACAACAGAAACACCACTACTTGGCTCCAGATGTTAGCACAGCACATCTGGATCTCCAGAGGGCACTGAGCAGCCCATGGGCTACATCCACACTTCCCTCTGCCCCAGACACAGCACCAATGCTGAGGCTCATTTCCTCTTCCCCCATCACAACCAAGTAACCTGCCAAAGGAAGCCCCTGAGGAGACGCCAGGAATGAGTTCTGCAGGAGCTACAAAGCGGAGATGACGTGCAAAGGGAGGCTGGGGAAGCTGCTGTGGCCCCCACAGCATTTGAGGCGACAGCTCAGCTCCAGTGGGGCACGGCAGGACACGCTGGCTCCCTCAGCACAACTCCATTTCCCAGGAAAAGCTCCAGCCCTGACGTAGCAGGTTATGCCTGGGAGATCAATACGAGAGCACACACGCACTGCCAGCCTCTCCTTCCCCTCCCAGGGCACGGTGCCTCAGCCCCAGCATCATCCCCTCCACGTCAGTGCCACCAACAGGGGAATGTGCCTGTGCCAACAAGGTCACATTTAATCAGTGGACACCTCCTGGGATGCAGTTTGTGTGAATTAATCAGTCTGCCCCAGCACGGTGCTGCCAGCTGGAAGTGCCCGTGCCAAGCACCCACCTGTGCCTGCAGTGGGCACTTCCAGGACAGTCCCCAAGCCAGGCTGGCAGCACTGTGGTGACCTCTCTGTGCCACCCTGCTCCCTGGGAGAGTGGCCCAGGGCCCAGCAAAGCCACTGTGGCTGCTGTGACCAAGTGTTGCCACATGTTCCCATGCTCAGCACTGCTGCAGGTGTTCCAAGGGTGAGACGTCACCCAGTGCACGCTGATGGTCCCAACCTGCCTCCAGTCCATGCCCTGGGCCTGTTACTGGGTCTAATTAGAGCAAGAGCAGCTGAAAATCCCTGTCAGTCACTCCTGAAAGCCTCTGGTATCAGTCAAATCAGTGAAAAGAGCCCTGCAGAGCTTTAAAAGATACAAAAGCCCGTTTGCTGCATGGCACGTGGAATTTCACTCCCAATGCGGATTAATTCCATTAACTCCTTCTGTGCCCTTTTTTGGGGATCCTTCTCTGCCTTGGCAGCTTGTGGAAAGCACAGAGCAAACACATCACAGTCCTCTTTGTGGTGAAGCCACTCCACAGCCTTTTTCTGCTCCAGCATTTGTATTTCCTGCCCACTTGCAAACGCCTTCCCCTCCCACAGCACGTAATTCCTGTGGCTTCCCGATGCCACCAAAATGCCAGGAACTCACCTTGTGCCTCGTAGCCAGAGTAGGGATGAGCTGCAGCCACGTCCTCGTCCCCAGGGCCCAAGCCAAGGGCTGCCCTGAGCTGGGCCATGTTCACCTGTGCCGCCAGCTCCCCGCTCCTGTCCCCGATCTGCAGCAGGAAAACCAACAGGGCAGAGGTTAAAGCCATGGGGGGCTCCAAGCAAACAGCCCCCAGCCCAAAAATCAAACACAGGGACAGCCAAAAGAGAGTTTAGAGACACCTGAGAGGCCACATAGCTCTCCAGAGCCGTTCCCCAGTGATAATTTGGGGGACAGTCTGTGCTTGCCGTGCTGCACCTCGAAACACAGCTCGGTGCAAGGAGCTGAGAGGGCTCAGCTCGCCCGCTGGCACAGAACTGAGCCTGGACGTGCAGGTCTGGGCTGTCCTGCAGCCACACATGGCTTGGCACAGAGCCCTGCAGCTCCCAGCCCCCTTCCTCAAGTATTTCCATAGTTACTGAGGACCAGACACCACACTGCCATCAGCCACGTGGGCAGTGTCACACCGGGGCCCTGAAAGCCCTTCTCTCCTGGCTCAGAGCCATACAACTTCGAGTTGTTCCTGGTGATCTACCCACACAACTCTCAAAAAAAAAAATCTTTTAAAAGTCCACATTTTTCCCAATTCCCACCTCACGCTGGCCTGCGGCCAAGGAAGCTGATGTTACTTGTTTGGGAAGAGATGTGTCCAACAGCTCCTCCTAGTTAAAATGAGGGGTTTTAGGGCACAACTCTGGATCCTCTTCCAAGTTTAACCAAAGCAGAGAATGGCTGGGCTGCACACCACCAGAGGACACAGAGAGGTCACCCAGAAACATCCTCTGATCTTCAGAGGAAGAGGAGCCCGTGTGACAGAGGAAGACCTTGGCTGTTCCCCTGGAGGGGCCTGGCTCCTGTTAAATGCCTGGCACAACAGCTCTTTTGTGTCCCCTGCCACAGACTGCAGCATGGAACAAAACCATAAATCCCCACATTATTTATGACAAAGCCCCAAGCGCCAGTAAAGGGAGGCAGATCAAAGGGCTTATCACCAGGCATAAATCCCCCTGCCAATTACAGGGGATTTGCTGTTGACATCATCTCCAGAGAAATTATTATGTCCATGTTAGGTCTTACAGTCCTTGATGCTCAATTATTGAGTGCTTTCCCTGACTTCCACTCAGTTCAGATCATCTCCAAAGCCTTGTTAACCCAGAATAGACGGGGCAGGACAATGACCCTGGGCAGGACCTGCCACACACACACAGAGCACAGCCCAGCCCTGTTTTCTGCCCTCAGCCTCCCAGGAGCTGCACTCTGAGGTGACAAAAGCACTCCAGAGCAGTGTCCTAGAGCTGGGGCAGCTCCCAAGGTTTTTAGGTATATTGTCCCTTATTGCAGTGGGATTTTGTGAGTAACCTCTGATCAATCTGCAGCAGCTTCCAGTGTAGGTACCCCTGAGCTGGTTTCATTTGAATTCCAATAGCACCATCAGATTTTTGTTGGGAAGAAGATGATGGGAACTCTGAGTTATGATGAAGGTGGTGGGAACTGACTTATGAACATCAGGATGAAAAAGTTGAATTCCACAAGGTTTCTCCTGGGCAAAATCCCCAAAATCCTGGTGCTTGTCAAAGGGACAGCCTCTGCACTGCTCCATAATTCATGATGGGGGGACTTCATCAGCCACCTGCCATGAGGAACCCACTCCTGACACAGCTGGAATGACAACACTGGGAACCCCCACCCTGCTGGGTCTCCCCTCCACCCCAAAGGCCCCAGGACCACCAGTGCTGATCCTCCCATGGCCCCTCAGCTCTGAGGTCTCAGCCTCAGCCTGTGCAGAGCTGGGTAAATTAATCTGTCCTAAAATGTACAGGGCCAAAGATGAGTATTTCTTCTGTGTGTCTGATAAGTATAATTAAATCTGTAATTAGGCTGCTGTGTCAGCCCTACTCGGAGATTTAGCCAACCTAATAGACAGGCAGGAGAACACCCAGCACACTTACAGATGGTGATTTCAATTAGTGCTTCAAGAGGGCAATTTCTTCATCTGGGGAAGACTAAAGAGGCCACAGCCAATTTCCTCAACACACTGAAAAGAGCAAACAATGGAATTCTGGCTTTCTGCACTTCTGAGCCACCTGAAAACAGCAGGAAAGCTGCAGAGAGCTGGGCAAGGCCGAGGTGTAAGCAGAGCAGCTGCACACACAGCACCCCAAAGAGGGTGGCAGTGGCACAGGGCTGGCTGCAGGCCGTGTGCATCCAGGGAGGGCATCCACAGCACCAGGACACTGCAGGTCCAGCTCAGCTGGAACCTCCCTGTGCTCAGGAAAGTGGGATTTTACAGACTGGAGTGCCTTCACACCTGCTGGGTGCACAACACCTCGGCCAGCCAGTGGACAAGTGCCCAGGTCCTTTCTTACTCAAAACATTGGTTAAGAGCAAAGTGCAGCTCATACATTTGCTGTAATTAAAGGGAAGGCTGGGAGCCTCCCATTAAAAGAGTGTTTTCCAGCCAAGCTCTGCAGTTCCTAAGAACACCACTGAAACAGCACAGAGAGAAGGGCTTTCCAGAGCACTGAGAGCAAGGTGACTGCATTAATATAACTTACTGGAATAAAAGAGTCTTGCTCTCACCAGGGGTCACAGGTTCCCTCTGATTTGCACCAGCTTCTCTTACCTCTTGAGAGATTTCCAGATGTTTCCTTGCAAAGTGCAAAGCCTGTTCGTGGCTGCCCAGGGACACGAAGGCATTGCCAAGGCTCCAGCAGGCTCTTCCTTCTCCCACCCTGCAGAACAGGAAACTGTCAAACCACAGAAATGCTGGGCAAAGCCCAGCAGGGCCTTTTGGAGAGCACAGGCAGCCAGGCTCTGCTTCCACCTCCACAAAGGCTCTACACTGGAAAATGAAGCGTGCTGGACATCTTCAACTCTTCTTACACTGAGTTCAGGATGAACAACAGCCTGGGACGCAGCACTGAACCCACAGGGACAAAATTCAAGCACTGCAGCAAGGGCCAGGATGGTTTGGCTTCACTGGTGAGCCAGAGGAGTAGCCAGAGCTCCTGCCCAGCTTCCACCTCACACAACCAGGGCTCCTCTCCAGAGCTGCACAGAGAAAATGCAACATCCAGCTCTGGTTCATCAGCAGCCCAGAGCTAAACCAGCAAGAAAATGGCAAGGAGAGAACATTGCAGGCAGGCAACGGCTGCAGCTGAGCCCCAGCACTGCATCACCGGAGTGAGCACAGAGCATGAAACTGCACCCAACACAGGACAGGGACAGATTTCCACGAGGTCTCCAGGGCACTGCTGCTGGTTTTCAGGAAAACCAGGTTTGCAGGGAAAGCAGGGGAATGTGGAGCCTGCCCTGTGCAGCCCAGACCCCCAGCCTGGCTCCCTGGAGCTCCAGCAGGTGTTTGCAGGAGCAGGCAGAGCCTCCTGCTCCCCAGAGCCTGCTCAGCTCTGCAAACGAGCAGATGTGGGGGGAGAAGAGATAAAAAAAGCACCTGGGGGCGCGGGGGGAGGTTCAGCATGACTGCAACTCCCTTTTCAGAGGTTTGGGCGGGTTGATCAGCATTTCAACGTTTTTCTTGTCACCCTGTTCAATACCTTCTGCTCACAAGGGTGTGTGTGTTCCCAGAAATGCAGGAGCCCACAAGGCCTGCACCCCCACAGCATGATTCACCCTTGGGTGGGATTGTGCCTGCCCTGAGCAGAGCTGCCCGGGTGGTGGCACAGCTCTCCCATCCTGATGTCCCTGCTCCATCTAGTGGAGGACACCCAGGCTCCAAGGGAATTCAGCTGAACGAGCCGGCTGCAAAGTCACTTCAGCTGCAAGAGGGCTCGGGATCATCCAGAAAAAAGGAACCAACCTCTCTCAAACAAGAAAAACCACAAATTAAAATTTAAGAAAAATATTTAAATTAAAATTTAGGAGGCCAAGCCTTCGAAATAATGAGGAGTAAGACCAAGAAACGAGATACATGATCTCCACGTTCTCTATGCAACATCATTTGTACATGGACGTTTCCAGCATCAACCCAGAGCAACAGGGCAAAGTGAAACATCTTGTGTACTCTAAATACAAAGCTTTTAAGGAAAATACAACTTTTGTGAACATGAGGGAGCTCTCCCGAGGCCCTCCTGGGATAACACAGCAGCAGCCACTGGCACAGCATCGAGCATCTGCATTTTCTGGAAGTACCTCTCATTAGAAATCTCACTCAGCCCACACAGGCACAGGATTGAGGGCACAATCTCCTCTCAGGTTTGAATGACATGAGAAAGGTGAATCGTGTCATGTTTTTGACAGATGATTGGACCAAGGACTAACTGACCAGAGATTTGTAATGACTTTTAACCACACACACTGGTGCTTAACCCCAGCAAGGAAGAACAGTAAATCACAGAAGGGTCAGTGCTCCTCACCCTCACCTGAGGCACTCCCTCACCTGTCTCCCAGCTCCTGTGCTATCACCAGGTGCCTCAGGTGGTATTCAATGGCTTTTTCATAGTCTTGAAGCAGCGTGCACGTGTTCCCCAGGCTGTAGCAAGCTTGGGCTTCTACTGCTTGGTCTCTGAGCTGTCTGGAGAGCTGGAGTGTTTTCCTGCAGGGAACAGGCAGGAACAAAGAGCCCTGGTCACCGCCAGGCCACAGGAAAGTCACCCCTTGGAGTAACACCCTGCACCGCCCACCACAGCAGCCCTGCCACCCCAGGGGCCTTGTCACAGCCCCTGGAGCTGAGGGATTGGCTGTGACAGCTCAGGATTTCCAGGGGACAGCCCCTCACTCACTTGTAGTACTCAGCAGAGATGTCGAACCTGCCCAGGAAGATGTGGGCGTTGCCCAGGTTGCTGTAGGCTCGGCGCTCGGCTGCCTTGTCCCCAAACTCCTTGGCAATGGCCAGGCGCTGCAGCAGACACAGCTCAGTCAGCACAGGGACACCTTTCTGTCCCCCCTTCCCTGGGGGTCAGCTTGCAGGGCTGCTATTGGGATATCAATGCTGAGACCACTGGGACGGGTCTTAAAACGTGATTTATTGCCCCAGTGTCAAGGGGTGAGAATGTTTTCAGCACATACACCAGGAGTTCATGGGCAGCGGGCACAAGACCACAGGTAACAAGAGGTTTTGAAGGTTTATTAGCCAAAAATCTGCTGCCACACAGATTGTTTTAACTTTCACACCAATGGCTGATTAAACTGCATCACACGTCCTGCTGCAATGTGGGCTTTCTTTATCCAATCATCGAGTGACACACAATCCTACAGAACTACACCCTAAAACTTCTTGTTACCTTTATAACTACTTCTACATCTTAACTTTAAAACCTTAAAACTTTCCATTACCTAGCTTAATATGTCTCTATCTATATTACAAACTCACATTCTTGCTTCTGGTCTCTAAAGCTGGAAGCCTTTTCCAAGGTCTCAGGTCAAATCCTGTATTCATTTTGATATTTGGGCCTGCATGCACAGGGTCTTGAGGATTTTCTGTGCCTTGATTTCCCACAGGTTGCAACAGGGGTGGGAGCAGCAGGAAACCTCTCCCTCTTCTGCAATTCAGCATCAGGAAAGGCTCTTGGAAAAGTGGGAGTGATGTTGCACCCCAGTGCTGTCCCCCAGCATTTAAAAACCAGAGGAGCAGTGAATTTCCACCTTCTACTGCAAGGGAACTGATACACACACTGCAACAGAAGCTAAATTGCATTTGAATTGGGGCAGGGACTTTGTCACCTCACCTCCCTGTAAAGCTTTGCAGAAAGTTATTATGTTCTACAAGCAGCATTTATTCTTGATCAACAGCTCTTTCAGCAGCTTAATTAAATTCATGGCTTGTATTTATTAAAATCTAGACTGAGACAAATTAAGAGCAGAAAAAAAAAGAAAAAAAAACCTTGCCAGACCCAGCTGCAATGTGCCCTTGGATACCTCCTTTGGTTTCCAAGCCAACAGCACCCTTCCCTCAAGCTGCTCGTGAGGTGCTGATGGGGACTGGAGTAAGATTTGCTCAGTGTGAGTTGGTACAACAGGGCACACCCCGGGGTTCAACACAGGAGGGAGGAAAACAGCCAGGGGAAACACCTCCCTGTGCCTGCTGGCCTGTGGTGAGAAGGAAAGCTGCTGCCAGGCCCAGGGAGGGAGCAGAGGTGGCTCCTACCTCCTTGTGGAAGGCGATGGCCTCGCTGAAGTTGCCCAGTAAGTACTGGGTGTTGCCAAGGTTGCCGTAAGCCCGGCCCTGGGCAGCTCTGTCCCCCAGCTCCTTCACCAGGGACAGGTTCCTCCTGAAAGACACCAGGGCAGAACATCCATGAGCCACAGCCCTGCAGGGAGCACGGTGAGGAAACTTGCACAGAAAGGAAGGAGAGGCAGCCCTGGAGAAGGCATTTCCCTCCCAAGCATTTGGGCACAGGTGACAGGCTGGTGGCCTGTGCTGGACACCCCTGGGAGCTCGTGCCAAGCCAGGGGTGCAGGTCCTGCTGCTCTGTCCCCTCAGGAAATGGGTGACTCCATGCAGGAATCACACCTGTGCTCACACACTTGGTCTGATCCATCCCACATTAAATCAGAAACGACCACCTCGCTGCAGGACAAGGGGCACAGGAAGATTTCCCTGCCCTGCTCCAGAGACAGAGGCAAGATCCACAGTCCCGTGCCAGGGCTCTGCTCTGGGAGCTTCCTGGCATTTCTGTATCTTGTTTTTACCCCCTTTACACACACACAGCACACAGAGAATGGTGGAGCACTCACCAGTGGCACAAATTTACCCCCTGGCAATAGTAACATGCTCCACTCCTTGGAAAAAGGATGGTGAGCTATTTATAGGCACTATCACATCCTCAGATATGAGGGGAGGGATATGAGATCTTATCACTCTCTTCACTTTAAAAGTCTATTTAAAAAACTGCATCACAAAAGCAGAGCTCTGAAGTATGAGGAGAAACACACAAGCCCAAAATTCTGGTGTCAACCTTCCCGTGTGGCACATGACAGTGATCGTTGAAATGATTCAGGAAAAGGAAGGTTGTGACAAAGGAGATAAAGTGCAGATCCTTGAGAAGAAAACCAGGACCTCAAAGTGACCCTTCCCTTGGGTGTCTGGGGTGGAGACAAGCAGGGATCCATCCTCACAGAGGCCAGCAGAGAGCAGCAGGGGCCACAGGAGCTGAGAGTTCAGTTTCCCAACAGCTCTGGGAAGGAGCAGACTGCTGCACTTCATTGCATGATCACGATTCAAACCACAGCAAGTTCTACAAAGCCAATGCCAGCATGAATTTTAGCTCAGATTTTATAAAAGACCTTTCCTCACCTTCCTTAAGATTAATTTGCCAACATAGCTTGGCATCTCAGGGAAAGATTCCTTATCTATTACAACGTGCAAATTCTCAATCAATGGCCCTGTTTCCTGCAGGAGAAGGGGCTGGCCAAGCTTGGATACTTACTCATAATATTCTGAAGCTTTCTGTAGTGTGTCCTTGACTTCCTGAGGCAGGCAGCCCGGGTCCTGGGCCGTGTTCCAGGATAAGTGCTTTCCCTTGGCATGGTAAACATTCCCTATATTATAGAGAGCTCTGGCTTCACCTACCTGTAGGGAGGAAGAACAGGCAACAGCCAGGAATTACACTTCACATCCCAGCCTGGACATTTCCACTGCTGGGCACAGATGGTCAGAACCACGAGCCCCCATTTTCCTTTCCCATCTTTCAGAACCACGGGCTCCCATTTTCCTTTCCCATCTTCCAGAACCACGAGCCCCCATTTT